>OX422198.1:5894416-6344416 GCA_949130485.1 Agelas oroides
GGGTGGTTTGGATATGAAGCAGATGGTGCTAAACCAGAAGTTAACCTGCTAGCTTGCAAGGCTTCACCAGGACTAAACCGACCACAGTCAAATCGGGTAGAAACGGTCACAGCTGGTTTCACAATCATTTTCCCGCCATTTTGCACCAGCCTATCATGCAAGCATTAGGTGGCAATGATAATGTGGAACAATGAGACTCTTTGAAGTTGTAGAACACAGTGGTCTAGCCTGAAATTTTTTATATAGCGGAGGGCTCTCCTGGTAACAAGTCACTCATGAATACCTCTTCAGCATGTACTTATGCAGGTATAGTCAGCAATTGAACGTCCGTTGCCGAAAACCACACCCACCAGTTTATAGTGCTTGGAATGAATGTATGCCTGAGAGTTTTATCCAGAGGCCTTCAGGGTTTCATACAAGATTTTGAGTTGGGGGGGGGGGGGGGAAACAGGATGGTAGCAGGATGATAGTAGTGTGTGAAAGCACACTTTCACGTGGTGCCTTGTAGGGGGGTCTGGGGGCATGCCCCCCCCAGGAAAATTTTGAATTTAGATCCTCTCAGATTGCTTCTGACACAATCTGGGACAAACTTTCCAAACAACATTTTGACACATACTTATGTCCAGTAACATGTAAAATTAAATAGCTAATATTGATGACACCACCATACTCAATTTCAAGATTTCTGGGGGGGGGGATTCCAGTGGAGACAAAAACAAGCCTGGTAGCCATTGTCTTTGCCCCTTCATGATCATTTGATGTTGCATAGTTGGCAAGTGAAACCTGTGTGCAAAGTGCAACGGAGCCATGCTTCTGTGGTTTGGCTAAAACACTGGAAAATCTGAACAATGGTTCGAGCTGGTTTGAGCTCATGACGGAGGTTTGAGTTGGCTGAACCACCCCAAACTCATGTGAAAATCTCCTGCATGCTTGGTTCCCTCAGTCAAACTGTAATTCGAGAATTTGTATGGAGGCATGTGTCTTGGGTAGTAATCAATTTCTAATGTAGGTCAAAGGGTTACAGAATGATTTCATGATGGTTACATGTTGGTGAACTTTGAACTCATGCACTTATTTTTTCTGGTCAAAAATACAAGTTCAGAATCTTTGGAGATGTACCCCTTGAGCGTCATGTTACCGTGGGCTACGATGGATCTTTCACAAAAGTTGGAAAAATTTTATCTGCAACATTTCAATCACACTCTGGTAATCTTCTTTGGGCTTCAGTTGCCTAATGAAACATTGCAGCTAAAATTTTGCCAACTACCGTGGAGGTCCAAGATCATCGTTGAAAATTTCTGGAGACTTAGCTACTAACAACCTGTAGAACGGACAGCACAGCTAGCCTCGTTCCCAGGCCCTGCGCGTTTGTCGCTTGCAGTACGAAATTCGCGCAGAGGGCCTGGGCTCGTTCATCATGTGATGTGTGCAGCAGCCGTAATTTTACGTCACACCAGATATGGCCGCGCCGTGTTGCAGCATTGGTTGTAGAGATAACCACAAATGGAGTTAGAAGAACCTGAAACAGGTCAAGCGCGTACGATAGACTACAATAGTAAACTCGAGCTGAAGAAGACGAGGAGCCGAAATCCAGGGTCGACCTAGTAACACGATGTGGCAAGGTATCTGAATATAGATGTCTACTATCCAGCTAAACATGGCAGCTTGTGCTCTTTCGCTGCCGAGACTTTTAGCACTTACGTAAGTTCGCACACAAACCATTACTGTGATCTCTGTGGGCCTCTTTCAACGCTAAACTGGGCGCTAGCTCATCTATGACATCACTGATTCCAGTAGAATGGACGTGACGTAAGCTGCAGCACACATCACGTGATGAATGAGCCCAGGCCCTCTGCGCGAATTTCGTACTGCAAGCAACGAACGCGCAGGGCCTGGGAACGAGGCTACAGCACAGCATATTGTTGACTGTTGTAAGTACACCATGTATACGGAGGCCGTAAGTATGAATTTGGGGTACTTTAGGTGGACAACGGTTTGTTGCTCAAAAAGCGAAACACATTTGAATAAAACCCTTCATCAGTCCCTCGAATATGATAAGAACTTTCAGTTGCAGTATTGTTTGTTGTTTTTGGTTTCTTGGACAGATGGAATTTGGTGATGTTTTGGTACGCTCGCGTGACCGCTCGTAACCTATCATTTCTCACTGTGTAGGCCCATCTCTGTGTTCCATGTTTTGCAACTGTAGGTTAATTCGTGTAACCACTGTGGGTTATTAAGTTTGGACCACTGACCAGGCCCCCGTTCCAGCATCCCATAAACCTGTCAAACTTTTCTTGCTTTTGTGTACATGTGAAGGTGAACAGTCGGAGGGTAAAATGGACAACCTGAGGAAGAAACTTACCGATGCAGAGAACCAGGTTGAAGAGTTGCAGCGGAATAACAAACAGTTGGAACATCAAATCAATACGCTGGAAGGTAGGCACCCTATCTTGTCCTGCGCCTTTCAAGCACTTACTTTCAAAGCATTATATCTCTCTATTCTTCACCCACCATCCTTGGGTAGCCATGGAATCAGTCGAGAAGCCACGTTAGTGTTTACCTAGCAATGAAAACTCGCTTAAGTGGTCATGCTTTGCCAAATTGAAACTTGGTGGGAGCTGTGGCGATGTAAGGCACTCTTTCAAGTTTCGAGTTTGCACTGATAAGAACTTGTAATTTGTAGAGTGGGGGGAAGACCACATGAAGGATGTTGCCTGGTATGGGTGTACCGTTATCAAACACACCAAGAGTTAGAGGTCGAGAGAGATGAAGAGAGAGAAAGATTGAGAGGGAGAAAGCAAAAGAGAGAAAAAAAAGAGAGAAAACAAGAGAGAAACAGTGGTGGGTCATCGTTTGTTTCGACAGGGTACAGTGCTTACGAACTAAACAAGTGTTGGCTGTTGGTACCAGCCACCGAGGCTGTGTGTGTACCATTTTTGGTGAACCATGACCAGTTAGTTGGTGATAGCGTAGTACTATAAGTTGGGATCATTATCACCCCCCTTTCCCTCTTTCCCTCCCTGCCCTTAATTTTCCTCATTAGTGGAGCAGCAGGGCTACCCTCTCCCACTCTGACATTCCCTAATGCACCCCTAATGCATGTACTAAGGTTCAGTCAGGGTAGCTTGGTGCTTCCCCAGCTTTTCATCACCTAA
Organism: Agelas oroides; assembly: GCA_949130485.1. Classification (NCBI taxonomy): domain Eukaryota; kingdom Metazoa; phylum Porifera; class Demospongiae; order Agelasida; family Agelasidae; genus Agelas; species Agelas oroides. The sequence goes on from OX422198.1 coordinate 5,897,572, forward strand.
CCGTTTTGCATAATTGTAAGGAGAGCTTGGGAAAGAGATAGATGCGTTTCATCAGACCCCACCTGTGTGTTCTCACCGCACCTAGTATCTTTGGGCGCAGCATTGCCTGCATGAGTGGCACCACCGTAAATATTACAATGCCAGGTTCATGTGACTTATCATGTGACTTACCATGTGACTTATCATGTGACTTATCATGTGACTTACCATGTGACTTATCATGTGACTAATCATGTGACTTATCATGTGACTTATGTGACTTATCATGTGACTTACCATGTGACTTATCATGTGACATTCTTTTCATGTGATCTCCCTATGCAGCTGATCTCGAGCAAGCTGAGGGTAACTATGAAAAGGCAAAGGCTGATTTGGAGTCAACATTGGCTGAGCTGGGAGACTTGTAGAACACCCTCCTTCTATAGCGGCTTTTCCAAGTCTCCTTTTTTGCATGTTTAGCTATTACTTGGAGAGAATGTTAAAGAATCACTCAAGTTTGAAGGAAACTCAGGCTATTTTGTGTGTGCTATAAAATAGTGTAGCTGCCATGTAATTGAATGGCTAGGGTTGTTCTTTTTTAACATCACCATGCAAGTTTGCAGTTGTTCAAGTGCATGATGTCACACCCTCACTCCAGTCCACACCAGAAGCCATCAGCAATGGCCTAGCCTCCTACCCAAGCTCTTAGGGCACCTGGGTACAAGGCTAGTGGTGATTGACGTTAGCGCTTTCCAATACATCAAGCTTAAGTTTTCTGTTATTGATTTGTGGGACTCTAGTGTTATTCTGAGGCTAATAGATCCTTTCTGTACAACGTGATCTTTATTGCTATGGTAACTATATGTGTACAGCTCCATCACTGGAAGGTAATAGGCAGCACTGGTCTTGCACCCTCCTGTATGTTAGCCTTGTTTCCAGGCCCCATTGGGCGGGGCCTGGGAATGAGGCTACCTGTATGTGATTTGATGTTTGATCTGATCATGAGCTGCTTACAAAATCCTGGACACCAATCAGCTAGCAGAATGTCATTATTGCATAACACAAATGATTTCCATGCTGCAATTGGTGATAAGTAGGATTGGAAACAAGATGGGTGAACACATCTCGTACACGTGCTATGTATGCATGAACCTGGGTGCGATCAGGCTACTGATGAACATGTCAATGCCAGCTAGCTGTACTGGCTACTTAGTCGCAGCTGGTCTTCTCTCTTCCTGGTGCATTCAGCTTCTAGCTGACTCAGACTCTCAAAAAAGTGCTGCCCGAATAATGAGAGAGCTTGCAAACCTGGGGATACAGTGAAGCAACAGAACATACAGCTGGCTCTCGTACCCAAGTGCGGCCTGACTGCACCTGGGTATGAGGGTAAACTGGTCCCAGGCCTTCTCAAACCAGTACCTCTGTTGCTTGCAGTAAGCAAGCAACAGCTTAAACTTTAATGGATGACCAGTGTTAGCATTATATATTTCACCCTTGTTTCCATGGTAATGGTGGGTTATTATTTTCTATATATACACTTGGTGTGGTCTGGTGACAAACACTGGGGTAAGAAGGGCTGGATACAAGGCTATTGGTACAGCTTTCAGAAAGGGTGTGTGTTTATTGTTGCTAAAAGGCTCACTCCTTCAACCTCAGGGTTCAAAGAAGGAGCCAGACATGAGTTTATGATTACTTGACATAACCATGAATGTATGGCTATGTCTTCAAAGGGTAGTCACTTGTGTCTGGGATCACTCTTGATTGCTGGCCTCGTTCCCAGGCCCAAAGAGGAGAGGCCTTTGGGCCTGGGAACAAGGCTACTTGATTGCATAAGTCAAATTGCAGCAGGGCGTTCTTGTAGCCTCGTTCCCGGCTCCAGTTTTGATCGCTTGCAGTATAAAAACGGAGGGGAAGGCCTGGGAACGAGGCTAGCGTTCTTGATCTGTCGATTTTTGCAGTTCAGAAGTCACCTTGATTTCCTTATCAGCTCTCAAGAAGGGCCTCAGAGTGCTTGATTTGATTTTGATCCTTGGTCACAAATGCCTCACCACAGGACTACCTTAAAATTGAATTTACTACCTTGTGGGTGTGGTTGTTGAGACTCCAGTTGTTTCAGACTCTCAATTGCATTCTGCAGCTGTGTATAATGAAACATGTACATAGCTATGTACATAGCTATTAAAGACAATGTCAAGCCTCAAATTTGATTGGGGGCAACTAAATGAGTTAGGATACCCTACTTAGGGTAGACAGACTCTACAGTTTGTGAGTTGTAAACCACATAGGTCAACAAACTCAATGGCTACACTTTGTATAGTGGCATATCCTCCCCACGGCCAGTCAGAAGGCTATGTCTGGGTCACACAATCCTCCTGGGTGCTTTGTTCCCAAGCTCCTCAACTCTGGAATGGGGGAGCCTGGGAACAAGACTAGGTGCTTGATGTGATGTTCACACACCAGCCTCATTCCCAGGCTCCCATGCAGGTGGCCTGGGAATGAGGCTCACCAATGTTATATACATTCTTTGTCACCAACTAAATGAAAAACTTTTGGTAACGTTTTGGTTGCAGTTGTCATCAAGTTTGTGATTTTTAAGTTGATAAAGAGAATCAGGAGCCAACTGAGAAGCCATAGTTTATGCTAGTTTTGTGAGCGGCACTAAAGGTATGTGTGAATTGTGCCCCATTCTTTTAGCCTTCCTTCATGGCCTTCCTTCACGGCCTTCCTGTGGTTGCCACACCTACTAGGGTAGTGCAGTACTAGTCTCATGCCCAGACCACACTATCTTATGAGGAAAATGGTCTGGGGCTCTCGCAAGCCAGACCCTTGGCCAATTGCTTCCAGTATCTGGCACATGAAATGATTGGCACTGCGGAACAAAAAGGATCTGGCTTGCGACACTAGTCTGGTGCGCAAAGTTGTGTTTCTTGCTGAGAGGCGCATGTGACCCAGGCACGAACCTAGTACAGTACTAACACTATACAAACAGTAAGTGATATCTACATATACACAACTACCCAATGACATCATCATGACATCACATAATGATACATATGATGTCATCAAATGAATTATGACATGGCCTGAGTCTTGATACCTGTTGGTGGTTTTCTTTGAAAGTTTGGAGAAAGTTTCTCAGTGCCTGGTCACTGGCAGTTTGGCTGAGCTCCTCATAGCGCTGGAGCACGGCTATGTGGGAGGAGAAGGAAGGAGTGGGGGAGGGCAGCCATAGGCAGACTAATGCACATAACCATTGACAGAAGCAACCACAACTGAAGCTCCAAAATAAACAAGTGACAAATTGGTTTTGCATGCTGGTAATAGTTGGTACAAGCACCAGAGGGAGAAGGAATGCCCATGTATACACACATCATGAATAAATAATGGCCTAATGCAGGTTTCGCAAGCCAGACCTTTTCCGTTCCGTAGCACTGATCACTTCCAGTATCTGGCATGTAATATAAGTAGCTGTGTGCTCAGACCATGCACGCATCCTGCCAAAAAATGGTTTGGCTCACCAAGTCAAATTTTTGGGGGCTTTACAGAATTTTGCCTTCAAGTACAAGACCATCTTCCTCACAAGAAGGCAGTTTTGTGCCTACTGTGCATACTTGTTAGGACAGGAGGGTAAACCAAGGACATACCAATTTCTCTCTCAGTTAGCATATACTATCTACACTTTACAGACCTTTACTGTAACATGGTGTAACATGGTGTAATGTAGTGTAATGTATTTTAACATGGTGTAACGTATTTTAACATGGTGTAACGTATTGTAACATGGTGTAATGTGGTGTAACATGGTGTAACATATTTTAATATGGTGTAACGTATTGTAACATGGTGTAGTGTGGTGTAACATGGTGTAATGTGGTATAACATGGTGTAAGTTTTGTAGAGAGAGTCTGTGACCTAGCTGGGAACCGAGATCTTCTGAAAACTCTTACCAACAAGCTACTGGTCCAGGACCCACAGCAGAGGGGCGGCAGGACGTCTGCTGTTAGCTAGTGGTCTCAGCTGATTTCAGCTGTTTTTCTCTCTCACATAGTTGGTTAGGTAAGTAGAGGTCAGACACGAGGTTACAGGCCTGGGTGGATTGACTGTACAAGCACGTTGCCTGAGTGGATACTCTCACTATCCACCACCTCAACCCCTCTACCACGATACCTCACTTGTGAGTACCACAGTTCCTCAAACACTTTCAATTTCAAGTGTAAAACCCAGTAAACTATAAAATTGTTATGGGAATTGGCTGGGGGGGGGGAGTTGTAACCACTTACTTGTTGATTAGAAATCCCTCATTTTTTCTTGAAAGCTACGCACTATCCCAGACTTGAGGAAGCCAACACAAGGTACAATGTTAGCCTGGTATGTTTGTGTTTTGCGTTTGTTTAGCAGTTTCTTAATTGTACATTCTTGGCTTGCGTTAGTTTACCAAAGCGGTTTCTTAATTATACATTCTTGGCTTGCAATTGTTTAAAAAAGGCACCAAAAGTGCATCTTGTTTGGCATAATTAGCATAGTTTGATAATTAATAGTGTTATAGCATTCCTTGGCCAGGTGTTGCCTAGGTAACAGGTTACAGTGCAGATTTACAGAATATATATCTCGTCTCAGTCCCATTACAAATGTGTGGTGATGAAAACAGTTTGGGAATGTGGCTATAGGTAGGTCCCAATACAAAAACGTGAGACCCAAGGTAGTCCCATTTCCAGGTGTTCTCGCTGGGCCTTTAGTCTCGTCCCCAGACCCCACCCTCTCACTAGGAGAACCGGTCTGGTGCAAGGTTCTCGCTGGGCCTTTTCCAAAGGACACTGTGCCCTTTGGGGGCTCTAATGTGCCCTTTGGGTCAGCCCTGAAACCAACAGTTGTACCCTTTAGGTCCACCCCAAAACCAACATATTTTAACAGCCACTTGAACTATTAAAAACTATGGAACTTAGTGAACATTGAAAATGCTTTGGGAGGTATTATTCACAATGGTACACATGCAACAAGTATTTGGGTCTGATAATTAGTATATTCAAGATGAGGCGCATGAGGTAATATTTATGCCCTTTGGGTAAATTCTGGTGAGAACACTGCAACACGGAAGCTGCAAGAAGAGCTGGAGAAGGAGGAGGAGGGGGGGTGGGGGGTCCTGGGCTTGAGGCTACCCACAATGAACATGTGAGTGGTAAACAGCTGCCTTATATGACTAAACCTTGTAGAGGATGGCATATCAGTTCCTGTGCAGATTGTTCAAACGTCTGGTAGCCTTTCCTGCAGTGGAGGCAGATCGAAGAACAAGAACAACATTCACACGATGCAGGTAATATGTTTTCATGAAACAATAGCCAAAGTTAATGACAATGAGTAGCCTATGCATCCATCACTGGTGAAATCACTTGAGATTTAATTCATATCTTGTGGGTTTCTTGTGGTAGACACAGTTTATGGTAGTCTAGTCTCGTTCCCAGACCACTGATCCAGTTTATGGTAGTCTAGTCTCATTCCCAGACCACTGACCCCAGTCTAGGGTAGTCTAGTCTCATTCCCAGACCAATGACCCAATTTAGGGTAGTCTAGTCTCATTCCCAGAACATTGACCCAGTTTAGGGTAGTCTAGTCTCATTCCCAGAACATTGACCCAGTTTAGGGTAGTCTAGTCTCATTCCCAGACCACTGACCCCAGTTCATGGTAGTTTAGTCTCATTCCCAGACCCCTGACCCCAGTTCATGGTAGTCTAGTCTCATTCCCAGACCACTGACCCCAGTTCATGGTAGTTTAGTCTCATTCCCAGACCACTGACCCCAGTTCATGGTAGTCTAGTCTCATTCCCAGACCACTGACCCCAGTGTAGGGTAGTTTAGTTGCAATAGATCTCTTTCTGAGCATTTAGTTCCCATAGTCTAGTCTCATTCCCAGACCACTGACCCCAGTTCATGGTAGTTTAGTCTCATTCCCAGAACATTGACCCAGTTTAGGGTAGTCTAGTCTCATTCCCAGACCACTGACCCCAGTTCATGGTAGTTTAGTCTCATTCCCAGACCACTGACCCCAGTTCATGGTAGTTTAGTCTCATTCCCAGACCCCTGACCCCAGTTCATGGTAGTCTAGTCTCATTCCCAGACCACTGACCCCAGTTCATGGTAGTTTAGTCTCATTCCCAGACCACTGACCCCAGTTCATGGTAGTCTAGTCTCATTCCCAGACCACTGACCCCAGTGTAGGGTAGTTTAGTTGCAATAGATCTCTTTCTGAGCATTTAGTTCCCATGGTAATACATCATATTGAAGGTCAAGGAAATTGAATGTCACACAGTTGTAGTGACTATCACTGAGGAGTTCAGCAAGACTTAGGGCTCTGACGTCCACTCCCTCTCTAGTAGCCCTTCCAAAGAGTGGCAACACTCTAACAGATTAGTTCCTCCATGCTTAGTACTTGACCACCAATATAACATAGTAACCATGGAAACCAGAAAGGGATCAATAGTATGTCAAATTGTGTGTGCCAAATTTGAGAATACATACCCCATTGCATCAAACAGCATCTCCACATAGTTCAGCTGCAGCTCATAGACCGACTTGTGAAACTGCAGCTCTTGCTGAAGAGCCTGACACTAAAGGATGGACAATAGGTAACCACACCTAGTCTCATTCCTAAACCAGTCTGGGACTGAGACTGAATTGAACACTGAAGGATAGTTCGTCAGGTAGACGTGAGGGTAGACATGAGGGGGGCGGTGCCCGACGAAGAATCTCGAAGTCCTTCTTGTAATATCTTGTCCAAGAACTTGAAACTGTAACGTTTAAAAGACAGCATCAATACAGCTCGTTGTTTGGTAGACTCGAGTCTGATCAACGCAAAGTTTGTGAGTTACAACGATTGGGCACCGCCCCCCTCACGTCTACCTGACGTCACGCACGTGACTCTTTCTCCCAGGCCTTCCCCTCCGTTTTTATACTGCAAGCGATACAAAAACTGGACGCGGGAACGGCCTGGGAACGAGGCTAGGATAGACAATAGGTAACCACACCTAGTCTCATTCCTAAACCTGTCTGGGACTGAGACTGAATTGAACACTGAAGGATGAATACATACACATGCACTACATGGCAGTGTTAACATAAAGCCCGTTTACACTAGCACTTAAACCAGTTTCAAAGTTACGTTTAAACTGGGTTTGGCCAAACCACATGCATTATGTGGTTACAGAAAGCAGTTTCCAAAGCGCATTAGGGGCGTTTACACAGCTGCCCTAAACCGATTTGAAACTGATTTTAAACCGATTTGAAACTGGTTTTAAACTATTTGAAATGGTTTGATATACATTTGTACCTTAGTTGCTTGCATCTTGCTGTGATAGTTGAACGCCTTGGCAGCTGCTTCGATCACCTCCCTTCCCTATTGGATCCAGAAAGGCCAAACAGTTGTTCCCGACTAGTAGCTTCAGTCACAGGCATGGGAACCACCCTACCTACTCACCTCTTTCTTGCTTCTTGCGAATGGTGGTAACCTTTCAAGAATAGCGTCTGCTCTGAGGTCTAAAGATACCTCTGTAGATTTGAGCGGAGGCTGGGGGGTAAGGAGAAAGGAATGACGGGACTCTCTCCTTTGTAAAACAGTCAATGGCATCTCACCCAAGGTGCAGCAGGTACCAAGAGGGACAAGCAGAGGAGCTGGTGACAACATTCTTCAATCAACTTGCGGCTTTTGGTCAGGTGACCTCCAAGGTGCTTCCTGATTGGTTCAAGTAAAGAGGGAAGCGATCCGTTTGGTGGTACCACTTGCAGGGCAGCCTCAACCTCCGTCAACACGCCATATAGCTCAGCCAGCTTAGACTCAAGACGACTCTAGCAACAAAAGCAAGATTTAGGGGGAGGGGGACAAGAAGATATCTCCTGGTATTTCAAGTACCCAATGTATGAAACCACTAGCTTGCTCCAAATGTTAACGGTGCTTAATTAGTTGACCAATCAGATTGTTGCATTCAACAGGTAGACAAGATGTGCAAGTTAGTTAGTAGTTTACTGTCTGAGCCAAGCATTGTAAACTGTTTGTGGTAGGAGGGAGGGAGGGAGGGTTGGAGGGTTGGAGGGTTGGAGGGAGGGAGGGAGGGAGGGAAGGGAGTGAGGGAGGGAGGGAGGGAGGGGGAGGGAGGGAGGGAGGGAGGGAGGGAGGGAGGGAGGGGGAGTGAGGGAGGGAGGGGGAAAGAGGGAGGGGGAGTGAGGGAGTGAGGGGGAGAGAGGGAGCAATAGGGAGGGAGTGAAGAAAAAGAGAGTGGAGAGGGAGGGAGCGAGGAGAAAGTAGGAAGGAGCAAGGAAGGAGCAAGGAAGGAGAGAGGGAGGGAGAGCAGGAAAGGAGGGAGGCAAGCTTACCACATGTTTTAGATTGAGGTGTTCAGTTCGGCCACTGCAGACATCAACCAGAGAGACTGGGTTGTCAGAGTTGGCGGTCCTGGCAGGTTTCAGGAAAGCATCCATGAACATCAAGGGCTGTGCAAGGCTCTCCATTGACGAAGACTGTTACACATATGAACAAGTGATCAGTGCATAAGAACGGGTGGCTTGTGTAACTCTGTAAAATTTGAAACCAGTTGGAATTTACTGCCAGTACTAAAAATAGTAACACATACTGTGCATGCTGCGTAGACATTAGCCATTGTTGTTAAGCATGTGACAAGGAGTTCTATTTTTAGTGCGTTTCAATAATTTTGACCAGACTACGAGCTTGTATTGGAGTTACACGCTCTTACTCAAGCCGCCCGTTCTTATGTGCTCTTGGAACAAGTGATCAGTGCATACAATTGTGGTGCCAGAACGCACCTTTCAAGTACCCAGATGGTGGACACTAAAGTATACACTTTGGGTTATCTTCAGCCTCAGAAACCTGTGGCTCAACCAACACAAAGAAAGCAAGGCCCGAGAGGAGTACAGTGGAACCCTTAGCTCTATTCTGGACTAGCCTCATTCCCAGGCTCTCCCCTCACCAAGGGGGAGAGCCTGGGAACGAGGCTAATTCTAGACACCTTGGGACTAAAACGGAGGGTCCTGAATCTCCTGATCAGAGAGGTGTCCTCATTCGAGGGGTTAAGTAACGCTGTCAAGATGCTTTTAGGTGTCCTGAATACAGAGGTGTTCCTATTTCAGGTGTTTGGGGTAGACTATATCCAGTTAAATCCAGCAAATTCACTGGAGGCCTAGCTGTATATACTTTGTTACTTGATTTGCTGTTACCGAGATTTTGCATGATGACACAGCTAAAGTAATTTTGGCCTCTGGGTTAGTACATGTGCATACAATGATCTATATTTCCCTCAGCTTTGATTAATTCACCTGGCTACATCTAGTGAGTCTTCCTTTCATTGTCCTGGCTCTGCAAATGATGTCTTCAAAGTCATGAGGGGGGACCGTGACCGAGCTGTCAGCTGTCTTCACAAGGGAACTGTAGCGATTAGAATTGCACGTATATGAGTGGGTCAAATGATGGGTTTTAATTAGAACCACCATCTACATGATCACTATGGCAACCAAATATTGCAGGCCAGCAGCTGAATGTAATGGAGTCTATATGGCAGCTGAAACAGGTTCCATAAATTCCTTTCCCTCATAGTTTATTGAAACTACAACCAGCTGAAGTTTAAAGAGTTAACCTGGTTCCCAGCACCCCCCATTCATTGGAAAGGGCCTGGGAATGAGACTCACACTTTTGCTCATAGTGTATAATGTTCACATAATAACTATACAACTTCCTAAATGTTCAGGTAATACAGCACACCTCATTTTATGCAGGAATGAATCCAGCATGTTCTGAAGTTCCAGCAGCACCTCTGTCCGACTGCTGACAGCTTGGGACAGCAACAACACCTATGCATATACCACACACAGTTAGACCGATCATGTACATTAGCAGGTGTGTGCAACAACATGTAGTGTAATACACACCTGTCTCTCAAGTTGAATGATCTGTGACTTCAGTAAGTGCACTCTCCTCTCTGTAAACTTCTCTGAAGGAGCCTCATGAAGCAGCTGCTCGCTGAGAGACCTGGGAAAAATGTAAAAACATTCCCGCCTGGTCAATACCGTGACAAATACACAATCCTTTTAGTAGACATCTGCACAAGTTTGAGGTACGGAAAGAGAATGGGGCCTTCCTTAACATCTGCAAGTATGAAGACAGATGGAAGGTAGGGGACAAGGGAAGAGGAGAAAGTGGAATGGGGTCTTGCCTGGCATCTGCAAGCTCCTTCCTCAGAGCTATATTCTCTTCTCTCAGCTCCTGCACAGGGTGAACACACAGCTACAATAACAAGATTGAGAACCTAGGAGATGATGGCAGGAGTTACACGAGAGAGACAACAGTCTGGACTAAGGATTTTTGAGACGTCTACAGTCTTGTGGTATATCATTAGCTACCTGTCTGCTATAGCCAGAAATACCTACTAACCACTTTGTCTCAAATCTGCATTTAGTAGATATATAGGTGCCTTAGTAGGTATTTCTGCCACAGCTACACGGTGAGCAAATAAAAGGACAGTTTGGGATTGCTTTGGGTTTTTCAACTCAAGTTGTCTTTACACTACTAGAGTATGTTGTCAAAAAATCAGCAAAGATTTTTCTGAGCTTGAGTTGATATCTTTTCAGGAGCCAACTGAGAAGACCAGGTCTGTTGAACACAGGTAGCTGGGTGTGCAGTTTGCTATACAAAGGCAGCCACCTGGCCTCATCTCCAGCAGCCTCTTAGGGGGCAAAGAGAAATGACAGTAAGAGCCTGGGCTCTTCTCCTCTGTGAACATCAAAATCACGAAGCTGTCCAATAGGTTGCAATCTCTTACATGTTCCTAACATTGTATGTAGACCATATAACAGAGGGTGTGTAGTTGTCATGGGAACTGCTACCTTGTAACAGAGCGGTGATCACTTACTAAAACCTGTCTTTCTAATCTGCTCAGTGTTGCACTCTTTGTTGAAAAATCTGCACTCTCCACTGCACAATTCCTGCCACTTGCTGGTACACCACTTGAGCTTCTTCCTCCCTTTGCACTGCCCTCGAGTGTCTTTGCGGTCCTGGAGGCTGGCAGTGTAGCACTGCCCTCGAGTGTCTTTGCAGTCCTGGAGGCTGGCAGTGTAGCACTTATGGTACTGCTGCCATATTTCTGCCCACCAACAGCATTTGCTTTGGAGTGGCGATGAGCGGTGGATCCAAAACTGCCGACTTTATGAGCCCCTTTCTTCTGAGATCCTGCCTGGCTGCTTTCTGGGTGCAATTCCCCACAACTTGATGATCTCAAATGTGTTTTCAGCAGATCTTCAGTCTCTCCCGCCCTCACTTCCTTTGCAGGTTTGTAGAAACCACCCATACTACCTTGCTCTCCCATCTCTTTAGCTGATAGGGTGTCTCTGCCAGAAGGCAGTACCCTTCCTCTAGTTGGAGCTTTTGTGGATGTCAGCAGCGATGGTTTTGGCCTGGTAGCAGAGACAGTCCTTTCTCTTTGCAGCTGGGGCTTCTTCTCAGACGCCATGGCAAGCAACCCATAGCAGAATCACCTTGCACGCGTGAGAAAGAAAGATCAGCGGCTCCTTCTGCAGACCTGGAATGAGACCAGGAGAACAGGAATCTCAGAACGAGGATCTATGACGAGTTACCATGGAAACCAGCAAACTTGTGATGCGGTAGTTTTCTCTCTTGCTATACTCTCGCTCAGATTCGATTTCTGCAGATCCAAACCGCCATGAGTGTCCGCTCGTACAATCCCTCTGTCCGAGTGGGCAACTGGAACGAAGATCTTTGTCTGGAGGAGGTAAATTAGGCATATCAGATCATAGCTACCGTAGCTTGTATCATGCACGTATTCCATCTCTTTCCCAGGCCTCCACCACAGCTTTGTTTCTTGCAGTATGAAAAGCCAAAAATAAACTGTGGTGGAGGCCTGGGAACGAGGCTATATTTAAGGATATTTTTGAGTCACCCAGGGGAATAACTACATTCCCCCCCCCCCCCCAATTCTGTGGTGTCTGTGTGTCCAGGACTTACTGAAGGATTTTCTGGACAAGAAGGATAAAGGAGAGCTAATGATCCAGAAGGCAACTAGCCTGTTGAAAACCATCCTGAAAGAAGTGAGTGCTTCTCTGAAGGATATTGTTTATGACAAAGCGAGCAGCCCCTTGGTCTAAACACAGCAAGGAAGTATCATCCACTGCCCGCACAAAGTATGGTCAGCTGGTGGTGAAACATGAAATATCAAACTCTTTGTAGAAACATGACATCTGAAATCTCCGTGTTTTTTTTAGTATACGTCTGTTCTTGTGGATCGTGCAACTAGAAATCTTCCTGAAGTCTTCACGGATTTCAATTCAATATCTCGTACATATTTCTTCCACCCTAAGTTTATCCTGTATTTTGATGATTGATAGTGATTGTAGTGAGTGGTACATTTTCTGTATAAGCTTTAAGGTAGGGTGGTGTACAGGGGAGTAGTCTCGTTCCCAGCTCCCCGCATAATTACAGGAAGAACCCTATAGAGAGGCTACTGAGAGGGATTAGGTCCGATATAATTACCTAGCCTACTCACTTTTTACAGATTAATTTTTGAAGTTAATGCAGGGTTTCCTACTATACAAAGCTGAATCAACTGGGGAAATTACCTGGTTGGAAAAAAATCAGATGATTTTCGTATGTTCCCTCTCCCCAGGTGAAGCTCTCCAGGTCTTCAGATGGCTACGTACACATTGGGGATGCAGTCTGCTTGATGCATGCACCCACACGGACAGTGGTCTCTGCCTACATGTCAGCTGCCCGGGCACACGAGGCCAAACAGCTTATTTCTGGTTGTGACGTTGCCTGTTCCAGAAACCTCCAACCCTGTCCAAGAAACGTGTTCATCATCAGCAGGTGGGGGTTTAATATATACCTTAATGTTACTTTTAATTGCGCGTACTTAATTTAGCGATTTTCAATGCACCTCATTTAGCGTGTATTAATTTTAGCGTTTTTTAACAAAATTAATTCAACATATCATTATTGGAATTTATTAATTGCGAGTACTTATTTTAGCGATAATGATTCTGATCGTACGCGCAATTAAAAGTAACATTAAGGTATGTTAGTACTGCAACACGATTCAAGGCTGGGGCCAGTCATAGAATATCCAAGATCAATTAGTGATGACCTCAGTAGTTTTAATTAGCAAAGGTCAACCATGTCCGACCTCCTGCTGCAGCACTGCGTACACCATTCCTACCTCTCCAACATCTTAGTATCACTTGCAATAAGGAGAACTGGGGGTTGGAATGAAACTATGACTGATAAAGAAATGCTATCTATTCACTGAGTCTAACATGATTGGGTTATGATGTAGCTTTGTTATGCGTTTTGATGCAGTGTTAAGATTTTGTATGGAGAAGGAAGCAGGCCACCTCTAGTAAAAACAAAGAAGGTGGATGCACTATTTGCTCTCATATTTCTTCCTCCACACACAACACACACATGCATCCATACACACACACACACACACACCACGTATGCACGCACACACACACACACACACACACACACACACACACACACACACACACACACACACACACACTACACACACACACACACACACACACACACACACACACACACACACACACACAGCTATGATTCGGATGCCAAACCAGGAGATGTTGTTTGCTATGGACAGCCCATCACATTCACAACACTACCCAATGAAGGAGGCCAGGTGAGATGTAACTTTCATCCAGAAATGGTTTAGCAATTAATTCTTTCTGAAGAAGCTAAGCAGTGACAGTTTGCATCAAGATCTCTGAAAGACAGTTCTTAAATCTGTACTTCTGGTTTAAAGAGAAGATTCATTGAACTTCGTTCCTTCCCCCCCCAGCTGAGTCTCCACAGTGACAGAGCCACCTTCATGAAGCACTCAAAATATTCCAGGGAGTGTGAGCTCACACTGGAGGAAGAGGTGTCTTTCAAGTCAGCATGGTACAGGCTTCCTTCCCCTCCCTCTCTCCTTCCCCCTCTCTCCTCCCTCCCTCCCTACCTCCTAATCAATGCATTTCTGCAAATGAAGGGTTGGGATTTGTAGCAAAAAAACTTGCAGTCATCCAGCCAGACCATGTTTCCGTTGACTTGTCATAATAACTCTAGGCATAGCTATACTAGCTTGCTTGGCTGAGCAATGAAAGTGCATATACATTGAACACTAGACAAGAGTAGCCAATAATGGTTTCTACTTCAGCAAAATGCTCATACTCTCCCATCATGCTGCACAAAATATTGCCGGCACCATTAATAGTGTTTGCTCCACCAAGCACTACCATCATCAGCACCTGGTTGGTGCTTTATTTCACTTGCTGCATGTTACAGGAGAGTACTGTGCTTCAAGCAAGAAGAGAGGCTGGAGACAGAAGGCACCCCAGTACCAGTGAGTCTCTTGTCTGCATACTTGACCTCCACCTGTGTCTCCTGTCCTCGTGACCCCCCACACTCCCTCCACGCAGGCCAACCAGCATGTGTTTCTCAATCATTGCAAGACTAACCAACACATGGCAACACACACAGAGTGGACACACAGGTATTGGGTATGATGGGACACATCAGTGGCTGTAGCTACCAAGAACCAGTCTTGGTTGCTCCCAGACATTCCGACCCCAGCGTTTGTTGCTTTCAGTACAAGTGACAAACACTGCAGGTCGGAAGGTCTGGGAGCAAGCAAGGTTTCAGAGCCACATTTCCGACAGGCCTAAATGTTGTGCAGAGCACAAGCTTCAGGGGAGTGGTTGGGAGATGGGGACTGCTACCTCTTGCAACAAAAGCAATTGCAATGCCCGTCCTTATCCAGGGGTAGCAGCATATTGATCTCATAGGTAGCACCTTCATATAGAGATACATTGCATTAATGGTAACTGTTCTGTCAAGACGCTGGATTACTTATCCTTCTCCTTTCCTTCATGCATGCAGGACTCCATTTGGCCGTGAGTACGAGGTGACAGCATGCACAAGGTTCAACACACACAAGGCAGAAGATGTGGATAACTACTTCATGATCGTCACAGGAGACCCAAGGGAAGTGGCTCCGTCACTCAGCTAACAGCTCCAACTGTGCTTCAAAACACTTTGACAAGGACACCATAGGTTTTGTGTACATTATACCACACACATACACAAAGGTTTGTACACACAATACCACACACATGCACAGCAACGTATACACACATGCTAACTTCAAGTAATTCACTGTACTCCAGACAACATAATTTAATTTAAAAATATGTATTATTATACAAAAAAATCATACTATATTTGCTAGGAACACAATATTTGAATGGTTCTTGTCGTCGTCGAGTTTTCACCAGTACAGTCCTAGCTACTCTGCAGTACCTTGGAGTCCACACTGTGTGACAAAGGTGAAAGTGCAAAGTTCAAACTACTCTAGAGAGGTTCCAGTGTAACCTCCTTACCATTTTCTTTCTTGGACAATAACAGCAGGCCCTAGGAAAGAAGAATTATGAAGTAGCTGAGATTTGTTGTCATGATCCAAAAGTGGTGAAATCCAGAAATTGAACATTATTCTGTTGCTTGTTGCGAACACAGTACCGCGTTCGAAGCTTTGTAGCACAGAACTTCCGTTAGACGGGGCTCATACGCGCTGTGTAGACGTACCAGGTACTATGGAATAATGTTCAATTTAGTGTACCCTGAAGCTAACCTCTGGAGGTCTTACCATGTTGGTTTATGGTTGACAACATACGGCACAAGCTCATGCCCTGGATGGGAGGAAAGAGGTGAATGTAGCTTGCTATTAACCTGGTTCCCACACTTCCAGGCTTTGATCACTTATAGATGGTTTCCAAATGTCAATTAAGCGCCCTACTTCCGGAGGGCAAACGCGCGATCGATAGGCAGGGCCTTTCACCTTGAGAGAAGCAGCTTCTTTTATCTTTCAGTACTAATGGTAAGGACTCGATGTAGCACTTACTAGCCTATATTTTGCACGCAGCTGCACTAAACCCAGACACCGACTTTTGCCCTCCGGAAGTGAAGCTACGCCCCATGAAAACCATCTATAGTATTGACATACTGTAGGTGATCAAAGCCTGGATTGTGGGAGTGAGGCTAGGTTGCCTCAAAGTGCAGACAAAACACATTAATCTGTTCTCCATTTACAGAGGAGCAAACTGAGAAACCACTGAAACACACCTTGATAACGAAGTTAAACTCAAAGCAGTTTTACCTTTGTGGCAAGATTCAGAACAAGGCCGGCACACCCCTGGGTTGAAGATTACACAATCATGAACGGGCATTATTTTATGTTATAATAACTATTTACAGGTGGTATAAGTGATTTATACTACCTGCAATGACCAGTCAGATTGCAGTATTTCATTTAGTATAACTCACAGTTAAATCCACACTTGTTGCAGGTGAAGTAGTCCATGCTTTTGTTCTGCCCTTTCACAAACGTGGCAGCGAAACACAACTTGGGGAGGTCTCTAAGAACAGCAAAGAAGAGAAATATCGTAACTCATCCACGTGGTGGATTGATTCAGAACGCACCCTTCTAGCATAATCTTTCCCTTGAATCTCAACTCTGTTCCAGGTTTCTAGGTGTAAGAGTACAAATTCATCTCATATATATAGTATGAGCGTGCAACTTCTATACATATACGGTTTCTACACCTGCCATCTGGACAGTATGACGTAGCAATCAGCAGTGAACACATATACAGGTTCACATAGCTAACATACACTAGCACTTAGAATGGCTTCATGTTAAGTACCTGCTAAGGATATTCACTGCTGTTCCCTAACGTCATCCTGTCCAGATGGCAGGTATAGAGAACCATATGGGAGTTGCATGCTCTTACTGTTATAAACTCTTGCATATACTTATCTACTTTCACTTTCATATCAAGTCTAAACTGTACCCCAAGATGTACCCAGTGACCTGAGAGAAACTTAGGCTTTCTGCTCTAGATTTTGTTGTGGAAGAAAAAAATTTATCCACAGCTACAAGACAAAATCCGTTTGAGGCAAACTGAGAGTATCAACACTTGTTTGCAAAACTTGGTAAGTGAAGTCCTTATATTTGTTGATCTGCTGCTTAGCAACTGTCTGCTCACCATTCCAAACTCCAGCACAGGTCTGCAGTCAGCATGTACCACCTGGTCCACGAGTGTCATGGCAGCACCTTCCTTCTCACAGAGCTCCTCACTGTCAGCTTCATAGGCGGAGGAGGAAGCCTCCCCTCTATCATCACTCACTGGAGCGAAAGGGCTACAGGAAATAAAATACTGCATTTGTAATGTGTGTGTGTGTGTGTGTGTACGTGTGTGTGTCTGTGTGTGTGTGTGTGTGTGTGTGCGTGCGTGCGTGCGTGCGTATGTGTGTGTGTGTGTGTGTGTGTGTGTGTGCGTGTGCATGCGTGCGTGCGTGCGTGCGTGCGTGCGTGCGTGCGTGTGTGTGTGTGTGTGTGTGTGTGTGCGTGCGTGCGTGTGTGTGTATGTGTGTGTGTGTGAAGAGTAACCTGATAATGGAGACCTCAAACTCATCACACGTTGGAAATTCGACAATCTTCATCCCTTGCTCCTCCATGAAGGTCTTCAGCTTCTTCAGGATGATGGCCATACTGTCCTCAGGTCTTAGCAGCACATCCCTGACAACAAAACTCTTCTCTGGTACACTCAACTGCACATTGACAGGGATGGTGGAGGGAGGGGGAAGGTGCTCAGTCAAATATCTGTGAGAAGAAGGACGAGGAAGGAACCAACGGGTATAGGATTACCAAAGTGTGCTGAATCAAGAGAAGAAATGATAGAAGAAAGGAGAAGATGGATGATTTTTAGTTTGTATCAAAGAACCTTTCTTTCCATTTATGCTGGAGTCAACCGAGAAACCACGGAAAGATGGGGCCATTAAATCACGAGCTCAAAATCCATCAGGCAACACCATCAACTCTTGCACTGTTTGCATAAATATCAGAATGACCGGTTCGTGTTTTCATGCCTCTGTAGGGCCTTCTAGCCTAACGGAACAGTTAATGACCTGACATGTCCTCTATGAGCAAAGCAGAAGGTTAGAGAGAACAGTTGTTCAAAGACTGCTGTCCCTGTCTGCTACTTTTCCCAGGGTACTTGAAAGCACACACAAGAAGACATGTGATCCCTATACACCTCTGTCTCCTTGGGTCATCACCCACGTGATAAATCTCCCTGTAGCGTGTCTTCATGTTGTTGTTTTTATTTTAGACATTTGTTGTTACAAGCGATCGTAAACGTCACATGTTGTTGAACGTGGATGTCCATGTGTGGCAACTAGCTTACATAATTATCTCTAAGGTGCAGTTACCCCCATTGCATGTATATACAGTCTAATGACTGTTGGTTTGTGTTGGTACATCGGATAGCAGTCCCCATCCCCCAGCACAGCTGGTATTGACTGAAATATCCCTGTGCGGTGAGTGACTCTTCCATTTGACAGGGAGATGTGGTGCATTGATTGCTCATGCACACATACACACGTACCTGTCGTAGGCATTTGCCAGAAGCTTCTCCACCCTCTCGAGTTCTTCTGCCAGTGATTGTTTCTTTGTTTCCCACTGTCTTTCTATCCCTTCCAACTGGGCCACCCGCTCTGGAGGTACGAGAAGTGTGTCTTAGTCCTTCTCTTCTACCTTGTCTCTCTCTTCTGATGCACACACACCTGGATTGTCAGGATCGTGGGGGAAGTCCCTGATAGCTTTCTGAGCAAGAAAGTTCTTTTCCTGTCCGACCTTGGCCAGTCCACGCTGGTAGTCCAGGATCAGCTCCTAGAGAAGAGAGGAGGAAGCGTGTGAGGTGGAAGAGGAGAGGAGGAGAGTGGAGGAGGGAGTGTGTGGGGTGGGAGAGGAGGAGAGTGGAGGAGGAAGCGTGTGGGGTGGGAGAGGAGAAGAGTGGAGGAGGAAGTGTGTGGGGTGTGGGTGGGAGAGGAGGAGAGTGAAGGAGATGGGAGAAGTGCATGATGTGGAAGAGAGGAGGGTGGAGGCGTACAAGGTGAGTGTATGAAAGATATGAGAGGAGAATGGGGCAAAAGGGAGAGGGGTAAGTTGTAAGAGGGAGGTGTATGGGAGAGAAATTCGCCTCGTGCCCAAGCTCTTGGGGGTGAGGAGAAAAGGACCCCAGGTATGAGGCTAGAGAGAAGATCAGAAATGGCTCAATTTGGAGATGGCAAAAAGGATCACAGGAAGCTGTTTACCTGATGGTACGACTCATGGAGTGCTAGACTCTGCTTCAAGTGTTCTGCAGAAGAATGGAATGTATAATTTAACTATTTCCTTCCTCATAATTAATGCAATACACAAGTTAACTCTTCCCTTCCTCATAATGCAATACACAAGTTAACTCTTTCCTTCCTCATAATGTAATACACAAGTTAACTCTTCCCTTCCTCAATGCAATACACAAGTTAACTCTTCCCTTCCTCATAATTAATGCAATACACAAGTTAACTCTTTCCTTCCTCATAATGCAATACACAAGTTAACTCTTCCCTTCCTCATAATGCAATACACAAGTTAACTCTTCCCTTCCTCATAATTAATGCAATACACAAGTTAACTCTTCCCTTCCTCATAATGCAATACACAAGTTAACTCTTCCCTTCCTCATAATGCAATACACAAGTTAACTCTTCCCTTCCTCATAATGCAATACACACAAGTTAACTCTTCCCTTCCTCATAATGCAATTCACAAGTTAACTCTTTCCTTCATTGCGGTGCAACACTCAAGTGCTCTGTCAGCGTACTTTCAGTCATGTGCATGTGGTGTGACTTTGCATAACATCTGGGCCTGTTTTATAAGGGAGATGTGGTTCGTTGATTGTGCATGAATGAAAACAACTCACTTTGTAGTACAGCTTGCAGGGGAGATTCCACCTTCTTGGAGTGATCATGTTCAAATGGAGCATTGGTGGCTATAGGGAATACACAGTAGTAAGTGTGGGTGGGGCTCAATCTTGCAGTGGAGCTCTACCAGGGGGTGGAGCTCAATCTTGCAGTGGAACTCTACCAGGGGGTGGAGCTCAATCTTGCAGTGGAACTCTACCAGGGGGTATGTGGGACTATCTTGCAGTGAAACTCTACCAGGGGGTATGTGGGACTATCTTGCAGTGGAACTCCACCAGGAGATGGGGCTCAATCTTGCATGTGGGGATCAACCAGGAGGTTGGGTTCAATCTTGCATGTGGGGATCACTTGGGGGGTGGGGCTCAATCTTGCATGTGGGGATCAACCAGGAGGTTGGGTTCAATCTTGCATGTGGGGATCACTCAGGGGGTGGGGCTCAATCTTGCATGTGGGGATCACTCGGGGGTGGGGCTCAATCTTGCATGTGGGGATCACTCGGGGGTGGGGCTCAATCTTGCATGTGGGGATCACTCGGGGGTGGGGCTCAATCTTGCATGTGGGGATCACTCGGGGGTGGGGCTCAATCTTGCATGTGGGGATCACTTGGGGGTGGGGCTCAATCTCATGCATCACCATGCATCAAATTCTGACATCTCACAGTCACGACATCATACGTAAACACGTACCTGCATCCACCAGCTGATGAAAATACTCTTTCTCTGCCTTAGACCGTTCTTCCCTTACCACTCCTGCAACAGAGAAGCAATAAGCAGTTCTAGAGAAAACCCTCAGGAAATTTCTCCACGACAAAATAATGCTATTGCTTTGGCCTTGCACTGTGCCCTAGCCCTCATTCCTCCCTGCCTCCAGTTTTTGATCGTTTGCAGTAAAACTGGAGGCGGAGAACGCCTGGGAACATGGCATTCTTAGCCTTGGTACCAGTGCAACATACTCATCAGGGCATCAAATCCGTGATCTTTGACCACTTGATCTGAATTCACTGTTTCTTTGCAGACGGGGCATTCATGTCTGGAGGAGGGAGAGGGGAGAGAAAAGGAAAAGAGAGAAGGGAGGAGAGGGAAGAGAAAACAGAGGAAGACAAAATGGAAAGAGGGAGGAAAAGAGTAAGGGGAAGTGAGAAGGAAAGAAGAGGGAGTGGAAGAGGAGGAGACCCAGAAGGTATGTAGTTCGAACTGCTGCACCTACAGTCATTATGGTGCCACAGTCATCTACCTTCTGTTGATGCACTCATCGATGCACTTGAAGCAGTATCTGTGTCCGCATGGCGTTACGCAGGCCTCCTCAATGCGAGACATACATATTGGACAGTGGAAATGCTCGTAGATAGCTGAAACCTGTAGAAAGAGGGTGGGCTCTAATTAGAACATTCAGTAGGGTACATTACTACACGTGTACGCAGTGTGTAACTGGTCATTTAGTAGCCTCCCACCTACGAAAGAAAAGCTTTATAGCTGTGAACCAGCAAGTGGGATTCGAAAGTACAAGAGGCTTTTGATCCACAGTAGAAGAAACTTCATCTTCAGCCCCGGGCCATAAATCCGAGCTTACTATAAAATTATGCCTATGGCTACAACCGCACTTACAGGTATTTTCAGCGGTAGGTCCGCCACGTCTTCTGTATTCTGTCTCTCGTAGCCGGGCGACTTCCCTGAAAGCTCCGCCATTATTCATTCTCCTATTAATTTCCTGCATTCTTAAAATTCCTTTGAAGAGCTCAATTCTAAATTAAGCCAATGCAAGAAGCGTACTGGTTGTGACTAGTCTGAGTAAAACGCTAGCAGTGTGTGAGTCTGTGCAGGAGATAAGACAAGACGAGACACGCGTGTTCATCAGCTGTGCCCGCTGTCAGCACTGAAAGAAGCTAGCTACAGATGCGCATATGAGGTAATTGAACATAGTGCGGATTTCTGATTAATTGTCTTGAAGGCCTTTGGCGTTCCTCAGATGACGCAGGTATCTGTTCTCTCATAGAGTGGAGTGTGTTGTTTATCAGTGCCGTATAGAACCACGAAACATGAAATTATGAAAAAGCAGACCTTCCGTTCATGGTCTGACATCACTTTGTGCCGTTTGCAAACCACTTTCAGCATGCTTGGAGTGGGTAAAAAAAAATGTTCTTTTACGCGTTGTACAGTCCCGTATCGATGTGACACATGTTGAGATGAGTTACCATGGCAAGCCCTTGCGTAATTAGTGTTGTGTGGCTACCAACAAGCTTCAAGCCACACCTTCTTGTTGAATGGAGGGCCGGGCTTGCAGGACAGATGAGGCTGAAGATCCCAAATTTTCATTCTAGCAATAGACTCCAGGGTAATTACACACTCTCCTATAAGGTCTCAAGCTGCACCCATGGCATTTTGAATTGCTGTAACCTCAGCTTGGAGATGGAAGCAGTGAGAGGAATGGTATTTCCAGGTGTATAGTTTAACCTACATGCATGGCTGCTGTTATGACACCAAACCCTTCTCCTTTGGAAGCTCGCTTGCTGATTGGTCCAGTTTGAAATTACTTAAGGTTTTCCAATGACCTTCCAACTCACATTAAACATGCATGCTGAATAGTTCTGTTTGTGAAATTCCCCCCTCCCCTCATGCATGCATTCATCTTCAGTTTCACTGTGAATCCCTGCAGTATTGTAGGTGTGCTGTGCATTTCCTTTCGGATATGTAGAGTCTTGTGGTAGCTGTATTGTAGGTGTGCTGAATAGAGCTTTTTCATGCGACGTCTTAAGTTTCAAGGGAAAATGGAAACAGTCACCTGTTGATGTACAAGGAGGTAGAAGCTTCTGAATGGAGAGTGATAACTTTTAGTATGTGTTGAATCGGAGAAAATACCATGTAAGTTTAAACAGCTGCTAAATGTGATCAGTGGAGTTTTCAATGGTGGCTCACAGTTTAGTGTACTGAATTAAGGTCATGTAATGAAAAACTCTATAGCTGCCGTGTAATATACACTTTCACCTGAACCAACTTTCTATTTCCATTTGTTCTGTGCAGTAGGTGTGCTGAGGTTTGCTTTTTTGTGCTTGAATAGCGAGTATGGAAATTGCATTTCCTTTTGTTTTATGGTTTGGTTGGTTTCAGAGTCTCCCCAACAGAGGAGAAAAGATACTCTGGATCCCTTTGGGAAGGTTAGCAGATAGTGCAGTGCTGTGCGATGATCTCCCGGCTTTGTGAGCTTAGATCATTCCTCATCTAAACCTGAGAAGGTTTGAAGTAGAAACAGCTTGCTCAGAGGTGTACATGCATCCTACTGGCCAACTGTCAGAGAGGGTGTGGGTGTTGTGTGGGTTATACAGCTGATAGTACAGTTGAAAGGTAGGACCGCTTCCTTGGATGCATTACACACTTTGTAAATGGTAGATTCCTCCATACCACAATGATATTTTAGTGTCCAAGTTGTGGAATCTGGGAGGACTCACAATTGAGTCAGAGGTGTATATACGTACAGTGTGTACATGTATGTGTGTGTGTGTGTGTGTGTGTGTGTGTGTGTGTGTGTGTGTGTGTGTGTGTGTGTGTGTGTGTGTAGCCTTGTTCCCAGGGCCTTGTGCACATGTGACGGGATCACGTTCCATGTGGTTTCATTCCACAATTTGATTGGCTCCTCAAAATTTTGAGGGGCAATGGTCGACAGAAAATACACAGAAACGCTACCAGGCCCCTTTCCCGATTTTTCAGACAGGGCCTGGGAATGAGGCCAGTGTGTGTGTGTGTGTGTGTGTGTGGTGTGTGTGTGTGTGTGTGTGTGTGTGTGTTTGGCGTGCACACAAGTATGTGTTTTTGTTTATTGTGTGTGTGTGTATCTGACCCCTTGTTTATCTTGAAAAGTTTACCCAATCTCCTATCAATAACACGAGGCATTTGTATACAAGCTGTTACGTCTTTGGCAGTTTCAATTTTACTAGAAATGTGGTAGGTTAGTAGTAATTGGTTGCACATTGAAAAATTAAATTTGAAAATTAGACAGCCACTTACATGACTATTGTACCAGTACCCAATATGGTTGTCATGGAAACTAACTTAGTAATTTAACCACCAATATAAACACTACAACTAAGCATCTATCTGCCTGGTAATTGTACGAGTTCTTGCACTTAGAAATTAGATAGTGGAGCCACATGAAAAACTGAAAACCGTTCACATGCACCCTGGCATGTGATTGTCATGGAAACCAACTAATCACTTCTACCATCTGAACTGCTTTACAACCACAAGAAAGCGTGACCTACCATCCAGGCTTCTCTTCAGTTTTTGTCGCATGCTGTAAGGGAGGGGGGGGGGGGGGAGAGGGGTATTGTGGGACTGAGGCTGTCTTGTTCCCAGACCCTCAACATCTGGGGACCGAGGCTAGTTAGAAGCAAAGGCTCAACTGTAAATCACTACTGAGCCTTAATTGGCTCCTCCCACACAATTGGGTGTTAAAATTCAATTCCCAAGAAGTGTAAGAAGACCTAACCTCGTGAACAAAGAGCCAACAAAGAGCCTGGGTACGAGGCTAAAGAAGACCTTGTGGTTCACTCAACTGAACTTCATGTCCTAAGTCGCTAGCGGGCCCAAATTGTAAATCGGTCTCTGCAGAGGACACCTGACCCTTAATTATCACATGATAAGTGTGCTCAAGGGCTTATCAAGTCATGGTCAATGCACCCTTGGTGTGTGCTGTGTAAGGCCAAGTGGGTGCCATAACGCTCAGGCCAAGTGGTTGCCATCACGCTTAGGCCAAGTGGTTGCCATCACGCTCAGGCCAAGTGGTTGCCATAGTGCTCAGGCAAATGACTTGCTATACTCCTCCATACTTGCAAGCAATCATTAGGTGAAGTGGGAGTACCTAGGGGAGCCAATCAAAATGGTCATGCTGTGTAAGGCCAAGTGGTTGCCATCACGCTCAGGCCAAGTGGTTGCCATCACGCTCAGGCCAAGTGGTTGCCATCACGCTCAGGCCAAGTGGTTGCCATCACACTCAGGCCAAGTGGTTGCCATAGTGCTCAGGCAAATGACTTGCTATACTCCTCCATACTTGCAGGTGAAGTGGGAGTACCTAGGGGAGCCAATCAAAATGGTCATGCTGTGTAAGGCCAAGTGGTTGCCATAACACTCAGGCCAAGTGGTTGCCATCACGCTCAGGCCAAGTGGTTGCCATCACACTCAGGCCAAGTGGTTGCCATAGTGCTCAGGCAAATGACTTGCTATACTCCTCCATACTTGCAAGCAATCATTAGGTGAAGTGGGAGTACCTAGGGGAGCCAATCAAAATGGTCATGCTGTGTAAGGCCAAGTGGTTGCCATAACACTCAGGCCAAGTGGTTGCCATCACGCTCAGGCCAAGTGGTTGCCATAGTGCTCAGGCAAATGACTTGCTATACTCCTCCATACTTGCAAGCAATCATTAGGTGAAGTGGGAGTACCTAGGAGAGCCAATCAAAATGGTCATGTGACGTGATTCGTGAAATGTGATTGGTTAATGGTCATGTGACTGTTAATAATTGCACAGCTTGCTCTGTACAGTACAGTAACAATTTACATGCTTGTGGTTTCTTTCTTTCTGCTAGATTAGGTGCAGGTTATTTTCATGCTCGGTTGAGTGACTTACTCCAAGATGCAGGTACAAGATGGGAATACTTTCTTGCATGGTTGAGTGTTATTGTTAAACTGTGCATTGACAGTGGGTATGTTTGTATGATATTGACCTTTCAGCCTTGTCCGTGCAGTGTAGTCAATAGCCCTGACAATCTATAGCCTTGTTCCACAGCCCTTGTCCTTCCCCTCTCAACAAAACAATAGAATTTAGGTCTTGCATACAAGTATACAATTGCGAAATAAAGCGCATGCACAAACAAGGGACACCAGCCCTTTGTCCAATTTTTGAGGCTACGAGCTGCTGTGTTTCAGAGAAAGCTGAGAGCCAGTTTGGTCGCTTACAAACTGGTAACTGAAAGCAAGGCCATGTGCCTCATTCCCTAGCTCTCCCTGCCTTTTGTGCTAAGAGCCTGTGTGTGCACGTGGGTAGTTTGGTCCATGTGCTTCGTATGTTGCCAGGTTGCTCGTGCTCAATTTACTAGCTTTGTACTGCAAGTGAGGATAGGGAAGCCACACAACTGTTGGATGCGCTTCCACTATTATCTTTTGGTGGTATCCATGGTTACTGGTTGTTTAATTTCTCCACCTCCCAGAATGACTTGATGCCCGGTACTATTTGCATCGCTGCTCAAGGCCACGATCCTCTCAAACCCAACGTGAGTTAAAATGCATGCACTTGTGACTTACTAGAGTCTCATTCCCAGATCATCCCACTATCAAAACGGAAGTCTGGGAATGACACCACCAACCCATTCTTGACACCATTTTTTAACACCAAATTTTGCTCTCAAATATTGCAGGACAAAGTGGGAACCAATTATTGTAAACTGATGCCTGTGGCTAAATGCCAAAAGAATTTGGTAATTATCATCAGCGCCCAAAACAGAATCTGCACAATATCTTTAACTTTCCAGCAGCAAATGGCTTCCATGTATTTGGTTAGTTGACCTTTGTATCATCCCAGGAAGCACTATATCGCTGTCAAAGACACCACCCTTTCAACTGTGAACTCTTAGAGGACCTAGCAATCAGCAGTCACATTTAGCAATAACTAGCAGTACAAACTGCCATGAAGATTCTTTTGCATATCACATTTTCCAAACCTGCCTGCTGTTCAGGTGTGCAGGCATAACAATAGTCTTGTGCCCAGCCCACACACGTCTCCCGGCGAGAAACGGTCTGGTAAACAAAGTCAAATTTCTTGGCTTGTTCCCCAAAAGTGGTAAGGACCAATGAGATTGCGAGATCGGTAATTATGACATAGTATTTTCCTTACAATTTAACCGTAAAATTTTTAAAATCTACTCAAGTATCTGTACCTTTTTTGAGCAGGTTTGGGTGTAAAATGTGACACTGTCGCAAAAGTGTGTGCAAGCCCAAGAAATTTGACTTGGTTCACCAGACCGTTTCTCCTTGTGAGAGGGTGGGGTCTAGGGACGAGACTAACATAACAGTACAGACTGCCATCGTGTCCATAGTTAAGAAAGCTAAAAACCAGTAGGAGAAGAGAAATGACACACCGGTACAGCTCTCTGTGACCGGTTGAACCAGCAACTGGTTATACATGGTCACATGCTTAACATAGACTGTACAGAATTACACATGTATGCAATATTATTGTAGGAAAAGGAAGTAGATTGTCAATATCTTCCCATATTTGAATGCACAACTGCGGTTTCAGTCTCGTCAAGGGTATCGGAGGAAAACAATTTGACCGGTGTGCCTTGTTTGTTTTATGAAATTTGCTGATTTGGTACTCGACATGAGTTGTAGATGGACGTTGGTAGTATTCACAAATATTTGTGTGGTTTTAGGGGAACACCATGGACAGTTCATGTCTAATATGTCCATCTTGTACTCATGTTGTAGTACCCATTGAGTGAGTTTCACACAAAACAAATCAGTGCTTGTTAGTATAACCTAGTTTCTATGGCAACCTGGTATTGTGTGTATTGTTTTGTGTGGCTACTACACAGCTTTTGAACTCACTTGCAGTCACTAAACTTGCAGCTGTCTGCCTCAGTTGCAGCTGATGCTGTGAAGTCATTCCTCTTGGTAGCCATCACCATGGTAACAGTTTCTGTACTCAATACTAAAACACACAGGGAGGGTCTAAGGAGTTTGTTATTCAGTTAACGAGGTCAGGGACGATGGCTGCCAAGTGTGTTTTTTTCCGAATACAGAGCAAACCTTGAGCCTCATTCCCAGGCGCAAATAGTGTGTACCAGGCGCTCTTTCTCCTCCCCCTTCTCCGCACCTGGGAATGAGGCTAGATAGTCAGTAAACAACAATCATGGCCGATAAAATCAAAATTACCTGACCCTAATGTAGGGATGTGCGGATTATTTTTGGAGTGGTGCAGCATAGCACAGTGGATAGATTTTTGGAGCACAATCAGCCCTACCCCAACCCTAACCCCATGTCTTCTTTTCCTCTCTCCAGGAGCTTGCTTTCGAGAAAGGAGATGTGCTCACGATTGTCAGTGAATTGACAGAGGTAAGTATAGTTTGTGTACACACAAGTTATGTAGAGTGGACTTATGCCGTGGGTAAATTTTTCGCCAATTTCACTAATTGGTAATTATTATTGCATTTGATGTGCATCTCTCAGATTTCACTGATATTTATCTCCGGTTACGAGTAAGCTTCAAACACGAGATAAAACCAGCAGGCAGTGCAATAAAACATCCAAGAATCATTTGTTAGTTCTGAGAGCCATAAATTGGTGGACAGAGTTTTGGCAACCACACTGATTGGTTACAAATAGATCTGGTAAAACTTTGCTGCTAGAAAATGGTGGGGGCAAGCCTGAGCAAGCAGCTACTATGGCTACACATGAATAGACTAAGCTTCACACTGAAATCATGAGCTGAATCATTAGCATTTATGAGTGCCGTTTATGCACGACCCTTACCTGAAGCGATCTCAACTTTGCTATAACACTACACTACCAGCTTTGGTTCCTGGGGAAATATTTCTTCTTGATGGTAGTTAGAGGAAGGAATGTCTAGAGAAAGGGTGTGCCATGTTACACAGAGGTAGGTGGCTTGCCAACAAACAAAGGATGTCTGCTGGTGAAGCAGGAAGGGGCTACACGGGAACAGTAGTTTGTTTGTGTGGTTGGAGTGATGGAGTAAAGCATCACATGAGAGCATAGGGAACTAAAGGTTCGGTAACAACAAGGTGCTGTTGCTCCTACTACATGAGGTTACCGTGTGATATTAGCCCCTTTACCTCTGTTGCAAGGTCATCAAGTGATATTAACCCTTTACCTCTGCTTGTGAGGTTATGGTGATATTAACCCTTTACCTCTGCTTGTGAGGTTATGGTGATATTAACCCTTTACCTCTGCTTGTGAGGTTATGGTGATATTAACCCTTTAATTTTGTTTGTTTTGCCTGTGATATTAATTAACCCTCCTGTTCATGATAGAGCAGCTACAAAATGTACAACCCAGCCTTTTATTCATGATTGGGCCAATCTTAAAGATGAAAGGCCTGGCTATGCCTACAAGCCACATAGAGAATTGCTTCCCCTCCTTCCTACAAACTGCTACATATCCTTCACTCCCCCCCCTTTTATCTCTCCCTCCCTCCCACAGGGTGGCCAGCACTACCAAGCTAGTGCAGCTGATGGAGAAATTGGTCTCTTCCCATCATCAGCCATCTTGGAGCGTCCACCAGTTCCCATGGTGCCCATGCCCTGGTTCCATGGTGCCATCAGTCGACTGGATGCAGAGAAGCTACTAGACCGGAACCAGGACGGACAGTTTCTGCTCAGGACCAGCCAGAACACACAAGGCGTGTACGCCCTTGCCATCAGGTGGGTTAAGACACATCCCTTCCCAGACTCTCCTGAAAGCAAAAAGAGGGTCAGGTGGCATTTCTTGTCACATGGGGCAGAGCATACTGCATAACAAACGTCATAATTGCATGTTACATCCGGGACTCACGTTTTCTGACTGCTCTTACTGTGTGGTATAATTTGTGGAAGCTTAACAAGGCCACCTAATCTCTTGAGACAAGGCTGCGAGACAAGTTGGGGGAGAGGGGGTAAGAGAGAAGTGAGAGGGAATGCTTCGAATAACGACTGAGACTTCTCCACTAGACAGCTGATCTTTACAAATGGCAGTTTTGATTGGGGTCCCCAACTTACTGGTGTTGTAAGGCTTTGCTACTTGAAACAGCTGTCTAAAGAATGGACTAAACTAATATGGGGACAATCAGTGAACCACATCTTGTAGAATAAGGTAACCACAAACGCAGATTTGAACCTTCCTTTTAACCTCTCCACGTCTCTCAGTCAGTCTTTTCTCTCCCTCTCCTTCCTCCTCTCTCCCCTCCTTTTCTCTCCTTTCGATCCTCCCCCACTCCCCTCCCTCTCTCTCCTCGCCCTCTCTTCTTCCTCTCTTCTTCCTCTCTTCTGTTCTTCTTCTCTCTCCTCCCTTCATCTCCCCCTCCTACTCTCCTACTCTTACTCTTTCTCTCTCTCCTCCCTCCCTCTCCTCCCTCTCCTCCCTCATCTCCTCCCACTCTCCCTTTTCTAAATAGTATTACAGCTGCATAATTACTGTGGAGCTAGATTGAGAGGTGAAGAGATAGTCTCATTCCCAGGCCCTCCTGGGAATGAGACTGACACCATGGGGGAAGCAAATACACACATAGTTTACAAGATCATATATGTGGGTATCTCACATTACACACACAGACGTATGGGTTGGAGGCATGTAGGAAGTGTTAGGTTGCCATGGTGACAGTCAACCGGACTGCCAGTAATTGAAAATTAGGCTTACATTACTGGAGGGTAACCAGATATGGGTGGGAGCCGTTATTAATGGAAAAACAAGGACGCATAATCGTACTAGCTAAATTTTAAAAACAGAACGTACCCTACAATGCCAAGAGCAGCCATAGCTAGCTAGAGTACATACAGTATAGTGCAGTGCTGGGGGAGGTGGGGGTGTGGTTCATGGCTACACACATACTTGAGACTGGGCACCCATTGGTTGGTTCGTAAAGTTCAAATGCTCAAACCAGATTCTACAAACTTTAGCACCAACCATGGGAGTGTAGCTAGGTCACTCCCTGGTAGTGGTACCAGGCCAGTGTGGGTGTTTCTCTGTGACTGAAAAGCATACCTGGGCTGGGCCCCACCAAGCTCACACAATTCTCTCAGATGTAAAAGACTTGCCATATCTTCAATTTGGTTTACACACATGGATATACAGAACCATTTGCTTGGTCCCACTTTGGTTAGAACCAACAACCACGCTCCCAAAAAAAGGCAGGCCAATAAACTAATGTGTTTTGGTTTGTACACAAGTAGCCAAATGTGTAAATTTAGGTAATGAGTATTGATAGTACATACTTGAGTTTGAATATTCATAGCTAGTTGTGTGGTAGTGGGCATTAATAGAATTCCGTACTCACTAATGAATACGCACACAAACACAGAGAGGTCTTACGCCAATGTTTTCAATTGTACTCACAATTTCTAGCGCAGAAACACCTGCCATGTGAAAACAGATCAATACGTACATGTATGACCATTGTCATGTGACATACACTTGATGTATGACCATTGTCATGTGACCCATGCTTGATGTATGACCATTGTCATGTGACATACACTTGATGTATGACCATTGTCATGTGACACATGCTTGATGTATGACCATTGTCATGTGACACATGCTTGATGTATGACCATTGTCATGTGACACATGCTTGATGTATGACCATTGTCATGCGATGCATGCTTGATGTATGACCATTGTCATGCGATGCATGCTTGATGTAAGCCATTGTCATGTGACCCATGCTTGATGTAAGCCATTGTCATGTGATACATGCTTGATGTAAGCCATTGTCATGTGACCCTCTCCTACAGTTGCAAAGGGAAGGTGAACCACTATCTGGTGGCCACAGACTTCAGGACCAGGAAGCTGACCATTGATGGGAAGAGATACTGTCAGGACCTTCCTGCTCTGGTTGAGGTAAAAACCATGTGATCTGCATACGACCTATAGTTGGTCTCCAAATGTATCCCACATTTGGAGGGTAAATGCACGACCAAGAGGCAGCTGTATAGTAAACTTTTCGCCTTGAGAGAAGCAGCTTCTTTTGCCACTGATTGTAAAGACTTGCTGTAGCACCCAGCTGCAATGAATGCAGACTCCTGACCAATAGCATACCAGCCTGTGTTCTCAGTGAAGTGTGCCTGGCCCTCCCACTGTACAGTTCTTGGTTGCTCACAGTTGGCAAAAACAGGAGAAGACCTGTTATATTTATCATGCGAATGAACGGCACCAATGTCTACCAATGTAGACAAAGGGAAGAGGGGTCCCCAACCAAGAGAATTTACATGTATTTTGCAAACTTGTTCTTGATGCATAGTCTGTCCGAGGTCTGAAATCCAAATATTCACAAGTTCAAAGATGTATCACTCATTGTTATTGACAAAGAAATGCATGTGTTCTCTCAGTCAGAACCCCTCCTCCCTCCCTCCCTCCCTCCCTCCCTCCCTCCCTTTGTCTACTTAGGTAGACATTAACGTCATTCACATGAATACACATACTGGATGATATGATCTGGGAATGAGACCAGTGGAAAGGCACTCAGTTGTCTGAAAACACTGTGTCATTGTTTTTGTTGCTTTTATCAAATTAGAGTGTTTGATTGAGTAGATGGGATAACATCATGGTAGATTTTGTGGTTTGTTTGGTCTGCAAGATAAACTTGATAACTGCACAGTGGGTGCTCAGACATTGCAAGGTGTGTGTGTGGGTGTTGGGTACACACTGTTGAATATATGTTCTCCTCTCTCTCCTTTTCTTCCTCCCCACCCCCCCTCATTTGATCCACCACCTCCCCTTTCCCCCGTCCTCTTTCCCTTCCCCCTCCTCCTTCCCTTCCTCATCCTCCTCCTCCTCTTCTCTTTCTCTCACCTCTTACTCTCCTCTCCCTCCTCTCTCCCTCTCCTCTCTCTTCCCTTTCTCTCTCCCTCTCTTTCCCCTCTTCCTCTCCTCTCCTCTCTCCTCTCCTCTCCCTCCCCCTCTCTCACTCTCCCCTCCTTCCCCCCTCCCTCCCTCCACCACCACCCACCCTCCCACACCAGTACTACAAATCGCACAGTGGTAACCTTGGTACAACACTGAAGTACCCAGTGATCAGGAGAAGGGCTTTGGAGTTCTACATTGACCCCGACAAGCTCAAGAGTAAATAAATAAAATATTAATTTTGTAGCTCAAGTAGTTATTTTTGCAAAATATATATCCCACTTAGTATAGTTTTGCCTATACAACAGGTGGGATTTAACTTCCCTCCCTGAGGGCTACAAGAGAAAATATGGCTCATAATTCCCTCTCCATGTATTTTTTAGTTTACAGTGCACACTACATTGCCATACTACAGTACAGTTTTATATAGAGTTGTGTGTAAATAGTATTGAAGTTACTGTAAACACTTGCACATGTACAAATGTGTTTACAATATAGGACCAATCAGGTGGGATATATAATAGTTATAGCACAGGTGGCCAGAGATTTATGGCCATTAGTAAACAAACCTCGTCCTTGGGCTCCCCCCTGAGACTCGGTCTGTTTACTGCCCTGGCACTGTGCTATACCTATAACATAAACTCGACTCCTTCAATACTCAGGCACAATCTGCGTTTACGGCTGCATGTCATAGCACCTAATTTCATCCCTAACCTTGGTTACTGTGGTTACAGGTCTAATTTGATTGGACAGCACTCACAGTTGGAAACAGATGTTGCTATACAATGTGTTAGACCCTCAATGTCATTTTGTGCGTGTGTGAGAAAGGAGCCATACTCTTGGCTGAAGTTAACTCTCTCTCTCTCTCTCTCTCTCTCTCTCTCTCTCTCTCTCTCTCTCTCTCTCTCTCTCTCTCTCTCCCCCAGATTGGGGTCTCCCCAAGTCAGGCATTGAGCTGAGTCAGCTGCTGGGTCAGGGAGAGTTTGGTGAGGTACACTCGGGGATGTACCGTGGGACACAGGTGGCCGTAAAGAACATTCACGAGAGCAAACAAAGTGACGCAGCTGTTGCCAACTTTCTGAGGGAGGCGTCCTTCATGACGTGAGTGTGTGTGTGTGTGTGTGTGTGTGTGTGTGTGTGTGTGTGTGTGTGTGTGTGTGTGTGTGTGTGTGTGTGTGTGTGTGTGTGTGTGTGTGTGTGTGTGTGAAAGATCGTAGGTTTAAGTCCCACCAGTGACCACTGGAGAACACTTCTGTTTCTTTACTGACACTTTACCCAAGACCAAGTAAAAATTGCGAATTGGAGACCTGGCTTAGCTGGGGAAGTACGTACAAGACCACTGGCTGTGTACTTAATTATTTCGGTGGGGTACAGGTGGGACTTTGGGTGTTACCTGAAGTAGCGCATGGGGGCCCCAGCCCGGGTTTGTGGGGGGTATGTCCCATTGGGAGGCTTTTTCAACTTCAATTTAATAATTTTGTCCTGTCGTGAGTGCTCATACGTGGCACATCATTTGAAACTCAACCGGGGTCTTCTTTCTTGGTTTCTGCAGCCAAGTGAGACACAAGAACCTGGTACAACTGGTTGGACTGGTTTTAAATGGTTCACAGGTGAACAGTATCATCATGGAGCTCATGGGCAAGGTAAGAGTGAGGAGGGGGGAGGGAAGAGGGAGGAGGGAGGAGGGAGGAGGGAGGAGGGAGGAGGGAGGAGGGAGGAGGGAGGAGGGAAGAGGACGGAGGGAGGAGGGAGGAGGGAAGAGGGAGGAAGGAGGAAGGAGGAAGGAGAAGGGAAGAGGGAGAAGGGATGAAGGAGAAGGGAGGAGGGAGGAGGGAGAAGGGAGGAAGGAGGAGGGAAGAGGGAGAAGGGTGAAGGGAGGAGGAGAGGGGAGGGAGAAAGATGGAGAATGGAAGCAGGGTGAAAGGTGAAAATGAAGCAGGAAAGAGAAAGGAGGAAACAAGGAGTGGGGGAACAGTTAATGAGTTAATGAAGGGAAACAAGGAGTAGGGGAACAGTTAATGAGTTAATGAAGGGAAACAAGGAATGGAGGAAGCAGTTAAGGGAGAGCAGGGGAGGGAGAAGGTAAGAAGGAGTTAAGGGAGAGCAGGGGAGGGAGAAGGTAGGAAGCAGTTAAGGGAGAGCAGGGGAGGGAGAAGGTAGGAAGCAGTTAAGGGAGAGCAGGGGAGGGAGAAGGTAGGAAGGAGGTAGTCTCGAAACCAGACCCTTGAAAAATCAAAAAGGAGGGTCTGGTAAACAGGGCGGGGTGGAAGTGTACGCTGCAGAACGTTAGGAATTTTATTAATTGCTGAACCGTCCATAGCCAGTTAGAGCTTTCTGCTGAACCAGATACTCGCAAAGGCTTCCTGCTTGGTGTTACAGCTTTCTAAGACGAAGCAAAATGCAAAGATGGCTCTCGTGCGGTTAGCATTTCTAATAAACATACATCAGAATGTTAATCAAAAGCCAATCGGAAGTGCGCGTGCATACCCCAGCCCATTTACCAGACCCTCCTTTTCGAGTTTTCAAGGGTCTGGTTCCAAGACTAGGAAGGAGGAGGGAGGAGTAGGAAATGGAGTTATGCTAGAAGGGGAGAGGAAATGACAAGGTGATGGAGAGAGGAGAGTTGTAATGTTTTTGGTATCTCTCCAGGGCTCGCTGCAGAAGTATCTCATATCCAGAGGACGGTCAGTATTGACGCTTGCGGAACTGATCAGCTTTGCCAGGTGGGTGTGGCCAAGCTAATCTTGACCTTTCACCTTTAACCCTTCACCTTTGACTCATTATATGCGCACATGCTAGCATTTATCATCTGTGGTTGTGTCATACTCTGCAGGGATGTGTGTGCCGGGATGACCTACATCAGTTCACAAGGCTTTGTGCACCGGTAGGGCAACCATTGTTGACTCATTCCCAGGCCTCCACCTTAGCCCTGTTCTCAGACCCAATTTTTCATATCAGTTTGGGAATGAAGCCAGACTCAGCCTTGATATTTGGCTAGTTCAATTTTATTTTCCTGTTTTTCTTACCCTGTGCAGAGATTTGGCAGCCAGGAATGTACTTCTGAACAACAACGGACAAGCAAAGGTAGTGTCCCTTTTGGTGGCTATAAGAACTGACTTGAAAGCAATGTTTGCAAAATATTGTACCATCTACGCATAATTATTCATTCTTCAGATCTCTGATTTTGGTCTTGCAAGGAGAGCTAACATCTTTGTACCTCACGAGGGAGGAAAGTTCCCGGTAAAATGGACTGCACCTGAGGCGCTGAAGGATAGTGTAAGTTGCTAACATATTGTGGGTATTGGGATGCTGTAATATATAAATAGTGCTGTAATAATGATGATATAATGATGATGTAATGGTAATGATGATGTAATGGTAATGATGATGTAATGGTAATGATGATGTAATGGTAATAATGATATAATAATGATGATGTAATGGTAATGATGATGTAATGGTAATGATGATGATATAATGATGATGTAATGGTAATGATGATATAATGATGATGTAATGGTAATAATGATGTAATGGTAATGATGTAATGGCATGATGATGTAATGGTAATGATGATATAATGATGATATAATGATGATGTAATGGCATGATGATGTAATGGTAATGATGATGTAATGGTAATCTTTGATTTCTGCAGAAATTCTCTACTATGTCTGACGTTTGGAGCTTTGGTGTTTTTCTTTGGGAGGTCTACTCTTTCGGGAGGACACCCTACCCCTCCATTGTACGTCCTTCAATAGTCTTACCGTTTGTTGTAGGACCTTGCCCTCAACACCCTCACTTTCTCCACCTTCCCACCCCTCCACCCCTCCTCTCCTCCTCTTTCTCACTTCCTCCCCTCCCTCTGTCCCCTCCCCTCCCTCTCCCCTCCCTCTCCCCTCCCTCTCCCTTCCCTCTCCCCTCCCTCTCTCCCCTCCCTCTCCCCTCCCTCTCTCCCCTCCCTCTCCCCTCCCTCTCCCCTCCCTCTCCCCTCCCTCTCCCCTCTCTCTCTTTTCCTCCCCTCCTCTGTCCACTCCTGTGCTTCTCTTTTCACTCTATTCCCCCCCTCCCTCCTTCCTCCCCTCTCCTATCCTTGTCCCTCCTTCTCTTCCCCTCTGCCTTTTTCCTCCCAGCCTTCAGAGGAGGTTCTTGAGACCTTGGAGGATGGCCTCCTAATGGATCCACCCGAAGGCTGTCCCACTGGCATCTACGACATCATGTGCAGCTGCTGGGAAATGGAGCCCAATGACAGACCCTCCTTCCCCTCACTTCAGCAGGTGCTCTCCCAGTCTTTTGGTGAGCTGCGTAGCAGTGGCTACATCAAGAGTATTATGATACTTTTTGCACC
Source organism: Agelas oroides (assembly GCA_949130485.1). NCBI lineage: Eukaryota > Metazoa > Porifera > Demospongiae > Agelasida > Agelasidae > Agelas > Agelas oroides. Next base: position 5,934,365 of record OX422198.1, read on the forward strand.
AAGAAGTTTTAAACATGCTGTCAAACATACCGTAGATTGGGAAATTTTTGTCGGTGCGCCGAAGCGACAAAAATTAACCGCGCAAAACGAAGTACGTATACACACTACATTGTGAAACCGTCGAGCGGCTAAATATTTTTAATGTGAAAATTTAAAGCGCGAATTATTTTTACCGCGAAAATTTCCTGATCTATGGTAGTTTCCTGAACTCACTAAAATTAGAAATCTGCATAGCAACGACTACATGTACAGTGGAGCCCCCTTTTTAACTACTCCCTGGTTTACGGACATCTTGACACTCCATAAAGCAGACGGTCCCACCTGATTTAAGTACATCTTGATACTCCATAAAGCAGACAGTCACACCAGTTTATTCAATAATGCAAACGCTTTCATAAGGTTGTCTGCTGCCGTGACTGGGCATTATATTAGCACTGTTGCTCATAGTACTAGCTTTTCTTGCCATTGTACAGCAACGGAGAAATCTGGAAACGCAGCCTCATTGTGCTCAACAGCCTGAGTGCACGTTGCTACACCTATTAGAAATATACTGGAAGCCCCTAAATTACAAATGCCTCAGACACTCAGCAGAGGCCCCACTGGTGTCCATTTTAGAGGGTTTCATTGCACATTGAGAGTCCTTTTCTTAGAAGTGTTCAACCACATAACACTGTTCGTAAGCTACCAGTGTACCAGTAAACCTTGTGGCCCTCAGAGGTCCATTTGGGAATTGCACGCAAATAGCTTCTCTTGTTCCCAAACCAAATTGTTGCTCCTCTGTTGGGTGAATTGTGTAAAGCATCCCGCTCACTGGCGTGTGTATGGCTCACTGGAGTGTGTATGGCTCACTGGAGTGTATTAGCCTCGTTCCCAGGCCTTCCCACTGGATGGTGGGAAGGCCTGGGAATGAGGCTAGGTGTGTGTATGGTTCACTCAGGCTTGCTCTAGCATATTAACCTCATTCCCAGGCCTTCTTGCTGTTCAATTTTGATTGCTTTCAGTACGCAAAAAGGAAAAAAAAAAAAAAAAAAGGAAAGAAAAAAAAAGAGCAAAGTTTTGGGAGCATTAAATCATGGCAAGAGCGCATGATGATGTCGTTTTTAATAGAAATGATGTCATCATGCGCTCTTAATCATGAAAATGATGTCATTGTTTAACTGGGGGTTGAGGGGCTCCCAAACAATCTTAAAGCCTTTCTTACACTTTCTGTATAAACACTCGAGTCATGAACATTTGCGAAGCGAAAACCTTATCACTTGTTGTTTCAGGACGATGAACGTGTACACGAAACGTGTTCTTTCGGTTGCGGGCTCCTCCTCCATCATTCATGTGATAATTGCTTCCAGGCCTTCTCCCTCCGTTTTTGCATACTGTAAGTGATCAAAAAAAACTGGACAGTAGAAAGGCCTGGGGACAAGGGCTACAGCATGCATGCAGGAAGTGTAGCCCTCAGCTTCAGCTGTGATGGGAGGGAGGGTGAGGTAGAGACTTACTCAAAGTGTCTGTGCAGTTTCTATAACTTCTTGTTTGTAGCTAAGGCTGACTGCTTCAGTGAACTCTTCTGACTGTTTCCATGGTTACTTCCTTCCACCATTCACAGGAGGCCCAACACACCCTCCCCACAGTAGCTCCCTTCCCTCTAGGGATATGGTCAATACCATTCCTGATGGTAAGTAACACCCCCTCCTTCCCCCTCCTTCCCCCTCCTTCCTTCCCTCCCCCTTCCCTCCCCTCCCTCCTTCCCCCTTCTTCCCACGTTCACAAAAATTTCCAGTTCTATAGTAGGACAACACTTCTTTATTGCCTTCTTCCCTTCCCCCTTCTCTCTCGGCTCACCTTCCCCATAATCACAAATGTTTACATTAGCACACTTAACTGTGTTGGGCAAACATGTACAATACATGTCAACACGAAGCTGAGATCATTTTTACTGCATAAATGTTTTCTCTAATACTGTGGTAGATATTGTGTTGCTAAGTAACAAGAGATGCCATTGTAAAGGTGAAATAAGCAATCGCCAATTCCCAATCTTGTTCTACTCCCTCTATAGTTGAAGAGCTTGTGATGAGCCCAGTGGCCACCCGTGCCTACCGAGAGGCTCCTGTTACTCGCAAGGCCACCATGCTTGCTGCTAGCATTGCCTTCCTTGGACCGCAAGGCTCTGGCAAGACGAGCCTCTTGAGGTCCCTCATGGGACAGCCATTCCGTCTCATGGAACCCATGTCTCTGAAGATCGCCATTTCAGACAACTACTACGACCTGAGGGAGCGCACCGATTGGCTCCCGTCAACAGCTGGTCTGATGTACGAAGACGAGTTGGTACGAATCATTGTTGAAGATCTTCTCAAGCACATGCAGTCCGTGTTCACATCTTCCCCAGCAGCAGACACCCCTCCGCCTCTGCCCCGCAGGAGGTGGAGGTCACAGAGCTTCAACGGAGGACAAGTTTCTGACAGCATAGAGGAGCCGTCTCGTGATTTAGTTTCGACAGTTGCAACAAACAGGCTCTCAGGTAACTTTGAAGTGATCGAGTCTGGGACGCTGGAAGGGAAGCTAGAGTTAGGAGTGCGACCTCAACCGGTGGCAGACAAACCGGGTAACATGCGACAGAGACATGGTAAGAAGTCTTTCATTGGTCGGTTCCTGCGCTCCAAGGGAGGAGAAAAGGACCAAAGGGGTTTCCGAAGGCACTATTCTGATTCGGCCCAACGAGGTAACTACACAGACATGAGGGAAGCAAACGGGAGTGTTTCTCCTCAATTCTACTCCCCGCTGCCGGAAAGATTGATTGCCAAAATCAAAGCAAGTCTGACCAATTGTTCTGGAGGTAGCCTGCCTCTGGAATACTTTGGGAAGATGGTCGATATCCCAGGCAGCACGTCCTTTGAAGCACTCAAGCCACTGTTCATTACAGAAAATTCCATCTGTGTCCTGGTTTACGATGTCTCCAAGGACATTCTTTCCGTACCTTCTCCAGGTCTTCGAAGGAAATCCCCTGTTGGGACGAGAGAGGTAAGGGAAGTGAAACAAAATGGGATCGACTCACCGAGGTCACAGTTGCCAAGTACCACCTATCTTGATCAAATAATGGCCGAAATCAGCAACGTCTGTCTTCATTGGTCGCACTCAAAAGCCGATATGACCATCAAGGGTCCACGGATCGTTTTGGTTGGCACACATTCAGACAAAGTACCCTCCTCTGTCTCCAACCACAACTTTGAGGTGCTCCGTGATGCAGTCAAATCGTCTCCGTATGCAAAATACATCGCCATGATGAGATACATCATTAGCAGTTCTTCCATCATTGAGAGGTCGGCAATTGATGACCTGAAGAAGTTTGTGATGGAGGTCATCAAGAAGGCTTGTCGACAGCAGGTCCCATTGCGATGGCTGCGATGTGTCCGAAGATTCCAGGGTCTCGCAGGGAAGGGAGTGAACTTCATGAGCCTCGAGGATGCGCAGAAATTGGTGACAGAGCTGTGCGATCTTGTCAGGCCTGAGGATATCATGGAGGTACTCGAGTTTCTTCACCAGAACCAGGTGATTCTCCACTTTCACCACATTCACCAACTGAAGGCCATTGTCATCACCAGTCCGCAGTGGTTCGCTCGCCAGGTGAGTGCCGTGTTTTCAGCCCCTTCCATCATTGACGTCGAGGGGAGCTCCTACCTCGAGCTGCTCCCAGACCAAGCACTGGCACGCTCAAAGGGAATTCTCACAAGCCAGCTACTCGATTTCATCTGGAGGGAGAAGGATGTCCACGCCAATAAAGACGAGTTGCTGACCATCATGCACAAGATGGACCTCATCTGTTGCATGGGGTCGGACTCACAGCCACTCTGTCCCTTCACGTCTGTCGAGAATCTTGCTCAAGATGTCAACATGAGAAAGAATCAGCCTCCAAAGTTTAGCGTGTCCTCCGTAGTTGTTCCCACCCTTGTGGAAGAACCTATACCACCGCAACTCTCCTCTCTTCCTGTGTACAACGTCGAACAGCTTTACTTCCGTTTCAGACGGGGATTCATCCCGAGTGGACTATTTTCAAGGTTCGTCGTTCGCTGCATCCACTCATACCCCAACAACTTTTCCATCTACCGCAATGCAGCCACGTTTGAGGTGGATGCAACCTCTCTTCTCATGCTCTCAACCGGGAAAGATTTCATCCGAGTCGGTTTACACAGAATCCGAGAGCATGTGACAGAATCTCTCATCTCTAGCCTGGCATCCACGAACCTTGACAACCTCCTCAATGACGATACGCAGCTGCCTAACCCGGACACCTGCATGGTCATTCTTATGTTCATTCAAGCCACTATGAGTGACCTAATTCAACAGTGGATGCCCCATGTTGACTATGACCTTTGTATCGCTTGCGATTGCCACCATCCCCGAGCAGCGGCAGCAGCTGGAACAACGAAGATCGGCCCCAGGATTAGCACCAGCAGCCTAAGTAGCTCTGAGGATCCAAAACGCCATTACGTCATTCTCAGTGACGTTGACAATCTGGTGCAGAAGTCAATTCTACATTGCGAGGAGGGAACCCAGGTCACAGCCCTCCCAACCCTGACGTGCTGGTTCGGGGTAGTACCAGAGGAGAAGTCGACAAAAACATCAACTTCAGATGAAATTGGTAATTACACTTAAAATTAATTTCCGGTTACTGGTCCACATGTGGATCAATTTCACCAAGTTGCGTTGACTTGTGTAAACCCTCTACTTAGTATGGGGTATACCCCTCACAGAATATGTACCCAGCATTTCTAGATACACCTGCCACAGGATATGGCCAACTGTGATTTGTTTGTGGTTAGCCTACACTGGTTCTGAGCCCTTCTTATGCTCTCTTCCTTTGTCCTTCCCTTCTCCTTCCCTCTTCTTCCTCCTTCCCTCTTCTTCCTCCTTCCCTCTTCCCCTTTCCTTCCCTCTTCCTCCTTCCCTTTTCTTCCTCTTCCCCTTTCCTTCCTCCTCTCACCCCCCCCCCCCCCCCCCACACACACACACATACACATTTGCAGATTATGTCACAGACAAAGACATTGAAGTAGTATCCAAGGACCTTGGTACCTCGTGGGTTGAACTGGGACAAACGCTAGGTTTCAGTGGTCCAGAACTCGAAAGCTTCTCCCTCCGTGTGAAGGCTGTGCACAGTAAGGCTGGCGAGAGGATGCTGAGAGAATGGCAGACGCTTCACAGACACAATGCCACCTTCTTTGCCCTCCTGGGAGCGCTAGAAATCATCCAGAGACGAGACATTGCCGATAGCTTGGTGGCTGCAAGAATGGCGGGAGAAGGCATTGCAGTGTGATTTATACAATTCAGTGAATAACACCAAAACTTTTTACACATCCAAATTTTGTGAAAACAGCTTTTTTTTTTTGTTTGTGTGTCCTTTGTTGACTTTTTAGTAAGCTAGTTTGCTACATTATATGAGTGGAACGATGATTATGCCATAGATTATATAGCGAACTCGAAATAGTTAGGGCGGAGCGTAATGCATGGCCAAATGACCTGATCAAATGAACTGAGCATGCGCAGAAAGAAGTGCTACGCCCCTTATGGAAGATGGCGACAGTTGTGAAGTTACAGCATCGAATTTCGGACAGAAGCCACTAGGGAAGGATAATCGTCTACGCTCGGTGCATTACACTACTACACAGTTTTATACACAGTGGAAAGATCGGAAGGGAGATTTATCCTCAGAGTGAAGCTGTTCACGTAGATACAGCAGAAGTCTAGAGAAACAGGCAAGAAAAAAACATGGATAGCTGTGGGGGTATATAGCTACGGGCTGTATATCCTTTTGTAGCCGTTGATGTGTGTCAGTTTGATAGATTGATCAGGGTATTAACTCCCCTGGTTTAGGAGCCTCTGGTTCTAAAGCTTGGGGTGTATTTATAAATTCTTGGTCTATACATGTCCCCCAGTCTTATAAGGGGAGATGTTGTAGATCATGTTGCTTGCTATGTGCAGCCTACACTGGCTGCTCAATAGTACTCTTTAAAGCTTTTCTGTGAGTGAATATTTGGGTTTTTAAATGCCATGCAATATGCCCAGACTCACTGATGTACAGTGGTGGCTTTGAAAGTGTGATCATTTCTAACCCTGGTGCTTACATGGTGCTAAAGTCAAGTTTCTTTCTTGATCTTAAGTTGGTATTGAAAAACTTGCTTTCTGTTGCCGTGCCTTTGGATCTTGCTGCCTTTATCACACTGACTTAGGCATAATACTGCCCTGCTAACTATAGGTTAGAACTAAGGCAATTACTTTCAATGGTTTGTAGCTTATAGTGGGACCCTCTTAAAGGATACTCCTGAATTAAGAACACCTCAGACATTTGGCCAAGTCTCCAAGTAAACACATTTTTCTTACTGACTGAAGATTAATGAGGATATCTTGCACCTTGACTTGGCTGAAGGATGGAGGGGTTCCACTCATATAGCTCACTAACCTCATTCCCAGGCCCCAGCTTAGAGCCTGGGAATGAGGCTATAGCTTTATAGTGGTATATACAACAATGTAAGGATGAGGGACCTTTCATTTCTGCTACAGTGGAGTTTAGTTGCATTTTCTTTTTCCGTGGGGGTTCACGGAGTCGATGCTCTGCAAGGGAAGGTTCATGTAATTAACTTTTTTGTGAAGGTACCGAGATTTAAGGGTTAAAGAATGACATAACCATGTGCCATCATGTGCCATCATTGTAGTTAACTCCAGGGTCCAATCTCAAATGTACTGAAATACATGTTTGTATGTGAGTAGAGCCCCCTGTACATGAATCCACTTGTCCCCTTGCATGAGGAATTTCAGTTGTGCCCAGTCCACTTGTTTGACACATGTTGTACAGCAGTATTACAGATGCTTGGCTGCTTAATGGGCTGACAAAGTCTCACAAACAGAAGTTCTTGTTGGAATACTTGTTCTGTTCATTGTAGCTAGCAAAATCGGAACTAGCCATAGCCCCTATATATGATAGCTAGTACACGCTTAAGGACAGTTGAGGCATGTATGTAGAGGAGTAGTGACTACTTGGGCATGTCATGGAAGAGATGGATTGGACAGAGGAGATATGGTGTGCATTATTTAGAACTACAAGGGATATAGCCACTTAATTCATGTACCTACCGTGGCACCTCTTGTGTGGGAGCTGGTATGCTGTAGTGACAGTGTAAGAAACCCGTGAGATAGGGCCTTTGATATCTTCAAATCCTTCTTATTTTCTTTGTATCATTGAATGAATGTATTTATTTCCAGCTAAAACAAATCGACCTTTATCTGCTATCATGAATTTGAGCTTGTGTCTTGTGTGTGCCTAATGTTCTATTGTTTTATGCTCATGATCCAAACCACCTAACCACAAATTATACTGTCTTTGGTCTACAAGTACTGCCAACTACATTCAAAGCAAAAACATTTGTGTTTGATGGAATATGTGACTCAGCATTCTTTAGAGGTATTGTTTTGTCAAATGAAAAAATCATGAATCTCAGGAGGGCGTAAAAGAGCTGGAAAATTTCTCAGAAGGCAACTCGGTCCATTGTTCCCTTAAGAGGATATGATAAAGGCTTGTACAGAAGCTGCTTGGCAAGCATGGGGATTGTTTCCAGGGGCATGAATGCAGCTGTTGAACAGATAAAATATACCATGCCCACACTGAAAGAAAACATTTCACAGATGGAGGGGGAGGGGGGGATATCTTGTGCTAAGGCAATCCCAGGCAGCTGACAAAATGCTATTCAATGGTCATTGACAATCCCTGTGCCGACAGCCCATAAAGTATAATGGTCCTGTATGCCATCTTTGGTTTAATATATTGTGAAGATTTTTGCTATGTATATATCACCTTCTGTGTAAATTAGTCTAGAATTTGGATTAATGACTTTATGGATGGTTAGTCATAACAAACGCGGCTGGAGGGTGCATACTATGGGTGGCTTGGAGAGAAGGCTGAAGTGGGCGACTGGAGGAAGTGGGATCCTGTTTGGAGGGTAAATTCAGGCAAGGGTTGGTACCCAATGGATTCCGTCCCCTCCCAGCTTCATCACACTGGGTATGTGGCAAGCCCAGTGGAAGTTGCTTGCAGATTAAATTTAACAAGATCAAAGAAAAGTGAGGGAAGATGGGTGGGAGAAAGTTTATACAACAGAGGTAGCGTTGATCTGTAGCACTAGACAGATCTGAGGGAAAAAGAGTGGCAGGTGACAGAATGTGGTTACATACAAGATTGTAAGCTCCTGTACACAATCTTTGTTGTTAGTTGACACAATCTTTGTTGTTAGTTGACACAATATTTGTTGTTAGTTGACACCATATTTGTTGATAGTCGACACAATGTTTGTCAATGCATAGTTGACATAATATTTGTTGATAGTTGACACAGTGTGCTCTCATGCTGTTACCATAAAGTATGTTAAATCATCACTTAATGAGATCCAAAATTGTAAAATCTGTAGCGTCCATGTGCAATTATTGAGGTGTTCTTCCACAATTAAAAACTGGAAGTGATAGCTAACATCAACCACAAGCCATTGTGATCTCACTGAGAATTGCGATTTGCGCACCTCAATCACTCCAAACTGATCTTTAGGATGTGAGTGGTTGATGACTATAAAACTCTCTTAGCCTTCACAGAATTTTCATAATTGTGTGCAATAGCACACTCCTTGTACTCTCGTTGGACAGCTGCAGTCGCTCACTTTTAGCAATTTGTCAGAAACATTTGCCTGCTGCTCGATGACATCATAGTGGTAGCTAGGTCCATGGATACCAAACTCAGTTCAGCTTTTTCAGAACTACGTAACTGTCATTTTCTTTAGTCTTGTGCCCAGGCTCATTTTCTTTTATCCCAAGAGGTACGAGGCTGGAGCCAGGGTACGAGGCTAGAGCCAGGGTACGAGGCTAGAGCCTGGGTACGAGGCTAGAGCCCGGGTACAAGACTATAGCCAGGGTACGAGGCTAGAGCCTGGGTACGAGGCTAGAGCCCAGGTAGGAGGCTAGAGCCTGGGTACAAGGTTAGAGCCCAGGTATGAGGCTACATTTTCCCTCATGCTTTGTTGATGATGTAATAGCTTAGTCCTGGTAAATTCAATTATGGAAGCTTGATTGCAGGTGGAGGACCAGAAACTAAAAATTAATTTGGAGTGGTTGACATTGACATGCCCTTATTTAGATAAATACACAAACTAATGTATTGTCTTTTTTGGCATTTGTGGTGACTTATTTATCATTTTGTTTTTCTTATACACGTCTGTACTCTTTGATGTGGCTTACTGATTGGGACCAGCCACTAGCCAGGTCTTACATTGGGACCAGCCTGAGTGAACCCCACACTAGCCATGACTGAGGTCTTACATTGTGACCAGCCTGAGTGAACCCCACACTAGCCATGACTGAGGTCTTACATTGGGACCAGCCTGAGTGAACCCCACACTAGCCATGACTGAGGTCTTACATTGGGACCAGCCTGAGTGAACCCCACACTAGCCATGACTGAGGTCTTACATTGTGTGTGCCTCACAATTCACATCAGTGCATGTACATGTTGGTTAATGCCCCCTTCCCCCCTCTCCCTCTCCTCTCCTCTCCTCTCCCCCTCCTCCCCTCTACATGTGTATTTGGAATGTAATATCACTTAAGTAGCCATGTACATGCCTGCCTCGCAATTCACCTCCTCTTGCGTCAGTACAGTTGTCACATTGGTTAAAGGCCCCTTATCTCCTCTCCCCTCCTCCCTCTCCTCTTCCCCTCCTCCCTCTCCTCTCCCCTCCTCCCTCTCCTCTTCCCCTCCTCCCTCTCCTCTCCCCTCCTCCCTCTCCTCTTCCCCTCCTCCCTCTCCTCTCCCCTCCTCCCTCTCCTCTCCCCCTCCTCCCTCTCCTCTCCTCTCCCCTCCTCCCTCTCCTCTCCTTTTCCCCTCCTCCCTCTCCTCTCCTCTCCTCTCTCCCTCCTCCCTCTCCTCTCCTCTCCCGCTCCTCCCTCCCCTCTTCTCTTCCACATGTGTATTTACATAATATCACCAAAGTAGCCATGTACATTTGCCGGCTGTTGGTAGTTTGTTCAAAGCTCTCGGAGTGTTTTCAACGATATACCATTGCTTGGATTTTCCATGGGTGCAGCAACAATAATATTCATTCCATTGAGTACAAACATCACTCGTGTTCCAAATATGGCCTTAAACTGGGCCCTCTAATATACAGTGGAGTGAAACAGAAGCCACCATTCACGCCACTGGTGATGCTTATTTCTAGAGCAGTGCATGTATTACATAATTACAACACATACCACAGAGAGGCGCTTCACAGGAAGCAGGGTTTCCTCTAGGAGTTCGTTTAGAGGAAGGTGGCTGACACCAGCCTTGTTCCCAGACCTTCCCACTATCCAGTTGTTGACCGCTGACAGTATGCAGTCTCCAATAGAAAGAACAAGTTTGAAGCCTTTTCTTGATATAGTGTTGTCCAAGCACTGGAGTTCTGGATCTTTGTGTGAGGCAAAAACCTTTTTATACTTGGCAAACGAAAGACATTGAGATCCAGCCAGGATTTGAGCCTTGGTCTTTTGAATTCCGGTCAGATGCTCTTACCAACTGAGCCGCTGGAGCTCTGGATCGGAGCAGAGGATAGATCCGTAGACACGATTCAATTCACAGGCTGGATCTCTCTTAGGCTGCTTATTTAACTCTGCACGGTAAGTATCACAGTAATTCTTTTAACCCGGGAGCCCTCCCCCTCTCTGTCCATCCAAGCAAACATTAATGTCGTTCACATGATAAAATGGAGCAGGCCTTTCCCCCTCCGCTTTTGCATACTACAAACAATCAAAACTGAATAAGTGAGAAGGCCTGGGGACGAGGCTACTAAAGTACAAATCATTTGGAAGGTCTGTCGGCTTGTGTTTTCAGAAGCTGCAGTTTTCAACTTTGGGATCAATTTATGATTGTGAAAAATCAGAATATGACATATGCAGGCATACTTGATATAGTTAGGGTGCGTATGTCTCAGAGGTTAATTAAAGCATTCAAAATAAGTAGATTTATCATACGTCTAACTCACGCTAATGTATGGGAGTCAATGGGGAAGCCTTGCAGCTGCACACTAATTATGGGAGTCAATGGGGAAGCCTTGCAGCTGCGCACTAATTATGGGAGTCAATGGGGAAGCCTTGCAGCTGTGCACTAATTATGGGAGTCAATGGGGAAGCCTTGCAGCTATGCACTAATGTATGGGAGTCAATGGGGAAGCCTTGCAGCTGCGCACTAATGTATGGGAGTCAATGGGGAAGCTTTGCAGCCGCGTGCAGTTTATAAAAAGTTTACTACAAGTCACGCGAGAATCCGTATCTGGTACTACAAGTCACGTGTGTGCGTCTGAACGTGCAATGAAATCGAAGGTTCGTATGATAAAATCATTATCACCATAGTACCAAGCTATACCGGAAAAAATATCACTCGTTTGTTGCCGTTGGCATTGTTACTCATGCTGCGCATTCGTAACAATACAGACGGCAACAAACTTGTGATATTTTCCGGTGTAGCTTTGTACTATAGTGATACTTATATACCATTCTGCTGCTTTAAGTCTCTGCCTCCAGTTTCTGCTTGTATTGTGCATACCATAAGGGAGGTGGGGAAGACTTGGAATGAAAGTAGTTCCACTGTACACATACAGTAGCCTCATTCCCACCTGGACGGTGGGAAGGGCTGGGAACGAGGCTACACATACTGTGCTTCAGGCAAAGAGAGTACATTTGTTGAGCTGAGAGGGTAATTACAACCATTTTAACAATGTGCGAGTAATTTTAAAGAAATCATATTTGACCAAACTTGAGTGGGAGTGGAGAAGCCCTACAAGTATCCGTCCCAGTGATCAAAATGATGATGACGGCTTGTCTGTTCCACAGGTGGCATCTTGGTGAACTGACGGAGGAGTCGGTGTTCTGTCTCAAGTGGTGATGATGTCCCAGAACAAGGCCTGGGCGCCTGGCACCGAGTGTGTAGGGAAATACAACTTCCCTGGCTCAGCCTCTCATGTAAGTGGTACATATCACCTTTGATAGTGTGTACCAGGTGTAGCGCTGTAAGAATGAGGTACTGGATGAGTGTGTAATGGGGTTTTCACAATAGAAGGAAGTCCCGTGTAAAATCAAAGATTATTCCATGCATATTTCAATCTGATCACTGTGTTTGAAGCACCATATCAAAGGTAGGGCTCATACACGCTGCATAAATGCAGCAGATCTATTAAAAATCTACACAGCATGTATAAGCTCCATCCCTCAAATGGTTGTCTTATGTTCAGTAAACTTTTGTGTGCTGTCCCCCATTCGCTGAGCAACCTAAAACATGTAGTAAACTGGTACCCACCAAGAGTTGTTTTGTGTATACTATCAATGTACAAAGTGTACACAATTAGAATGAAGGGAAGTGGTGAGCCAAAGGAATGTGCATGTAGTTATAGATGAAGAGTGAGAAGAAAAGGAGGGGGGAGAAGTCAAGTTTCCTGTCTCCAACTGTAATCCGCATATTTTTATTGCCTTGTGCCCCATCATATATTAGTGTTGGCTCATTCCTCAGTTTCCCTGGTGTACATACCTAGCTACATGTATGTAGCTGTAAATAGGCTGGGATTTCATTGTGTCGCAATCATTGCTGAAATTCTGATGTGCCTTAGGTTGTAATAGTTAATTTTATTCTGAACTGAACTGAACTTAAGGGGACAACAAAAACCAAAGAGCGAAAGTGAATGTAGGCGTTGAAAGAAGGGTGAGAAGGAATTTGGGGAAGGAGAAGAAAGGAAGGGGCCAAAGTGAAGGGAATTAGACAACAGGAAGAAGTTGGAGAAAAGTCATGCAACCTGGAAACCACGAGAATTTTTTGTTTACAACCAGGGGGGGTTTTCTGCTGCCATGTGTACCAACACTGACACATACTTACTGTGTGTGGTGATACATACTTACTACTGTGTGTGGTGATACATACTTACTACTGTGTGCGGAAGAAGTATTTAGACCATGACCACAGAATCTGCTCATGAGCTGAGTGGATGATTGTGGTCAGTCAACTGCCTTATAAGGACATAGGGAATGGTGTAGTCTGGAGGAGTGTTATAAGTGCCATTAATGGGGAAAGTTAAATGGCAGTTAGTGTGGGGTCCAGAGTCTGAGCACTGGTGGGTGTGGTCAAGTATATGTCAGAACAAAAAATTGTAGCTAGCTCAGTGCCCTAATGCCTAATAACCCCCCAGTGTTGTATTGTGTAAACTATGATTGCACAAACTGTACACAATATGGTACATGACATTGTGTACAGTCATGTTGGTATTAGTGTGGGTGCAGATGAGATAGTGTATGTGTGTGTGTTGTGTGTGTACTTATGTCGATTGTATTATTGTAATTATGGACACTTGCACTAATCCCCCTCCCCCACCACCCTCACCTCTATTGTAGGACCTCCCGTTCAAGCGTGGGGACACATTAATCATCATCTGTGCATCAAAGGACCCAAACTGGTACAAAGCTAAGAGATACGATGGTCTGGAAGGCATGATTCCTTTCAACTACGTTCAGGAGAAGAAACCTGCAGGAGAGAGCCACCCTCCTCCTCTCCCTGCTCCTCCCGCTCCCATCAAGCAAGTGACTGCAGCAGCAGCTGCGAACCATCCTAGAGCCGCAGTTCAACTAAAGAGCATGCCGTAAGTGTGTGTGTGTGTGTGTGTACACGTTCATGTGTCATTTGCTTACCTCTGTATGTGTGTAGGTGGTTTCACGGCAACATCAGTCGAGACCAGGCGGAGAAGATGCTGAAGCCATACAGGAATGGCCAGTATCTGGTGAGAGAGAGCCAAAACTACCCCGGAGATTACACCCTCTGTGTTAGGTGAGTCAGAGCATTTCCGATTGGTCAGTATGTGTGGACATTTTTGATGTCCTCATGCTTTCCATAATAAGACATGAAGGGCTCAGAACCTGAGGGGGCTAGCCAAGAACAAATCATATCCTGTGGCAGTACCTGGAAAAGCCACAGGTAGTTTAATGCCCCTTTGACCCTACATAATTACATATTATATGATTATTCTTTAAGTACTGCGGTTGTTTTCAACTCGATTGAAGTAAAGCGTGCAAGCAAACTCAACATTTGATAGCCCAGGTTGTTTCTGAACCCTTCATATAGTCTCATGCCCAGACCCCACCCTCTCACGAGGAAAAACGGTCTGGTGAACCCAGTCGAATTTTGGGCTGCACAAGCCAGGTGTCCCAGGTTCGATTCCCGACGACTGCTGGCCTTTTTTCTATTTTCACCTCAAAACATCTAAATTCTCTTCATTTTGGATATTGATGCATCTGTGTGTGGGCCCTGGCCTAAGCCTGGTACTATACAGTGTGTTGTCTCACATAAGACAGTATCCATGCACCAAACCTTCGAATGATGAAAAGCTTTGGCTGGGATCTGGGAACGAGACTAACTATATGTTTGGTTTTATGCTTGTGTATGTTTGCAGTGTGCCCACTGTAATCACGGTGCGTGATTGTACAATTTAGGCAACTTGGCCTTTGCTTATTAAAGTTCAACTGAATGTTTCGCAAGGAACCAATCAACCCTACAGAAGTTGCAATATATGTAGCATTCTTGCCAGACAAGGGAGATTGTACCTTGCTCTCTTCTCACCTCCTTCCTCTCCCTGTCTCCCTTGTCCACTGTCTCCCTCCTCCCCTCCTCTTCTCCATCACCTCCCCTCCTCCCCTCCTCCCTCCATCACCTCCTCCTCTCACTCCTCCTCCTCTCACTCCTCCTCCTCCGTCTCCTCTTCTTCCTCCTCCCCTCCTCTCCTCCCCCCCCCCCCCCCCCCCCCCCCGTCCTCCTCCCCTCTTCTCCTCCATCACCTCCTCCTCTCACTTCTCCTCCTCCGTCTCCTCTTCTCCCTCCTCCCCTCCTATCCTCCATCACCTCCTCTCCTCCATCACCTCCTCTCACTTCTCTTCCTCCTCTCCTCCTCCCCTCCTCCTCTCACTTCTCCTCCGTCTCCTCTTTTCCCTCTCCTCCTCTCCTCCTCTCCTCCATCACCTCCTCCTCTCACTTCTCCTCCCCTCCTCTCCTCCTCCCCTCCTCTCCTCCTCCCTCCATCACCTCCCCCTCTCACTTCTCCTCCTCCGTCTCCTCTTCTCCCACCTCCTCTCCTCTTCTCCCTCCTCTCCTCTTCTCCCTCCTCTCCTCCTCCCCTCCTCCTCCTCTCCTCTCCTCCTCCCTCCATCACCTCCTCCTCTCACTTCTCCTCCTCCATCTCCTCCCCTCCTCACCTCCTCCCCCATCTCTCCCTCCTTCCCCCATCTACTCTACACCTCTATTCTCACATGTACATGTGTACAAACAGTTATGAAGAAAAGGTGGAACATTATCGTGTTCGGAGAGACGAAAGGAGTTGGGTCACAGTGGATGACGAAGAGTACTTTGAGAACTTGTTCAAACTGGTTGAGGTAAGCTGGTGTGGTGTGTAACTGAGTTACCCAACTTGTGGTATTGTTTATTGAAATGAATGTCCTCCCTCCTTCTCTTCCTTCTTCCCTCCCTTCTTCCCTCCCTCCCTCCCTCCCTCCCTCCCTCCCTCCCTCCCTCCCTCCCTCCCTCCCTCCCTCCCTCCCTCTCTCCCTCCCTACCTACCTACCTACCTACCTACCTACCTACCTACATCCTCCCTCCCTCCCTCTCTCCCTCCCTCCCTCCCTACCTACCTACCTACCTACCTACCTACATACTCCCTCCATCTCCCTCTTCCACACATACATATAAACCAGCACTACCAAGGTGATGCCGATGGCCTTTGCTGTCGACTGAAGTATTCAGTAAATAAGTCAAAAGATATTGAATTTGTCGTCTCTAGAGAAGATTTCAGTCAACGTAAGCCAAACACAAAAGTTATCTTTTGTTTTCTGCGGAAAAAAATGCATCTTGTTTTTGTTTTGTTTAAGGTCGTTATTGTTGTCATTAATTCATTCCATATACTCTCTTGTCCCACCACAGAGGGATGGGCTATCCCGAAGAAACATTTATATAAGAAGAGTTTAATTGGGAAAGGAGAATTTGGAGGTACAGTTTACGTTATCACACTCAACTAATTAGTTCAATTTGTAGTAGGAATGCTGTATCAGCACTGAGTGCAGTTTCTGATATATCAGCTGTATCAGCACTGAGTGCAGTTTCTGATATATCAGCTGTGAGTGCAGTTTCTGATATATCAGCTGTATCAGCACTGAGTGCAGGTTACATACAGTTTATAGATTGGAAAACTTTGTAATTTGAGCATCATTTTTGGTGCATTATTGTTATTCGTTTCTCAACCTGCAGAGGTGTGGCTAGGGGAGTACCAGGGGTCAAAGGTGGCCATCAAGATGCTCAAAGACTTCAAGGATGAGAAGTCTAGCCAGCGGTTTCTTGCTGAAGCTTCTATCATGACGTAAGTAGCCAAGGGAAGGAGGAGAAGGGAGGGAGAAGGAGGAGGAGGAAAGGAGGGGGGGAGGAGGGAGGGAGAAGGGAGGAGGAGGAGGAGGAGGAGGGAGAAGGAAAAGGAGAGAAGGGGGGGAGGAGAAGGGAGGGAGGGAGGAGAGAAAAGAAAGAGGGAAGAGGAGAAGGAGAGAGGGAGGAGGGAGGGAGAAGGAAAAAGAGAGGGAGGAAGAGGAAGGAAGGAAGGAACAAGATTAATGGAAAGAAAGAGGGGTCGTATCCACTAATACTCAACATTGATAAGAGTGTGTACATGTTAACTTTCCTATCTCCAGACCTCGTATGTGTATGCTTTTACTTTCTCTCACATTCAATTTCTTCACCTGTCTTGCCCCCTCCCTCAGCCAGAATGAATATATTGACTGGGGTCTCATATATGATTGGTTGCGAGAATGTTGCACTCAGTTGCAAGAACACTAACCTACATGTTGTAGGTTTAAGGTTTCAAAACTCAATTGATTTACTTGATCCTATTTCACCTTCTCACAGCACCCTGCGGCACCCAAACCTGGTGTGCCTCATTGGAGTGGCTCTGGACTCCAACCCCATCTACCTTGTGACAGAGTACATGGCAAAGGTATGGAACTGAGTCTTTGAGCAGAGATACATTTTGAAGAATACCCTCCTCCCTTCTTTCCTCTCCTCACCTGCCATCCATCGAACCCCTTCCCTTCTCCTTTTGTCACCTTCTTTTTCCTCTTCTTCCTTTCTTCCCCTCCTCCCCTCCCTCCTTCCTCCTTCCTTCTCCTCCCATCAGGGCTCACTAGTTGACTATCTTCGATCACGAGGCAGAGCAGTCATCTCAAAGCGCAACCAGTTGGACTTTGCCAAACATGTCTGTAAAGGCATGGTTTACCTAGAATCAAAAAGCTTTGTGCACAGGTTAGACAACAAGCATGGTCTTGCCTAAAAAGAGAGGAAGAGAGGGAGAAAGAGAGAGCGAGAGGAAGGGAAAGAGGGAGGAAAGCCAGAGAGGGGATGGAGGGAAGGACTAGCCTCGTACCCAGGCCGTTAATTAGGAAAAACGGCCTGGCAACTTCTCCGAGTTCAAACTGTTGACTTCCGCTGCACTGGAGTTGTCAGTACCAATCAGATTTCAGAACGCTTCACGTGACAGTTGTACAGAATTTTAATTGCGTCATAAATGCATCACAGTATTAATATACCCGTCCCGTGGTACCGCTAGCGCTTGGAATGACACTTTTGTTCGAACTCCTTCCGTTGACTTGTGTGCAACAACTACAGTGCCTGCGGACAAAACGGATTCTTTATAAAAAAGGACCAGTTCGAGAGTAGCAGTGTCAGGTACTAGTTAGTACTTACTGTCAGTCGGGCACATCGACATCGGTGAGCGAGAGCTACTGCAAGCGGTTCGTCTACAGATGATAAGTAAGACAGTAACCATCCAATATAAGCCTGTAACGAGTCTACTGGCAACAACAACGCGCTTGCACAATTACGAACAGTCACGTGGCTACGATTAAATATCACATGCATTATCCAATATTCATGGCTTGTATGGGTGCAGCTGTAATCTTTTTCACGTCACATCCGTATACAGTTTGAACCCGGGTAAGTTGCCAGGCCGTTTTTCCTAATTAACGGCCTGGGTACGAGGCTAGGGAAGGACAGGAGGGGGAAAGAATGGAGAAGAGGGGAGGGAGGGAAAGAGAGGAGGGAGAAAAGGATGCAGGAGAGGGGAGGGAGGTAAGGAGGGGGATAGAAGGAGGGGAGGGGAGAAGAGGGAGAGGAAGAAAGAGGGAGGGAGCTATTGGGATCATCTCCTGACCACTTTTTCTAACTATTCTTGATCCCTTCCCCCTCACACACACACACACACAATGAACCATGCACAGAGATCTAGCTGCACGGAATGTGCTCATTGCTGATGACAATATGGCAAAAGTGTCCGACTTTGGCTTGACACGAGAAGTTATCTCCAAACAAGAAGGGACAAAGCTCCCTGTGAAGTGGACTGCACCAGAGGCTCTTAGGGATAATGTGAGTGATCAACAACTCCCTCTCTCTCTCCTTGCTCTCCTCTCTCGCACTAGCCATGTGTGTGGAGGATGGTACAATGTAAGTGTAAGTACTGCACCTCTGTCTTGTTGGCAGAGATGTAGTGCTTACCCTCCACTCCTACTGTGGATTACACCAGTAGCTCCCTTTCCCTCCTCCTCCTCTCTGTCCCTCTCCTCTTCTCCTTCCACATCTCCCCCTCTACTTCCTTTCTGTACACAATGCAACTGATTTCATATAGGCATGTTCTTCATTGCCACAGAATTTCTCAAATAAATCAGATGTGTGGAGCTTTGGCATTTTGTTATGGGAAATCTACTCTTATGGCCGTGTCCCCTACCCCAGAGTAGTAAGTGCCAGATTATGTTGTTAAAAAAAATGCTCTTGACTGCAGTTTGAATGATGTTGCAAATTTCCAACTTGATACTTCTCCCTCCCTTCCCTCCCCTTCCCCTCCCTTCCTCTCTCACCTCCCTCCTCCCTCCCTCCTCCCTCCCTCCTCCCTCCCTCCTCTCCCTCCTTCCCTCCCTCCCTCCCTCCCTCCTCCCTCCCCTCCCTCCCTCCCTCCCCTCCCTCCCTCCCTCCCTCTCTCCTTCCTCCCTCCTTCCCTCCCTTCCCTTCATCTCTCCCTCCTTCCCTCCCTCCTTCCCTCCCTCCTTCCCTCCCTCCCTCCCTCCTTCCCTCCTCCTCTCTTCTGTTCCTTCTCTCCTTCCTTCACTCAATTTCCTCCCTTACTCCTTCCCTCATTCCTCCCCTTCCCTCCCTCTGTTTATTTACAGCCTGTAGAAGATGTTGGACAACATGTAGAGCGTGGCTACAGAATGGACTCTCCTGACGGGTGCCCTGATACGATCTATCGCATCATGCAGGAGTGCTGGAACAAGGATAGAACACAGAGGCCCAACTTTGCACGAATCGAGCGTACACTTGAGTCCATTCAACCTTCATGACGTCAGCAAATTTAACTCCTAAAATACTTATTTTAAACATGCTTACTGCAGTACCTACTTACTGAAATAGTAGCTTGTTTATCAGACCACGATCGGTACGCTTTCATGTAGAGGTATATCTGATGTTCTCTTTTTTTTTTTCTTTTTTGCTTGAGGTTATAGTGCAAATGAGAGAAATGTGCAATGTATGTGTTCCTTCTGTACATGTATTTTGTGAATTCTTTTGACCTTTTAGTAATCACGTGAATCTGAGCCCACCACCACCACCACCTCATTAAAGGGAACAACCGTTAAAGTATGCTAAAGCTGTTGTCATCAAAAAAAAACAACCACCTGGGACCTCAAGCCACTGCCTCAGGTGCACCTGATTGCACCAAGGAGGCTGGATATAAGAGGCGGAGACAGCTACCAAGAAGTGGGGGGGCTCATGTTCTATATGTTATGCTGTGGGGGTGCCTAGCCCCCCCAATCTGAAAAGTGGGAGGGCCTAAGCCCCCCCTGCCCCCCCTATATCTCCGCCCCTACCGGGTTCTTTCTCAAAGAGCGGCTAAGTGCGGTTTACATAACTCTCGGCCTGTGTTCACCGGAATTGGGCTGTAGTTTGTTTTGCGGCATGCTGGGGGAGTAGTATTAAAATACAACTTCAGTTACAGGTATTCATTTAGTATAACGATGAAACCCTCGGGACCTACGCAATCCCCTTGGAAACCGTAACATCCTTGCACTCCAGATCTGCGCGCGTGTTTTTATATTGCAATTGGTTTCCGCGGATGTAAATGAAACAGCGCTTAAATACAGGTTTGTTTAGTAGCGTTACGTGTGTGCATGTGGGGTAACTAGTAACGGTGTGTATCTATTCACAGCGTGTTTGCCATGGAAACAGCACGGAAAATGCCTAAGGAACTACATTGCAAAATTACAGGGCAATCTAGAATAAGAATTCTTAGAAAGAATGGAAGTGGTGAATTTGTATGTAGTTATAAATGAAGAGTGAGAAGGAAATTAAGGGGGGGAGAAGAAGTCAAGTTTCCTGTCTCCAACTGTAAGCCGCATATTTTTATTGCCTTGTGCCCCATCATATATTAGTGTTGGCTCATTCCTCAGTTGCCCTGGTGTACGTACCTAGCTACATCTGTAAATAGGCTGGGATTTCATTGTGTCGCAATCGTTGCTGAAATTCTGAGGAGGAAGGAGTTGGAGAGAAAAGTCATGCAACCTGGAAACCACGAGAATTTTGTTTACAACCATGTGGGGGGGTTTTCTGCTGCCATGTGTACCAACACTGACACATACCTACTGTGTGTGGTGATACATACCTACTATTGTGTGTGGGATGGAGGTATTTAAATTGTAATTGACCCACCCCACAGAATCTGCTCATGATTTTGATTGGAGGGTTGTGGTCAGTCAACTGCCTTATAAGGAAAAGGAAATAGGGAATGGTAGTCTGGAGGAGTGTTACAAGTGCCGTGCATCATGTGCAAGTTTTAGTTAATGCGGAAAGTTAAATGGCAGTTAGTGCGGGGTCCAGAGTCTTGATGTGCTGTAAGAAGTACTGGAAGGTGTAGTCAAGTATATGTCAGAACAAAAAATTGTAGCTAGCTCAATATTCAAGCTTTGTATCCAGTGCCCTAATGCCTAATAACCCCCCCAGTGTTGTATTGTGTAAACTATGATTGCACAAACTGTACACAATATGGTACATGACATTGTGTACAGTCATGTTGGTATAAGTGTGGGTACAGATGAGATAGTGTATATGTGTGTGTTGTGTGTGTACTTATGCACACAAAATTATGGACACTTTCACTAATCCCCCTCCCCCACCACCCTCACCTCTATTGTAGGACCTCCCATTCAAGCGTGGGGACACATTAATCATCATCTGTGCATCAAAAGACCCAAACTGGTACAAAGCTAGAGATACGATGGTCTGGAAGGCATGATTTCTTTCGACTACGTTCAGGAGAAGAAACCTGCAGGGGAGGGCCACCCTCTCCCTCCTCCTCCCGCTCCCATCAAGCCAGTGACTGCAGCAGCAGCTGTGAACCATCCTAGAGCCGCAGTTCAACTAAAGAGCATGCCGTAAGTGTGTGTGTGTGTGTGTGTATGCACACGTGTGTGTACACGTTCATGTGTTATTTGCTTACCTCTGTATGTGTGTAGGTGGTTTCACGGCAACATCAGTCGAGACCAGGCGGAGAAGATGCTGAAACCATACAGGAATGGCCAGTATCTGGTGAGAGAGAGCCAAAACTACCCCGGAGATTACACCCTTTCTGTTAGGTGAGTCAGAGCATTCCGATTGGTCAGTATGTGTGGCCTAGGATCGGACATTTTTGATGTCCGATATAGTCTCATAGTCTCGTCCCAGACCCCACCCTCTCACAAGGAAAAACGGTCTGGTGAACCAAGTCAAATTTCTTGGGCTAGTGCACACTTTTGCGACAGTGTCACCTAGCAACGTTTAAAACATTTTGCACCAAACCCACTCAAAAATGGTATGGTAGAGATAAAAAATACTGTCCCCTTTGCATATTTGATTGCATTGTTGCATTCGAAGCATTGTATTACCTTCTGTAAGCACAGGGCTCATACACATTTTGTAGATGTGTCAGATATTGATGCATCTGTGAATCATGTGTGGGCCCTGGCCTAAGCCTGGTACTATACTGTGTATTGACTCTCACATAAGGCAGTATCAGATATTGATGCATCTGTGAATCATGTGTGGGGCCCTGGTACTATACAGTGTATTGACTCTCACATAAGGCAGTATCAGATATTGATGCATCTGTGAATCATGTGTGGGCCCTGGTACTATACAGTGTATTGACTCTCACATAAGGCAGTATCAGATATTGATGCATCTGTGAATCATGTGTGGGCCCTGCCCTAAGCCTGGTACTATACTGTGTATTGACTCTCACATAAGGCAGTATCAGATATTGATGCATCTGTGAATCATGTGTGGGCCCTGGTACTATACAGTGTATTGACTCTCACATAAGGCAGTATCAGATATTGATGCATCTGTGAATCATGTGTGGGCCCTGGTACTATACAGTGTATTGACTCTCACATAAGGCAGTATCAGATATTGATGCATCTGTGAATCATGTGTGGGCCCTGGCCTAAGCCTGGTACTATACTGTGTATTGACTCTCACATAAGGCAGTATCAGATATTGATGCATCTGTGAATCATGTGTGGGCCCTGGCCTAAGCCTGGTACTATACAGTGTATTGACTCTCACATAAGGCAGTATCAGATATTGATGCATCTGTGAATCATGTGTGGGCCCTGGCCTAAGCCTGGTACTATACAGTGTGTTGTCTCACATAAGGCAGTATCAGATATTGATGCATCTGTGAATCATGTGTGGGCCCTGGCCTAAGCCTGGTACTATACAGTGTATTGACTCTCACATAAGGCAGTATCAGATATTGATGCATCTGTGAATCATGTGTGGGCCCTGGCCTAAGCCTGGTATTATACAGTGTGTTGTCTCACATAAGACAGTATCCATGCACCAAACCTTCGAATGATGAAAAGCTTTGGCTGGGGTCTGGGAACGAGACTAACTCTATGTTTGGTTTTATGCTTGTGTATGATTGCAGTGTGCCCACTGTAATCATGGTGAATGATTGTACAATTTAGGCAACTTGGCCTTTGCTTATTAAAGTTCAACTGAATGCTTCTGCAAGGAAACAATCAAGAGAGATTGTACCTTGCTCTCTTCTCACCTCCTTCCTCTCCCTGTCTCCCCTCATCTCATCCTCCACTCCTGTTCAACATCCTCCACTCCTGTTCAACCTCCTCTCCTTCTTTCCTCCTCTACTCCTCCCTCTATCTCCACTTCTCCTCTTCTCCCACCTCTTTCACCCCCATCTCTCCCTCCTTCCCCCATCTACTCTACACCTCCATTCTCACATGTACATGTGTACAAACAGTTATGGAGACAAGGTGGAACATTATCGTGTTCGGAGAGACGAAAGGGAGTTGGGTCACAGTGGATGACGAGCAGTACTTTGAGAACTTGTTCAAACTGGTTGAGGTAAGCTGGTGTGGTGTGTAACTGAGTTTACCCAACTTGCGGTATTGTTGAAATGAACGTCCTCCCTCCTTCCCTCCCTTCTTCCCTTCCTTCCTTCTTCCCTCCCTCCCTCCCTCCCTCCCTCCCTCCTCCCTCCCTCCCTCCTCCCTCCCCTCCCTCCTCTCCTCCCTCCCTCCCAACCCCTCCCTCCCTCCCTCCCTCCCTTCTTCCCTTCCTTCCTTCCTTCTTCCCTCCCTCCCTCCCTCCCTCCCTCCCTCCCTCCCTCCCTCCCTCCCCTCCCTCCCTCCCTCCCTCCCTCCCTACCTTCTTCCCTCCCCCCACCTCCCTCTTCCACACATACATACAAACCAGCACTACCAAAATGATCCCGATGGCCTTTGCTGTCGACTGAAGTATTCAGTAAATAAATCAAAAGATATTGGAATTTGTCGTCTCTAGAGAGATTTCAGTCAACGTAAGCCAAACACAAAAGTTATCTTCTGTTTTCTGCAGGGAAAAAAGTACTGTTGTGTTTTTGTTTTGTTTATAATCACTCTCGTTGTTGGTATTAATATACTGTCTTGTCCCACCACAGAGGGATGGGCTATCCCGAAGAAACATTTATATAAGAAGAGTTTAATCGGGAAAGGAGAATTTGGAGGTACAGTTTACGTATCACACTCAACTAATTAGTTCAATTTGTAGCAGGAATGCTGTGTTATGTAGGTTTACATAAAGTTTCTGATATATCAGAGTGGTAATTTGAGCTTCAAATGTTGCATTTTTTGGTGTGTTATGCATTCATTTCTCAACCTGCAGAGGTGTGGCTAGGGGAGTACCAGGGGGTCAAAGGTGGCCATCAAGATGCTCTTGGACTTTGAGGATGAGAAGTCTAGTCAGCGGTTTCTTGCTGAAGCTTCTATCATGACGTAAGTAGCCAAGGAAGGAGGAGGAGGAGGAGGAGGAGGAGGAGGAGGAGGAGGAGGAGGAGGAGGAGGAGGAGGAGGAGGAAGGGAGGAGGAGGGATGGAGGGAGGGAGAGGGGGGGAGGGGGGGAGGAGGGGGGAGGAGGAGGAGGAGGAGGAGGGGGAGGAGGAGGAGGAGGAGGGGGAGGGGGGAGGAGGAGGAGGAGGGGGGAGGGGAGAAGGAGGGGGAGGAGGAGGGGGGAGGAGGAGGAGGAGGAGGGGGAGGAGGAGGAGGAGGAGGGGGGAGGAGGAGGAGGAGGAGGAGGAGGAGGAGGAGGGAGGAATCATATCCACTAATACTCAACATTGACAAGAGTGTGTACATGTTAACTTTTCTATCTCCAGACCTCGTATGTGTATAGGTATATACTTTACCAACTCTCCTTCAATAACCAATCACATATGAAACCCAGTCAATATGTTCATTCTAGCTGAGGGAGGGGGCAAGGCAGGTGAGGAAATTGGTTGCGAGAACGTTGCACTCAGTTGCAAGAGCACTAACCTGCATGTTGTAGGTTCAAAACTCAATTGATTTATTTCACCTCACAGCACCCTGCGGCACCCAAACCTGGTGTGCCTCATTGGAGTGGCTCTGGACTCCAACCCCATCTACCTTGTGACAGAGTACATGGCAAAGGTATGGAAATGAGTCATTGAGCAAATAGACATTTTGAGGAACACCCTCCTCCCTTCTTTCCTCTCTCCTCACCTTCCCTCCACTTTCTTTTCTCCCTCAAACCCCTTCCCTCCTCTTTTCTGTCCCGTTCTTTTTCTCTTTTCCCTTTCTTCCCCTCCTCCCCCTCCCTCTTTCCTCTTTCCTTCTCCTCCCATCAGGGCTCACTAGTTGAGTATCTGCGGACAAGAGGCAGAGCAATCATCTCAAAGCGCAACCAGTTGGACATTGCCAAACATGTCTGTAAAGGCATGGTTTACCTAGAATCAAAAAACTTTGTGCACAGGTCAGACAACAAGCATGGTCTCGTCTAAAAAGAGAGGAAGAGAGGGAGAAAAGGAGAGAGAGAGGGATGGAGGGAAGGAGGGGAGGGGGGAAGAGGGAGAGGAAGAAAGAGGGAGGGAGCTGCTGGGATCTTATCTCCTGACCACTATTCTTGATCCCTTCCCCCTTTACACACACACACACGCAATGAACCATGCACAGAGATCTAGCTGCACGGAATGTGCTCATTGCTGACGACAATGTGGCAAAAGTGTCCGACTTTGGCTTGACACGAGAAGTTATCTCCAAACAAAAAGGGACGAAGCTCCCTGTGAAGTGGACTGCACCAGAGGCTCTTAGGGATAATGTGAGTGATCAACATCTCCCTCTCTCTCTCTCCTCACTCTCCTCTCTCCTCCCTCTCTCTCTCTCCTCACTCTCCTCTCTTGCACTAGCCATGTGTGTGGAGGATGGTACAATGTAAGTGTAAGTACTGCGCCTCTGTCTTGTTGGCAGAGATGTAATGCTTACCCTCCGCTCCTACTGTGGATTACACCAGTAGCTCCCTTTCCCTCCTCCTTCTCTCTGTCCCTCTCTCTCTCTCTCCTCTCTCGCAGTAGCCATGTGATGTGTTAGTTTGACAGCAGCAGTGGAGGATGGTACAATGTAAGTGTAAGTACTGCACCTCTGTCTTGTTGGCAGAGATGTAGTGCTTACCCTCCACTCCTACTGTGGATTACACCGGTAGCTCCCTTTCCCTCCTCCTCCTCTCTGTCCCTCTCCTCTTCTCCCTCCACATCTCCCCCTCTACTTCCTTTCTGTACACAATGCAACTGATTTCATATAGGCATTTCTTCATTGCCACAGAATTTCTCAAATAAATCAGATGTGTGGAGCTTTGGCATTTTGTTATGGGAGATCTACTCTTATGGCCGTGTCCCCTACCCCGGAGTAGTAAGTGCCAGATTAGTATATATAAATAAATTTAAAAAAAACACTGCAGTTTGAATGCTGTGTACTTGGCAAAATTGAACCTTGATCCTTCTCCCTCCCCCTCCCTTTCCCTCTCCTTCCCTCACTGCCTTCCTCTTTCACCTCCTCTCCATCCCTTGCTTCCTCTCCTTCCCTCCCTCCTTCCTTCTCTCCTTCCCTCCCTCCTTCCCTCCCTCCTTCCTCCAATTAATTCCCAGCCTGTAGATGATGTTACACAACACGTAGAGCGTGGCTACAGAATGAATGCTCCTGACGGCTGCCCTGATACGATCTATCGCATCATGCAGGAGTGCTGGAACAAGGATAGAACACAGAGGCCCAACTTTGCACGAATCGAGCGTACACTTGAGTCCATTCAACCTTCATGACGTCAGCAAATTTAACTACATGCTTATGTATTACTGAAATAGTAGCTTGTTTGTCAGGTATATCTGATGTTCTTTTTTTCTTTTTGACTAGAGGTTATAGTGCAAATGAGAGAAATGTGCAATGTACGTATGTGTTCCTTCTGTACTTGTACCATGGCTGTAACCATTAGACCAATCAGTAGTGTATACGTTATAGTTATAGCACATATATGTGTATTTTGTGCACCTTTGACCTTTTAGTAATCACGTGGAATCTGAGCCCCGCCCCGCCACCTCGTTCGTGCGTGCTACTTTGACGCTGGTGCGTGCATGCATGTAAGAATGCGTCCACTTCTGTTGCTGTGCTCTGTCTTGCTCTCCGCAGCGCGGATGTCTGCTCAGGAGTGCTGCTTCCGCGTGGACACCGACACAAGGCAGTTCGTAGACCCTCAAGGTAGGGATTTATAGCAGGGCAAGTAGGGAGGGTCTGGGAGGCCTTTTAGCGGTTGAGGGAGCTGGAAATATTAGCCATGCAATAGTACCTCGGTTTTTGCTCAGATCTCCATTTACATGAAAATCCAACTTTTCTTTCCCATAATTTATATCTCACCAAATTCTTGTTTTAGCTCAAATTTTGGCAAATGCTAAGGTAAGTCGGGGTAATTCTGAAAATTTCACCGATACTTCAGCTTTATAATCAGCTGCCCTCCAGTATTGCACACACAGGTAGGTCTAGTAGGTAGCTTTTACCACAGTCATTCTTGTCTGTGTTTACACAGTGTACTGCTACAAAACGTCCGAACAGTCCAAAATTTTCCCTAGACCACATACCTCTAGAAACTTGGCAATATTTCAGTAACTCTGCAGCATTCTGATACCAAAACAACTTAGCAATGTTGACGATTGAGCAATAAACCTACAATAACAATATGGCAAAACCACAACCCACTTAAGCGATCTGCAGTGTACTATTCAAATCACGTAATTTAAACATTGGGTGATAAAATGTTTTTCTGTGGACAGGTCTGTAAACACAAAGCGATCAAAATTATGCTGCTCAATGTCTGAAGGCTAAGGAACTCTCCTGTGTCAAAAAGTTCGATATCTGCGAATAGGGTTTGCTAATGCAAGGCTTTTTTGTAAGTTTATTCAGAATTACCTCGACTTACCTTACTCAAAAACAACTTTGCATGCATGAATCTGCACGTTCATGACAAAATGGTGTCATCTCCTGGCTGGAAGCGTACTCCTCAAAAGGTCAAGATTGTCGACTGTATGTAGGTTCACTCTAGGTGAGCACTTAATGGCGACTAATCATACGTTTCACAGTTGGACTGTCACTAAGATCACTATCATGTGACTGTTATTATCAGCCTACCTACCGACCTCCTTGAAAGGTCGTCTGGTCCAAGCAACATGAAAATAACAGCATGGCCTCGAACCCAAGCTATTACACCTGTACTCTTTATTTTCCAAGGACCTTATTATCTGTACCATGCACTGCTCCAATGAACATTGTTTTACAATATTTGCTTCATGTGTGGATATTTTTTCTTACAGGGAGAGCAAGATTGTTTCATGGAGTGAATGTTGTAAGAGACCCCTGTAATAAGACACCCCTGCACCCCCTGCAATAAGGCACCCCTGCACCCCCTGCAATAAGGCACCCCTGCACCCCCTGCAATAAGGCACCCTTGCATCCCCTGCAATAAGACACCCCTGCGCCCCCTGCAATAAGGCACCCTTGTAATAAGACACCCCTGTGCCCTCTGCAACAAGGCACCCCTTGTAATAAAGCAACCCCTGCAATAAAGCACCCTGTGCAATAAGACACCCCCTGCAATATGACTAGTCGTAACTGTAACTAGGGAGGTGCTTTATTATTGTTGGGTGAGCCTGAGTGAGTGGTGTAAGCAACACACACACACACACACACACACACACACACACACACACACACACACACACACTACACAGGTGTACAAACCTTTCCCCTACTATCCTTGCAACGGCTCGTTTGATCCCCAGCTCTCACTTGGGCCAGAAGACGTCCAGTTTCTAGTGGAGAATGGATTCAACGTCGTGCGGCTGTATGTTGCCTGGCCGGGGCTGGAACCAACCAAGGGGAACTACAACCTCACCTACCTTGATGTGAGTCGATATCATCCCCAGATTGAATTGCAAGCCAACTGAGATAACTAGTAGATCAGCACATGTAAAGGAGCATACATGAACCTTCAGGTTGGGGAAGTATATTGCACTTAGCTACCTGTTTGAAGCTGAAGTTCAATGATCAAGAGCATTTTCTGATTGCTAAAAAGTACCGCATGCAAATAGCCCAGCCCTCCGCAACTTGCTTCTGGTATCCCCTGTTAGCCTCATTCCCAGGCCTTCCCCCAGCTCCAGCTTTTGATCGCTTGCAGTATGCAAAAACGTTCTCCCTCCGTTTTCGCATACTGCAAGCGATCAAAAACTGAAGCTGGGGAAGGCTTGGGAACAAGACTAGCTCCCGTAAGTCTGCACGATTTCATTTGAGCCAATTGGTGAACTTCGAAAGACCAAGACGGTAATTGATCTGCGTTTGTTGTTTACCTGCCACCTTGTGATCAGGTGCTAGCAGACATTGTGGAAATGCTGGGCAGAGCAGGTATCTATTCCATTCTGGACTGTCACCAGGACCTTTGGTCTCCAAAGTTTTGTGGTGAGCAGCCGGCTACTAGTCTCAGTCCCAGACCATTCCACACTCTAGCATTTGATACCATGTTCAGTGGAAGGTGTTTCTTCCCTTCCTCCCTCCCTCCCTTTCTCTCCTCCACCCTTCCTTCCTCCTTTCACCACTCTCTCTCCTCCACCTCCACCTCCACCTCCACCTCCCTCCCTCCCCCCTTCCCTTCCTCTCCCCCTTCCTGGTGTATGTACAGGAGAAGGAGCTCCAGATTATGCAGCTCTCTACATGAATCGCACCATCAAGCCCCTCCCTTTTCCAGAGCCATTTATACCAGCGTACAAGGTGGACCCCCAGACTGGGTGGGTATGTGGTCAGGTGACCTATCACTGGGGGTCAGGTGACCTATCACTGGGGGTCAGGTGACCTATCACTAGAGGTCAGGTGACCTATCACTCTTTGCTGTGTATGAAGGAGAGTGGGCCTTCTTGCATATAATTTCCGTCATCACAACTGTCAGGCTTTGACCCCATGACATCATCACAGAAGAAAGAATGTAGTTTGTACATGTGGGGTACTAATGGTGCACACATTCTGCAGGTATCCATATCGCAACGAGTGTTCCCAGCACACCTTCTTTACCTATTACTTTTGTGATGCAGTCGGAAAGACATGGTGAGCCCTGGCTAGCTGTAACTTGTTGTCCGTTACCAACCTGAAGTGTGAGCTGCTTCTTCCCACCCACACACACCACACACCCACACACACACACACACACACACACACACACACACACACACAGGCAGAGTCTCTATGACAACGAGCAGCAAGTGCAGGACCACTTTGCCATGTTCTGGGAGCAAGTGGCAACACGGTTCAAAGACAACCCATATGTACTGGGTGTGCACCTCCCTTCCTCTCCTCCCTTCCTCTTCCTCCCTTTCCTCTCCTCCCTTCCTCTTCCTCCCTTCCCCCTCCCTTCCTCTCCCTCCCTTCCTCTTCTCTTGACCCGTCATTTGTTCATGCAGGCTATGAGCTACTGAATGAGCCATGGGCTGGTGACATCTACAGTCATTTAGACCAGCTAGACCCACGTATGTATGCTACCCATTACATGTGTTTGTTTGTTTTCTGTTTCCAATGTCTCCACATTTAAAAAGGATCTTATTTCTTTATACTACGTAATCCAACCAACTTTAGAAATGACAGCTTGATGTAAGATGCAACAAAACGTGTGACATGAAACCTTTCCTAGCCTCGTTCCCAGGCTCCCCCGCAGCCTCGGAACCTTTCCTAGCCTCGTTCCCAGGCTCCCCCGCAGCCTGAGAACCTTTCCTGCCTATATAAGCATTGGCCTCATTCCCAGGATGTACTTTAGCATGGGAATGAGGCTATACTTCTGTTTCCATGTTCCCATGTTTCCACAACTCATGTCCTTGATCCTCCATTCCAGGTATTGCAGACCAGAAGAACCTGATGCCCATGTACCAGAAACTCCACTCCAGCATCCGCAAGATCGACGACACCCACATCCTCTTCTTTGAGCCCACAATCATCATCACCAGTGTAATTACCTAACTGTATTTCCTGTGCTTCCTCCTCTCCCAGTTTTGCCAGCAGCTGAAGAAAGCCCAGAGGCCGAAACATACGTTTTGTTCACATTGATTGTGCTGTCTATCAGAATTTTGGGCAGCCTTTATATTAGCCACATGGCTAGGTGGCTTCACCCTTGTATACACTCTTGGTGTTGTACAGAACTTGTATAAAGAAAAAATAAATAAATTAATAAATTAATTTTTAAAAAATAAATAAATAAATAATCCTTATCACCCATAGCAGTGAGCTAGAAATGTAAGTTAGCTGGTCTCATTCCCAAGATACTTCCATCCCTAGTTTTGATCATCACCAGAAAGCTGAGGTTAAAATGTGCCAGTCGACTGGTGGGATGGTTGAGTAGGACTGTATTTCTACGCCATGGAGGTTCAACCTTCGTTACATGACATAACCATTACATCATTAGCTGAAATATCCAAGCCAGCAGTGTGATTTGATTGTGGCTATATGAGTTATGGTACATATGATTTGTGTTAGGAAGTTAAATGAAGTTGTATGGTGGCCTTTTGCTGAATGTATGTACAATATTTCTATAATGGTTCTTTTTTGGAAGTCTCACAATAGTGTATTAGTGATGCTGAAATCTCCACGGTAGCTCTTTGCTTTTTTTTTTCTATAATAATTCATGTACATCATGATCATGTACATTGGATACATGAAATAGCTGAAAGCTAATTCGAGCATGTACCCTAGCTACAGTTTAGATTTGGATCTGGTTCTAGAAGCTATTGGAGTCCACTTGGAGGAGTTCTTAGTGAATAAGCCATGTAGTGATGGCAATATTTCTATGGTAATTTTTCTGTGTAAGTCTCACTTGAATTCATGTAGTGATGCCAAATACGGATTAAAACACATAGTTCATGTCACATGTCAATCACATGGTTTGGTTCGCACGATTACTTGGGTGTATGTCACTTTTCTGGTTTTTGTGTGTGTACTGTTGATGATGGTGAAAGTGGAAGGCAGTTGTGAACACTTGTGACATTACATTTTCAGCTGCCTATAAAGTTCTCTGCTACTGGCCTGACAGAAGGACCTGGGGGGTCAGAGTACAACGACAGGTAACCTACCTAGCTTGTGTTTGCAGGTTGTTCATTGGTTGCTACACCCATGTGCAACCCCCCCCCCCCCCCCCCCCCCACACACACACACACACATACACATGTACACATATACACACAGGCAAGTTTTTTCCTACCACGTATACTGCATTGTATTGGACAAAAATGGACAGGTATGCACAGTAACGGTGGAGCATGCATTCTCCCACACCTGCCAAACATCCATGCTTGAACCTCTCTAACATGATCAGCCCCGTAGTACCATTTTGTGTGATGAGGTTGAGAAAGATGTCATGGCTCTTCGGATGAGTGATGCAGAGAAGCTGGGAGTGGCAGGCTTCATGACAGAATGGTATGTTTGATACTTCAGAAGGCTGCTATAAGCTTTCACCACTTAAGACATAAACAGTGAAGGGTATTTATATCACCTCCAATTCCTTTCAGCTCCCTGGAGGAGCTTGTTTGGCAGGGACTCAAACCTTGGACCTTTGGTTTACAGTGGAATGTTTAACCACTTGGCACCGGCAAAAGCGCATGATGATGTTGTTTGCAATGATGTCATTATGCACTCTTGCCACTGGCCATAAGAAGTTACTATTTTATATGGACAGTTCTAATGTTAGCTAAATGGTAGATCACCCTTTAAACACACCGGCTCTGCAGCTTCATTCAAATACATGTATGATGTCATTATGATGTCATGGGGAAATTGGTTTGTCAGTAGAATGGGTTATAAGTCTCACGTCCCTGATGGTCTTGTTCCAGGGGTGCGTATGATGATGAAACTGTGCCAGGTTCCAAACCCTACCAAGATGGCATCGAGATGACTGTACGTACATCAGTTAGTAGCTATTATCCACTTTGCCTTCAGTATGGCGTTGAAGCCCTAGGTCAAGGAGAGGGAGAGAAAGGATTGCCCTCCTGTTTCGTAACCTACGTAGGAGTGAAGTTAGAGAGTGCATGGTAATGTTGTCCTGGGACGCAGATTATTTGTATCCAGCTGCTTCTTATATGAGGGTAGCCTCGAACCCAGGCTGTTCAGTAGGGATGTTGAAACATTGAAACTTTTTTCTTAATGGCCTAGGAACAAGGTTAATATGAGGTTTGAGAGTCAATGTAGCGGTGGCTTTCTATACAGCTGCTTCTTAATGGTCTAGCTGCATATGTATATAGTACTCTGATACTGCAGGCTCTGGCAGACCAGCATCTCCAGTCCTGGGCATACTGGCAGTTCAAAGGGTAAGCAGGTTTGTTAGTGGAATGCGCACAGTATTTCTCACTCTTCATTCACTGCAACATTTTATTGTTGTAGGTTCAAAGATTTCACAACCCGATCCAACACATCTGAGGGGCTCTGGTTCGCAAATGGCACTCTGCAAGCATCCAAAGTGAAGCTGCTTTCTAGGACTTATGCACAAGTATGAATGAGGGTTAGCTACCATAGTTACTAGAGGAGGTCAAGACTCAAGTACCAACTTACACACCATGCATATTCACATCACGTTTTCACTTGAGCAAACTTTAGCCTCATTCCCAGGCCTAGCTTCCCTGTCTCCAGGTTTTGAGTTTCTAATCATTTGCACAGCTACAATCAGCACTCTGCAAGTATCCAAAGTCTAGCTCCAGTTTTTGATAGCTTGCACCAGGAAAGGCCTGGGAATGAAAAGCAAACCTAGGGTCAGGCTTAGATGGTGTCTAGTTGCAGATCACTCCTTATACCCAGGCTCTTTCTCGTGTGTGGAAAGAAGAAATGAGCCTGGGTCTGAGGCTAACTCCCTAATGCATCTCCCTCCACTAAACTGTCTCTGCAGTAATAAAAGTGCAGTACATTACAAACAATTGTATACTGTCTGTGCAATTTTCTGCTTAGGCAGTCTCTGGTCGCTATGTGAACCAAACTTTTGATCCCACCACTGGCAGTTTCAGTGTGACCTTTTCTGTCAACACGACTCTCGTGTCCACTCCTTCTCTCATCTTCCTCAATGAGAAGCTCTACTACCCCCAGGGATACACTGTCAGGTGCGTGTGTCACTGTGTGTGTTTGTGTAGTCTGGGTCCCATGTAAACTTGGCCCAAGAGACCAAATGTAGCAATGGAGTGAGTAACTATCAATTCTAAAGTGCACCAAACTTCATGTATACATTGGGATGTTTCGGTCCTGAGGGAGTTTCTTTAGTCTTGAACCTAGGCTTTTCATTTCAAATTTTGTCTCACAGCTTTGGAGAATAATGCAATCCAAATTGGAAAGCCTGGGTTTGAGGTTAGTGCAAAAATGATTGCTACTTTCCCTATAACCTGAGAAGGTTGTTCAGACTCATACAATGCTGATGAAATATTTTGTAACTAAGGACTCTGGTTTACACAGCAAACCACTCGTTCAAAACTTGCTTAGTGCTATGTGAATGTACACAAATAGAAACAGGGGGTTGCATATAGTGGGAGGAAGAGGACTAGCAATTCTTCTGCTGTAGTTTTTGGCACATAAGATGGCACAATTGTTTGTCCCTGCTTTTTACTGGAAAGAGACCCCATGTTTCTACCTTGCTCCCCAGTGTGACACCTTCTGGTGTAGCTAACTACACAACCAGTCACAACCAGGTGCAACTGGTCCTGCAACCCCAGGTGGTGAAGACAGGAGAGGTTAGGGTGTCTGCATGTGGACTTTTGCAAGATGCCAGTGACTGTGTAGTAACCCCTCTCTCTCTGTCTTGTTTACAGAATGTCACTGTGGAAATTAAAGCAAAATAAAACAGTGAACAATCAAAGTAAAATACTCTAGCTATAATGTGCACTGTTTTGATTAGCAATGTGTTGCTTATTACAAAGACAACCCTTGTTAATGAGTGGGCCTTCTCTTGGCTGCATGGGTCTAAACTGATGGTAGGAACAGTTTGTCCTGTACATCTCTGCCCAATGCATGTTGCTATTAAAAGTGCTCTAGCTTACACATCTATACTTCCAGAGTCTAGCATTGTTTAGGAAAATACCAATCATGTACTGTTTCTGTAATCCTTTGAGGCATCCAGTGATTAATGAATTTCTCATCCTCTGTAGTTCATTTCTGATGAGGAAGTCTGTAATATAAATGGGATAATATAAGTGGAGTGTGTCAGAGCTGTAGTCCACCAAAATGCAGCTTTACAAAACTGCAAGGAGAGCTCATTTGACCCAAGTTCTGCTTGAACATGTAGGTGTTGATTGATTGGGTATGCTCATGTGTGCTGTGGGATATCTGGGTATTTGCATATGAATTAGCAATTACTTCAAAAGATAAGCCCCCTATGAATATTATTGCCTGGGCAATTTGTTACTAGGGTAAATTTTCACTTGATATTAATAGCCATGTTGAAACCATGTTCATTAAGCATTTTACTACTTTACCAAGTTGCTATATATACAGCACGGAGCTTTCAGATGATTCAAGGTGTTTCCTTGAAGAATTCGGAAACCAATTTTATGTTTTTCTTCAACATGTTAGGTAGAAAATCACCAAAACAAAATATGTCATATCAACACAATAAATCTACTTTAAATAGAAATTGGAATGCTATAAAACAAAAGCTAAAAAATATATTTACAGTCAAAAATAGTCACTCCTGTACAAGCAATACAGAAATACTTCTATTATACAAAACAAAGTCTAGCCTGAACGTGAAAGTAACCACAGATATGGTGACCTTTAAGAACACATAACAACCAAGCATTGTATTATACATATTTGCTCTTCATCTTAGTACCAGTGGTTAATTTTTCAAGTTTTGCTTCCGTCTCTCTAAGTCTCTCCTTCAATCTCTTGTGATCATTCATGACAAGTAAGAGATGTTGTTGAACGCTGGAGGTCATGTGATCTTCAAGTTGGCAACGACGAAGATGATCTTTGCATCCAGCTTCAACAAAAGGACACTGCACAGGTTCACGAGGACACTCACTGCGATGGCTGTCCATATTCTTTCTCTTGACATTCCTAGCCCCACATTTGTTTGGACAGGTCAAGGGAAACTGATGACATTTGTCATAATGGGGAGTGTTGTTTGCCATGAAAACAATCCACGAATGTCTATTACGTGCAGGTGGGTGCCCTTTACCTGTAATCTTGTGGTAAGTGTCCTTGTGACCACAGTGTTCACACTGGTATTGTCGAAGGTAACATTCAGTCTTAAGGTGCTTATCTAAGTCACTTCGTTGCATTGTTGTCCTTTGTGCATGAAACGACGGATCACCTGTGTAACACCAGTTTGGACAGTTCACCTTAACAAAGCCACACCCTTTGTCTGACTCAAGATGCGTTTTCAGTGCCCCTAACTCCCCCGTCCACTTGCAACCTTTACCATGGTTGCCACATTTCACCTTAAGCTGGTTGATTTCACTTCTCAGACCTTTGTTGATTACGTGGCTAAAGTCCTTACCCTCAGCACGACAGTGAGGGCAGCTTTCCTTATGATGCTGGTTAAACCATCGGTTCAGACAAGATTCACAAAAGTGCTGGCCACAGCATACAGCCAGGTGAGGTTCACGGAGAACTTTGGCGCAGATTTGACAAATGAAACGATCGGATACTTCACAAACAAACTCACTGTCGTGTCCACCTTGCACCGCCATCGGAGGGTGGCTCGGTGACTCGACGTCGACTCCAGGCGAAGTGGGCGGGGCTACTAAACGTGATTTGCTATGACGTAATTAACGCGTGTGCGAGCGCTAATAAAATGGCGGGGATGGACGAGTCGATCCAGCTTCGCGCTGATGATGACGACGAATTTGGAGTCACAGCTGACGGTGAGTCGTAAGGGCAAGATGAGCAAAGACTGGCAAGCTAGTAGGCCGTTTAATAAATTGCCCTTTTGGGTTTAGATAAGTTTATAGCGTAGCGAGAACGGTTGTGTAAGTGATTTGGGGTTTTGTTTAATTTCTGTTCCCAGACACGTTGGAAAGTTTAAAGTCAAAAGTTACCAGGAAAAAGGGAAGAGGTTTTGGAGGTGAGCCATATAATGTAGGTGTGCTCTTAATGGAGTAGTGTTACATTTATGTTCACACTTATTTCTGATGCAGATGCAGGGGCTGGTATCCAGGGTGACTTTGATTCTATTGACCTCACTCAAGAAGGACCAGGACCCATGAGATGTAAGTGCACCCATCAAAATTTGCAAAGTCATGGCTTTGTTCAAATACCTCAAGCAAGAAACAACAACGCTCCCTGATAAACCGACCTGAGGCGCCACTGCCAAATTGAAATTCCGCCAATATTTTTACGGTCGGTTTGGGGCCAAACCGCCAAATTTAAAGACCACCAATATTTCCGACTATATGGTATGTGATAGCCTTGTTCCCAGGCCCCTCCCCCCCAAAAGAAGCCTGGTACTTACTGTTTGTGTATGTGTAAAAAAAATCAAGGGGATTCGTGAACAGATTTGCGTTCAATGGATACATATATGAAGTATACATTCTCATTTCACATAAATGGGATGATTGCTTCTGCAGGAGATTCGCTTTCTCCTAAAGCTTTTTTGAACATCATTTCAATTGTAAAGGTTGACTGTGTTCAAGACAGAGCAGTTGCAATATGAAGGGAGAGAAGTGTTTCTATGGCTACCAACAGGCCTTTTGGCAAATTAATTTATTATCTTTCTGTTTGACTGCCAGTTATTAAAATTGATATTGCTACATTACTGCTGGAGGCGGGAACTTGTTTGTATTGACGTATATGCACTGCCACATCCACGTCCAATGTAATGATGTCATTATAGTTTCTACCTCGGTTTTTATTTTCACGGAAGCATGTCTGTCCGTAAAAACTGCAAAAATTTGCACCCATCAAGAATTTCTCACTATACAGTTTTTAACTGCTATAGGTGCCATATAATTTCTGTATGTTACGATTTAGTTCCACAACTGTTATGCTCCTCAAGAATGTATTTAAATATATATTTGCTGTGACGTTATCCCTACTGGTTATAGGTTGTGTATGAGCGTTAATACTCCTTCTGTCTCCCTCTACACCTCTCAGCAATTGAAGGATGGATAGTGTTTGTAAGCAACGTTCACGAAGAAGCCCAGGAAGATGACATTTATGATAAATTTTCCGAGTTTGGCGAGATTAAGAATATGCACGCCAACCTGGATAGACGCACTGGATTCTTGAAGGTGAGTTGATTATCTCTTCTCCTAACCACATGCATTTTTAGTCTATCAAGCCAGACCATTTCTTACCCTCATTTTGCAAAGTCATTTTTCTGGAGGGTGAGGGCTTGATAGACTAATATAATTTGTACTAGTAATAGGTCTCAGAAGTTAGACACTGTACCTCTGTAACAGATCTCCTACCCTGGCTTCTAGCTTCATTTTCAGTCCTTTAGTGGGTGCTGCCAAGCTAAAATTCTTCCTTTGGCCCAGTAGTACCTATTTTAACTCTTTAGTCAAGTGGAGTTAGTATTTGTAGAAGAATCAAAGCAGGGAGGGTTGAAAACGGGGCTGTTCTTCCCTTTTGTTGAAAGGGTAAAAGTATCCTACCACAGAACACAGGATGTCAAGATGACAGTAGTTTTCCAGATACATTCTAAGAATGATATTGTCTCTGGCATTGTGGGGGAAGGTCAAGTATCTAATACTGCTCTCTGTACACACACACACACACAGGGCTATGCTCTGGTTGAGTACGAGACATACAGAGAAGCTAACATGGCCATACAGAAGTTGAACGGCTCCGACCTACTGGGTCAGAGGATCACAGTGGACTGGGCTTTTATCAAACCCAAACCACCAGGCAGAGGTAGAAGGTATGTCAAAAATGATGAAACCCCATTTGCAAGCTGCAGTAAATTTCCAGACAAGATATATAATTATGCACAGTTCAGCCCTCATTCCTAGGCCTTTTCACCCCAACATTGTCACACCAAGGCTGGTAAAACTTGTGATGTGGAGACATCAATATAGAATTGCATAATGCACATAAAAGTTTCATCGGATCTTAGAGTTTGCAGTGGATGTCTACTAACTCCACTGCACTTACTGTTAACTTGCTATGTGCTAGGTGCTGGCCTTGTAAAACCCAATTTTTCACTCAATTCCCATACTTTCCCTAAGAATGAGATTATACTTGGTTATTTGGATTTGGCTGGTTGTTATCTGTTCATGTGATTGACCTCCAGGAGTGGCCGAAGGTGAGCACAGAACATTGAAGTTTCATCTCCTCACTTTGACAATACTACTGCACCAGGGACACATACATCTTGCACACACATACCATGTATTCTAGATTAACTAATACCTGTTCCAATTATAATACATCTCGTTGAACAAACTATGTTAGTTAGCTTCATTCCTGGGCCAGAGAGGAGAGAAATGAGATGCTACATTGTGGTACATGGTGTGCATGATGTGCACAATCCATCTGCAAAGCCTAATATTTTTATCCAAATCAGGACACAGTCACAACACATACACGAATAATTTTCAAGTTAATTGGTCACAGTCATTGCCAGTCCCTTCTTGTTCTCTCCTTTGGCTTGGAGCAATCTGTTGGAGACCGGCAAGTATAGGAGGATAAAAGTAAAGAGAACATAGTAGTTCAGAATGTTATTGGTAGCCATTCTGCCACTCAAAATCAGAAGGAAGCTCTTAAAATC
The DNA here is from genome assembly GCA_949130485.1 of Agelas oroides. Classification (NCBI taxonomy): domain Eukaryota; kingdom Metazoa; phylum Porifera; class Demospongiae; order Agelasida; family Agelasidae; genus Agelas; species Agelas oroides. The sequence goes on from OX422198.1 coordinate 5,974,050, forward strand.
TTTATACAACAGCATTTGGCGACATTGCCTGCACTGTATGTCTGTACTTACTTGAAGGTTCTTCCTGACCTCATCCTTGTCATGGTGTACTGCTGCACCATGATCTAACTGGTGCTGACAGAGGGCACGCAGTGGGCGGACCAAAACCTGGGGGGAGTTGTGATGCATGCACAACTGTATACAGTTATATACTCCACTTCACCCTTGTTTCTGTGGTAACAGGTGGGTATTATTTTATACATGTCGGACTACATAATTATGTTTCACAACATACTGTATAGCCAGAAATTTGATGGGGAATTAAATTTGGCAGTTTGGCGGTCGGGGTTGAAACAAAATCTGTCAATATTATTTTGTATGCAACGCATAATGATGTAATGCATGCAGTAGCGCTCTTGGCCCCGTCCGGCGTCCCTCTATGTGGCTGTACACGCTGCCAGTTTTATTTCTTGTAAAGTTGCGAACTCATGGCTTGAACTAAGTATCTCAAACGAAAGACGACAACGCTCCTTGATAAACCGACCTGAGGCAACACTGCCAAATTTAAATTCTGCCAATATTTTTACGGTCAGTTTGGGCCCAAACTGCGAAATTTAAAGACCACCAAATTTCCGGCTATACGGTAAGATATCATGCATGCCTAATACAACATTTGTCTGCCTAAGTATGACTACATCTCCTGATTCAGGAGGGGGGGCAAGGCTGACTTGCAACACCTGGTATATCAATGTCGATCATGAAACGAACTGTATCTCTCAGTTCAAAGCCAGGCCTAGGGGGTCACTCACTGCAGGACAGTGTTTAATGGCGTTGGTAAAATTATGTAAAGAGCTGTGATGTGATTCTGACATGCAATGCTGTGGAGAATTAGAATACGCCTGTGTAAGTAAGTTATCTTCACAATCCTGGGTTCTTCTCCAGTGAAGCCAGGTTTCTGTCACTTGCAGTACTAAGAGTGATGGAAATCTGGGTGTGGGGACCAAGGCTTACCTCCACAATGTCTGGCTTCTTCTCCAGCCAAGCCAGTGCATGGGCCACAGATTCCAACGTCGACACGCAGCCTCTTGTGGGCTGTGTTCTGATGACATACTCACTCTTTCTCCCAGTGCCTAGCTGAACCTGGGCAGGGATGAACAAGTATCAACGACACACTGCATTTTGTCATGTTTCAATGAGTGCTGGCGAACACACAGACCTGTCTGACAGAGTGTAGCCGTGGGTTCTGGGTAAAGATACTCCTAGCCTGCGCCCAGGTGCCATCTAGGACAATCAGTGCTGCACCATCACCTGCCACGCCCAGAGGTTCCTGCGGGATACTCGTGTGCTCCACAGCTACAGAACCGAGTGATTGTGTCCAAAAATCAGTTGCCAATTATGACTTCATTACAGCCCTTGTTCCCTCACTCCTTCATTTACATTCACAATGTCATGAAAGTAGAAAAGCTGCTTTCCACTTCCTTGTACTGCTCTTTGCAGGAAGGTTGTCAGAAGTTGACAGTGTGTATCTGTGGTTGACTTGAAGAAACCATAATACATGACTGTCAGTATTTGTAGCGTATGAAGCCATTGATTGACCAGGTAAACCACAAGTTTACTTCACTCTTGAAACTGCTGACAACCTACCTCCAAAGCTCAGTAATATTGTGAATTGAAACAGAAGAGTAATAAATGGGGAAGGCCTGGGAACAAGGCTAACTTTATTACACTGGTCAGTACAGTTAATACATACTTACCATTTTTTCCTGGATAAAGCAATATTGTGTTCTGGGCTCCCAGTGCTCTGTCCAGAAGTTCACTCCTGCAAGGGAGAATTACAAGCCCTAGCCACTGATAGGTGTAGAAATATCATCAGGGCTGACCTGGATCCTGCATGCTACTTACTTGCCTGGTCCAAATCGCTTTCCCTTGATTATGTGACATTTATCTCTTGGGATGCACTCTCGCAGCAGTGGAATGGTTGCTAGAGGACGGCTTTCCTGCAGAAGAATGTTAGGATAGCTATGTAGTAGCCTCATTCCCAGGCTGTGTCCTGGGAATGAGGCTACTACAAATCTTCAGCACCATTTCAGCAGCTAAACCATCGTGATAGCCTCGTTCCCAGGCCCCGCCCAGCTTTCCGTCGCTTGGAACGAGGCTACCATCGTAAAATTAGCTCATCATCCTCCTTTTCCTAAAAACATAGAAGAGGGAGAAGGCTTTATATTTTTTTGCTTTTAGCAACTAGACATTGTCTATTTCTTTCCAAGGAGCTGTAACAGCTGCAGCACCTCGGTAGTTGTTGGCTTTCACTGGTTCATCCACAAGCACTTGTCAAGTCATTATAAACATCAGGGAGTGTACTACAATCACATCAGCACATCAACGCTATACTTTCAAAGAAAACGGTAGGAAACAAGTCATTCTTTGACATGGTTGAAGCACTGCCTGAAAAATTGTGACTGCTACGCAGATATCTGAACACAGTTACAGAATTGATGTTAACCTCGTTCCCAGGCCTTTCCCACCTCCAGTTTTTGTGGGAAAGGCCTGGGAACGAGGCTAACTGATGTTACCTCATTTGGGTGTTGTAAGATGATTATTCTCGACTGGATTGGTACTGCTTCGTCTGGGAAACAGCTGCAGATGCACACAGCAACTGGACGCCTAGGACAGGTGGGACAGAGTGCATTATGACAGCATAGAGCTAGTCTCATTCCCAGACTATCTTCTGTGCATGAAGACAGTCTGGGAAACACTCCACTATACAGGCTTTTCAGTTACATCATCAAAACCGTACATATCCGTATATTAAAACTTGCGCTGCCATTTTGGAGTACTCATAGATAAGCTTAATTTAGTTACAGAGCAGTGGTATCAACGCCCAATTCGACACATACTAGAAGGTGCCTCCTTATATTCGCCGAGATCGCCATAGAAGCTACCATCTTGTAATCTAACATGGCAGCCGTTTTCTGTTTTTCATATTCTTAAAAGTGATTACGTCATGTGAAAACCCATATATAAATAGCACCCTTGGCACTGCTACATGTAAACAACCGCTGCAAGTCATGCACGTGTTAGCCATGTCTGACGATTGGCGATTGTCGGCATCCCTCGTCCCGACCATCCTAATGCAGTTCTGGAACAGGATGGTCCACCATTGACACCTGTCACCCCAAACGGTGTCAGATTTGCGTCAGAGACCCTTGCATGTGTGTGGTGAGAGACCTCCCTTCTTCTTTGTGCTGTGCACTACATGTGCACAACTACATTACTTTAACTTAACTGTAATAATTGTTTTAGCATGAGTGCGGCAAAATGTATGTTTGCTTTGCCTTGGGCAGGAAGATGCATGAATTTGAGCAGTGCACTCACAGTTAACTGTAATGAAAGAAGTACTTACCTACATCTTTCACACACCTCCCTCCTGTTTGTCGGTAAGGCCACAGGAAGTGCAGAAAGCTCCGCAAATGTCTCCGAGAAATCAGCCATGAGCATGATGACCTTTGACCTTTGATGAATTGCACAACAGCTTGACAATCTGCATGCGATATGGCTATGGCTACTGTGTTGCGCAATCTCTTAACGTTTTATATGCACTCACCTCCAGGCCATGTTCCATCCGACCTGACTGGAGATGAGTGTTCCCTGTTCTACCATTGTACAGTTCACAGAAGCGGAGGGGATCGGATAAGTGCACCAAACACTTCGGCAAATCAACAGTAACAACCATCGCGAAGAAAACGGTGTCTGAAGCTGATCAGCCGCTATACCAACCAACTGATCAATATTTTGAAGCCCCGCAACTGAACTAAAATTAATGTGCTCCTGTGTGGCCAACGGCAACGTCGCGACAAGCGGCGCCCCTCGACATGCAACTCCTCTGCAGAATCTGCCGAACCCTCCGTCCCGACCACAAGTTTCTGTGCTCGTCGCCTGCAGTCAATGTGGTGAATTCCACTCGCCGTCCCTCGTCCGAGTGCAGCGATTCTCCACAGTCTACGTGTTCTGTTCCATGTCCTGCTATGCAAAGTATGTAGCAAGCATACTTCATGCACGTTTAGTTAGAAGCATAATTATTATGATCGACAATTGTAAATATTTTCAATCTTGAGCCATTAGGAGGGACTTCATTACTCCATCATCCTTTGGCAGGGGATTTGCACAAGAACCCTTTTTTTTCTGCGAGCCAGTGAGGCTACAAACAATCAGTATTACAATTGAAAAGGAAAAAAAAAGTACAATAACGTATGATCAGTGATATGAAACATAAGAGTGCAAGGGACTACAACCTGGAAAAGATCGGAAACTCGTCCACTTCGCTGTCAGAATCGTAAGTCCTCAGTCTGCTGAACCCCAGCTGGCTTGGTCCTAGCAGGGCATTCAAAGTCTTCCTAGGGTCAGGTTTCTTCTTGTGTCGTCTCCTGCAACATCCACGCCTGATCGAATAGCGGAGGTGTTTGTGTTCTTTCAAAATGCCTACTGTCACCAAAATGATCAGCAATGCAACTACTATAATTGCTGCAAATATTGCATAGGTGTAGGGAGCCTCTGTCTTTACAGCAACAGGGCCTAAACTGGCAGTTTGAGAGTCTCCAGAGCCATTGTTCTCTTCCTCCTCAGTTAGTGTAGTGTTACTCGTAGAATGTGGATTGTTGCTGTGAGTGGTGCTGATGCTGTTTGTTTGTATCTGGGGTTGTTCATGTTCACCCGGTGAGGAAGGGGGATTAGTGACTGTGAGAGTGGCTGCAGTTGTGGGTGGGTGAGATGGAGTGAGGTTTCCCAACACATCTAGTAGGTTGTCTAAATTTGCTATGGAAGAAAGAGAAAGTTAAAGAATTTGGTGTGGACATTTAAGAGGAAGAACAACTGTAACTGTATAGTGGGAAACTTTTGAGGGAGAAAACTTTCACAAATTTCGGCTATTTGCGAAACTTTTATCCACGAAAATTTTCTGTCCAACAATAACACCTCTCTCAACAACAGTGACAGCGTACGGATCATGTATGTTGCCACGTTCCAGCTGGTAAGGCAGAACTCGTCCAATGGCAGCACCTGAAACCCCCTTGTACGCATGGTAGTCTCTAATGATCGTCTCTGCTGCATGTGTAGCTGCTCATCTTGTCAGGTACCAACTCTCAGCTTGCCACTGTTTTAGCTCTCAATCAGCACATGCACGTGAAGTTATTATTAATCTGCGACCACACCCACCAGCAAACACTTGAACAATCCACGCAAGTTTTCTCCACGAAATCTTATCTTCCACCAATTCGTAAAAATTTTCTTCCTCGAAAGTTTCCCGCTATACGATATATACCTAGTCTAACAAGAAGCTGGGGGAGGGCCTGGGAATGAGGCGAGTGTATGGGTTCAAATTCTGATGCATACCTGTTACTGGGATAAACTTCCATAGCCTATTCGGCCCAATCTCTGCAACATAGATAGCGTTATTGACTGGGTCCACAGCCAAGTCGTGAGGTTGAGAAAACCCCTATAGGAGGACAAAGGACAGAAGACTTGGTAAAGATCATACCCTCTTTTCATACACACACATACACAGTATATACACATTCATGTACACAACCTAACCCTACCTCCCGACTAGAACAATAGTTGATCAGTTGGTTGCAACAAGAGTTGCTGACTACCATTTGATAGTTAACTGTCAACAGTGACTTAACAGTACCACCATGCACAGTTAGTGACTTTGTACTTTAGTGACACTATGACGGCCAGCAATACATGTATATGTACAGTACATCCAGATTAGCCTCATACCCAGGCCACGTTTCTCTCCTCCCACGCGGCCTGGGTATGAGGCTACATCCAGATGTACTAGAGTCACCAAAGAAGAAGAATCTCAACTTACAAAGATGTGCCGATGACTTAATCAGTCTAAAACGCATTGTTTATTGGAAATCAAGTTACTTGCCTACCTCGTTAGGTCCCCAAGTATTGGCCAGTTGTCCCTCCTCATTGACTGTGAACCCCATAGGCCTTGCGTTTCCATCCTTTGCGAAAACACTCGGAACAAACACACCATACAGCAGTCTTGTGCTACTTCCATTGAAGGAGATGGCAAACACTCTATTTTTGAGCGTGGTCGAGTTACTAAACACCTCCGCATGACCGCTAGTTGTGTCATAGGATATAATGCGTTTGTTTTCACGATCTGCTACAAACAGTTTTGCTGGCGAGGAGGAAGAAAGAGCGAGATTGTGTGGGACCATCAAGTTTAGGCCATCAACTGGGTGATCCCAGACTTGAAGTAGGGTACCAGCAGCACTGTACTTAATGATACGATGGTTGCAGTAGCTGTGTGTGTGTGTGTGTGTGTGTGTGTGTGTGTGTGTGTGTGTGTGTGTGTGTGTGTGCGTGTGTGTGTGTGTGTGTGTGTGTGTGTGTGTGTGTGTGTGTGTGCGTGCGTGTGTGTGTGTGTGTGTGTGTGTGTGTGTGTGTGTACATGTACATACATGTATGTGAATGTGAAACACTGTGTTTTGTTTGTAGTTCAATGTGAAGCCACAAACACCACTCGACCACTACTCACCCATCTGCTACATAGAAGACACCGGAGCTCTCCACAGCCACGGCAGCCGGGTGACAGAACTGGTTGTGTCCAGTGCCCGGAACAAAAGCAGTGCCCAGGGTCAGCGATGGACTTTTATCCCCTTCCTGGTCGAATCTGAGCACCTGTGTCCAAGTTGAAGGGCCTTGAAACTACAAATTGTGGGGGTGATGCTACCATACTGTACCTGATGCATGGCGACATCGGTGACCCAGAAGTGTCCTTGTGAATCAATGGTCAGTCCATGGGGCATGTAGAAGACACTCATCCCCCAGCCTCTCTTGGGCTTGCCAGTGCTGGAGAGCTTCACAAGGGTCGGGATGGTAATGGGTCCGTTGTTGATGTGACGGTAGACATTGTCAGATGAGAAAGAACTGGAGAATAGCAATGACGACAAGTCACCTCCTCTCACAAAACACTTTCCTTTTATCACTCATGTTCCCTCAACCCTCATCCCTTTCAGTTCCCTTCCTCATGACTCACTCCCTCTCTCTCACTTTCCCTCTGAACTCCCCCTCACCACCCATTTCCCTCAATCCTCCTCTTGTTCCCCCTCTCACAGTTCCCTTCCTCATGACTCACTCCCTCTCTCTCTCTCTGAACTTCCCCTCACCCATTTCCCCAAACAACTCACTCCCTCTCTCCCTCTCGTTCCCCCTCTCACAACTCACTTGCCATCCCACACAACTGGTCCTCGATGGAGAACGTGAACATAGCCTTTTCCATCCACAGCAACTGCGCTGACCTGCCCCAGCACCAACCCAGGAAAAGTGACGCCATTAAGTGGCCAGTCTTCTGCTGGGACCCATTTTGTGCTCTTCTGTGATTCACTAGAAGTTGCCTCTCCCTCAAAAAATGGTCGCTGAGGCGTCTGAGCGGTGGTGGTGTTGGTGGTGGTGGTGTTGCAAACTTGGGGAGGGCCGGGAGGAACAGATTTGGGACACATGTAATCATCTTCTTGTGCATCTACTTTGTTCTCTCTGCCACTTTCATGCTCTTCATTGTCATGGTGATGAATGTGGGTGGGAGGTGGGAGGGAGGGGAGGGTGGGATAACGAAGGGAGGAGGGGGCAGGATTCCAGCAAGAGACACTGGTTAGTTGACGTTTGTCATTCTCTGTGTAGTACATGATGTAGAAGTTGCACATTTCGTCTTCACTGTCCGGACTGCAGAGGGAAGAAGGAGGGTAGGAAAAGGAAGGGAGGAGGAAGGAGAGGGGGAGGAGGAAAGAGGGAAGGAGGAAGGAGAGAGGAGGGAAGGAGGAAGGAGAGGGGAAGGAAGGAGAGGGGGAGGAAGGAGAGGGGCGGAAGGAGGGGAGGAGGGGGAGGAAGGAGAGGAAGAGAAAGGAGGGAAGGAAGAAGAGGAAGGGAACGTTAATTCTCACACATTTTAGTACTATTTGTTCATCTTAGGTACAATTGCAATTCCATATACAAAGTCACCCACTACACAGGACCTGTTTGGCCAGTGAGTGAGTTACTAAGCATGAAAGACAAGTCATGTACATACCCAATTCGTGTATCGTGACTCTTGGCTAGTGTATTGAAGACACAGCGTACAGCCTGCAGGAAGAAATCAACACATGGCCGCAACCAATCTTGTCGTCATCTGGCTTGCAGAGTGACATCACAACATGACCACACCCCTAGCTAATCATATCAGGGTTTTACCATCCAAATTCACCCCAGCTCTTTGTGCACATCTGCTACCTCAAGACAACTTACCAACCAGTCACCCGGGTTGACTTCCAGTGACCCCTGTGCAGGATAGAATGCCTGAGGAAGAGAGGAGTTGAGAAGGTCATTCACTTATACCTCATTTTGATATCTCCCAGTCAACTTCTTGTCAGTACTTACATGTGTAGAAGCTGGCATGGCACTTGGTTAGCATACTTACATGATTCAAGATTTTACTCAAAATGGTGCTTACAAGACCTTGCTCAAAACGGTGCTTAATTACACAACTCAATGTACAGGTAAGTATTACTTCTGCTGGGATATGAATATGATCAGCAGCTGTTTCGTAAGTTGGCCCACCTGTGGATCTTGTGGGCTTCTGGTACCAATCAGTTCAAAGTTCTTGTTTCTCTTCACCACATATCCAGCTATTTGCCTTCCTGTGGGTCAACAAGGTGGAAAAAGAGGGGGGTGCAGGAGAGGGGGGAGGGGGGATAAGAAAATTAATGGTAGAGAGCTCGGTAGATGGCAGGTGTAAAGTGTATCCAAGATGATTAAATTCCTGGGTTGTATATAAGGCATATAGTTAAGGAGTATAGAGTGTCTGTTGTGTCCACTGTGTCTGTTGTGTCCTTTGTGTCCACTGTGTCCTCTGTGTCCACTGTGTCCTCTGTGTCCACTGTGTCCTCTGTGTCCACTGTGTCTGTTGTGTCCACTGTGTCCGTTGTGTCCACTGTGTCTGTTGTGTCCACTGTGTCTGTCGTGTCCACTGTGTCTGTTGTGTCCACTGTGTCTGTTGTGTCCACTGTGTCCTTTGTGTCCACTGTGTCCACTGTGTCCTCTGTGTCCACTGTGTTCTCTGTGTCCACTGTGTCCTCTGTGTCTGTTGTGTCCACTGTGTCCGTTGTGTCCACTGTGACTGTTGTGTCCACTGTGTCCGTTGTGTCCACTGTGTCTGGTGTGTCCACTGTGTCTGTTGTGTCCACTGTGTCTGTTGTGTCCACTGTGTCTGTTGTGTCCACTGTGTCCGTTGTGTCCACTGTGTCTGTTGTGTCCACAGCAACAAAACTCTTGTAGTAGAACATTTGCTTATGTATTGTAATTCTTCCCATTATAATGATGTGCATGAATACAAAACTGACAGCATCACGCATGCAGCTACTCACAGAAATATCACTATATAAAAGATTAAGTTGGCACAGCAGACTCACTGGATACAGATGCAGAGGATACTGCAGACACAGTGGACACAGTGGACACAACAGACACAGTGGACACACCAGACACAACGGACACAGTGGACACAACGGACACAGTGGACACACCAGACACAGTGGACACAACGGACACAGTGGACACACCAGACACAGTGGACACAACAGACACAGTGGACACAGTGGACACAACAGACACAGTGGACACAGTGGACACAACAGACACAGTGGACACAGTGGACACAACAGACACAGTGGACACAACAGACACAGTGGACACAACAGACACAGTGGAAACAACAGACACAGTGGACACAGTGGACACAACGGACACAGTGGACACAACAGACACAGTGGACACAGTGGACACACCAGATACAGTGGACACAGTGGAAACAACTGACACAGTGGACACAACAGACACAGAGGACACAACAGGCACAGAGGACAAAACAGACACAGTGGACGCAGTGGACACAGAGGACACAACAGACACAGTGGACACAACAGACACAGTGGACACAACAGACACAGTGGACACAACAGACACAGAGGACACAACGGACACAGTGGACACAACAGACACAGTGGACACAACAGACACAGAGGACACAACAGGCACAGAGGACACAACAGACACAGTGGACACAAAGGACACAACAGACACAGAGGACACAACAGACACAGTGGACACAAAGGACACAACAGACACAGAGGACACAAAAGACACAGTGGACACAAAGGACACAACAGACACAGAGGACACAACAGACACAGTGGACACAAAGGACACAACAGACACAACAGACACAGTGGACACAAAGGACACAACAGACACTCTATACTCCTTAACTATATGCCTTATATACAACCCAGGAATTTAATCATCTTGGATACACTTTACACCTGCCATCTACCCACCCAGTGAAAATGGGTGTGCATTAATTAGAACTGGCTATCATTTGGCTGTGAGAAAGACACCACGACTTACCCAATGAGTGAAAAATGCAACATTGGGTGTGCATTAATTAGAACTGGCTATCATTTGAGAAAGACACTCTGTCTTACCCAATGAGTGAGCATGGGTTCTGAATGCAAAAGGATGGATGGTCTTTGGGCCAGTGAACTTGCAGGCAGAGTCCACGTAAGAAGCTATTGTGAGGGAAGAACATGTATACATATAACCAGGTAGACTCAATATACAGATTGCTATTAGGGTATATGGGAGCCTGGGTATGAGTCAGGCCTAGTATAGCTTGGCGTTTGGGAAGGTTGTCATTGCTGCATCTCCTAGCCAACCAAAACAAAGGTTCATCTCCCAACACTTCACCAGGGAAGGAACCATCAGGTGACTCAACCCAGGGCTTTGTGCAAGTGCCAACCCCACATTTTCTACCTACATGCACCATACCTTCCTTGCCAGCTGCAATGGACCTTCCTGACCCAAGGAGAAAGATCCCAGCAATGAATGGCTGCCTGCAAGAACAAGAAGTTAGGAGTACCACACACGCAAAGAGCAGATCGACTAAGCAATTGTCAAACATGGCTAGTCCATGGACAAGGGGATGCAAAGGTTACGAACCTTTGTGTTGTTAGGTGGAGAATGATAGCCTCCTGATTGATAGCCTGCAAGTCAGCTACATCTGTTTCCATGGAGAGCAAGAACATTACATCACTGTGATGTCATACATCATTACATGACATTACATCATATATTACACGCATTACATCATACATCATTACATAACATTATACCATACCTCATTATATAACATTACATCATACCTCATTATAACATTATACCATACCTCATTATATAACATTACATCCTACCTCATTACATAACATTACATCCTACCTCATTGCATCACATTACATCAATTATGTAATTGTATAGCTTCATTACATGACATTACATCATACCTTCAGGGTGTCCATAATGTATCTGCACCACCACATAGTTTATGTTCTGGGCGGGGCCCACTTGTAGCCCCACCCCCTCAGGGAGGTGGATACCGGTGGCGTTTAGTGCCCAGGCAAAGATAATCTTCTGGACACCGCCCCACCGACATATCGGATCACTCTTGCAGTTCCTGAAGGGGAGTGTCATGCTCTGGTTAAGATTAAGACAAGCAGCATGTACAGTGGAACCTTCCGAACATTATTTACTTTATCAACGACCAATAGTAACACTAGAAATACAAGGCAACCACTGATAGAAGGACATGGAGGTTAAGGACAACCACTGGGAGTAGCCTAGTACCAGCTTATGATGCTGGACCTAGCTAAAGAGAAGGATTTGTTAAGATTGCCAACAAATTTCTTCCTCCCGGTACAAGATCCTTCCATATGAACCTTAAAACGGCTGCATCTGGTGCTGGAAGCACTGATGACTGTAGTCTCAAACCCAGACCCCCCTTCAACCCTCCATGCTCCAGACCCTCCTTTCCTCTTTGGAGGAGGGTCCGGGTACGAGACTATGATGACTGTGGCAATGAGCACGAGGACTCAGATTAGAACACCACTGGAATCCATTGACTATATTGTAGTTGCTTTACAATATATTGCTGTGTCTTACCTGAAACTTTACTTTTTCTCAAAATTAGGAAATTGCTACATGTACTTAGGGTGTTTTTCCATTTCACCAGTTTCCAGTACAGTGGTTCACTGTCATACTGATTGAAACCGGCCTCACGGGATGAGATTCGGTCGAGATAACAGCAAAGCACAATTCCAGAACCCATGAAAGTGACAATACTGTATATCCCTAGCCTCGTCCCCAGGCCACTCCCAGATTTTACCTCGCAGCCATGGAGAAAAACCAATTTTTCACCACAGCTGTGAGATAAAATCTGGGTGTGGCCTGGGGACGAGGCTACTATATCCCTGTCTTCAGCCTAAGATACTGACTGCTTGTGTCATAAAACATCATCTTAATTGGGAACACTCAGTTTCACACTATGTGTGAATTACCTAACTCCTGCAGGGCAGCAAATCTATCTCTTAACCACCTACGACCTTTCACTCACCATGAGTTTACATCTGTGCGGGCAGGTGTGCTACAGCCGTATAGCAACATGTGGTGGGCTACGCGGGGATCTGCTCGGGGCTCAAACCGCACTAGTGAGAGAGAAAAAGGGAGGGAGGTTGGGAGACAGGAGAGAGCCAAGAAGTCAAGGGAGAGTTAAAAAGATTGAGAAAGGTGACATGCAACAGTTGTTCACCTGTATAATTTAGTGGAACATATTATACATGTGAGTGGTTCAAGTAAAATTCAAATATTAATGATATTCATAGAATCACGTGCCAATTAAGGTGGGTGTGGCTAATACCCACTGGGTAATAAATATACTAGTTAGTAATATACCTGCACATTTGTAGATGAAGAAAAGCAACTTTAATAACCTGTGAGTCTTTCCATCACTGCAAACCTCAATTTTAATAGAACTTGAGACGTGTGACATAAAGTTTGAATTTTACTTGAACCATAGATAATAGAACCAAATGGATTGGCAACGGCAAAAAAATTTACGGCCAAACCCGGGCAAAACGCGGATGACGTCACGTCCTATCCTAGGTACGGCACACCCATTGAAGTTACGGTGAGCAGGCATGTCAGGAAATGCTTACTAACAGGCTTATCTCCTGTGTAGGGTATTGTACGGTAGGTCCAAGCGTATCTATCGATTATTGCACAGTATCTGCATGCTCTGGTAAATAATTGTGCTATGCTTGGCTGTGAATTAATTGTTATGCAACGTAGAAACGCTAAGATAATAGTTTTGTAGTTTTTTCTGGAAACTAAACAAGGCTATCCCATGTTGCAAGCGGTCATAATGTGTAAGCAATAGCCAAGAATGCAATAGAATGGCTTATTTATCTGTAGTACAACACACAGTTTCGTGCGAGGCCTTGAAGGGTGTAAATAATGTGAAAAGTCTTGTAGTTTTCTAGAAAGATCGGTGCACTGGTTAGGTCAAGTCTGCTGGTACAGTATTAGCAGTAGATTGGCAAGTGCAATGCTGACAAAACAAGGGGTCTGCAGCGATTGTGTGCACTTTTCCCTGGCCTTCTGCACAGCTGGCTTCAGCAGTCTCAAAGAACACATCGATCTGTCCTGGTTGTCTCCAGGCCTACTGATAACTCCAAGGACCGTTTCGCACTCCTCCTTAACAGCAGCAGTCTGCCAGGCACTACTTGATATCTGGGGAAGCAGAAAGCAGACATAACTGTCGCTCTCGTGCAGTCGGCGCTTACAGTCATTGCCGCGTTCGTCTGCATCACGTGACCGTAACGAGGATTGCGCGTAAAATTATTGCCGTTGCCAATCCATTTGGCTCTATTATCTATGCTTGAACCACCCACACATGTTGATTAATTAGAGAGTCTCACTACTTTCACTCAACAAAATTCTTCTGCTTTGCATTCATTGTTCATAGGTCTGGCAGAAGGGCCAAACTGAATCCAACAAAGGAGACGGAGGAAGATCTGGTACTTCAAAAGTCGGGGAAAGGACATGCAACTAACGCACATTATAAATTTTGTAACTCGCCCAAAAGCCCTACCAGTCCTACCGCTAGTGCCAGCCCTGGTTCAGATTACATTATTCACACTCCTACCGTAGAATTTCTAATAATTCGTACACCTATATCATACACCCCCCTTTTCCGGGAAAAAACGGTAATTTACGTACTCTAATTTATTCGTACATGTAAATTTTTCTATTGTTCGTACAGTGGAGGTGCGTTTGAGCACAAGCACTCTGAGTTGACGCAAATATAGTGAGAGCGTTTCAACGTCCACAAATGCGAGTGTTAATGCTGACAGACTAGCTGTACAACAAAGGGCAGTCCCAATAGCACTCAGGCTAATATGAAGGGAACCCTTGCAAAACAAAACAAAAAACAATGATAATTATGCACAATGATGAATAAAAAAAACAACACTGATACACTAATTACATCCCTAGATGCTGTTTAAGGTGACACTTAAAAATCTGAACAGATCTTGATTCTGATCGTACGGGCAGGGACGATGTCGAAATAAGCTGGGGTGGGGGTCAGTCCGCGTGTTCCCGCAGGTTTATTCGTGTGAAGCCTCACGAGACTAACGTTCAGCGAATGCTGTACAGCATGCTGTAAGTTCATTCTTCGATGTCGGCTAAGAGTCTTAGTGTGACTGACATGTTTATGTGAAGTGTAAGTTGTGGAGCCTCGTAAACTTCAAGTTGCTCGCCCAGCGTAGGCATATATATATGTATGCACGTAGATCGAAGCCAAAGTTACTTGTTACTAGTTGTTATACATAATGGCAGCTAACTGAAGCTAGAAAAGTACCTGCTGATCGGTTTCCTTAGTGTCAAAAACTTGCATGCGTTTTTCTTCTATTCACTTCGTACAAATACTCTATTTATTCGTACACCCACCGTTTCTCGGAATATTCGGTAATGTTCATACTCTATTCAGCTAAAATTGAAATTATTTAATTTTGTACGAATTATTAGAAATTATACGGTAACTCAACACAGTTATCAGAGGTACATGCCATTGTGGTTGGCCATCTTACCTATGTAACCATCTCTACCCTGCAGTGAAGCCGACCGGCACATGTAGTCATTATGCTGTAACAAGTAGGAACAAAGAGGACATCACAATAGTACAAGGATAATGGTGTACGTAAAGTTAGCCTCATCCCCAGGTCTCACCAGAAAAATCTGGAAAAGGGCCTGGTCACACTTTAAAATTTCTCGTATGTGCTGGGTCAGTATATTATGTAATAAACACTAAATCACATGGTTACACAGCAAGTTACTGTTGACGATGGTGTTACAGAGTATGTGGATAGTCAAAGGGCAACTGTAGTGGAAGGTTATGTTAGTAGCCTCGTTCCCAGGCTCTCCCCTCGCCCTGACAAAATATAAAAACAGAAGGTTTTTATTTCGTCAGGGTAAGGAGAGAGCCTGGGAATGAGGCTACCGGTATTAGATTAGTAGCTCAGCAAGTGCAAACACACACTCCAAGTTCTGTCATTTGAGACCGATGGAAAGTCTTCCTGCCTCGTTCCCATTCCATAACGGTCTTGGAACAAGATCAGTTGTCTTCACAGAGCACTTCAACCAAGATGGAGGACTGGAAGTCCCTGGTTGCTGGACCACAGGTGTCTTCACAAGTTGAAGAATTCAGTATTTGATAATGAACAAATATGATTTGTCTACTCCAAACGAAGACTCCTGACTCGTGATCTGGCTGATTTTTTGGGTGGGGCCTGGGGACAAGGCTAATATATGAGTACACTAACAGTATGGGTGTGAAGGGAGTAACAGAGTATTTGGCAAATTACTTTAAAGTGAAGCCAAGTAGAATTTGGCCCAGCTGCACGAGTAACAGAACTGAATTGCATTGGCTTCAAATGCCATGTACCCTATCATCCTCTGACTTGGTAAGAGTCCATTGAACCATCTCCACTTGACACAGGACACTACAGCGAGGGGTCCACCATGGCGCATCTCGGCGTACGAGATTTCTTTCGTGACGGACCCCTCACACTACAGTTCATTAATGCCCTGTTTACGATACTCTTTATGTGTACAGTTGAAATCATAGTACTTGTACTTGGAGATCGAACGAGAAATAGAAACCAGTTGGAAGGGCAAATTACACATATGTCCCTCAAGTGTGTAATTAAGCCATTAGTCTATTAAGCGAGAGAAATCGGTCAAGCTCAATAGACTATTAAGCATAGACAGTACAGGATATATCAGGAATTGTTTCTCAATAAATGATCAGAGAATTTTATTTTCTAGTATTAAACATACATTTAGTTATCTCTAAAGTTAGAGGAGATTTTGACCAATCAGTCAAGCATAATTCAATTCCAGGTAAAACTTTAACGCTATTAACTGATAGTAGAGTAACTATCTATGCTGGTACCTTGGCTCCACTTCTTCCCGTCTGGGGTAAGTCAAGCGTGATCTGATACGTGTGATCATCTGCAAGCACACAACACACATGGACCACAAAAACGAGTAGGAAGAAGTCTGGAATAAGTCTCTTCATCGCAGCAGTCGAATTAGTACCTGCCACTATAAATATTACGGATCAGTGACAAACGACGTGACGCGACATTGTCAACATAGACAACAAGCAACACTTCCTTCCTTGACGTATATACGTGTTGTTTTGAAAGTAATATGCTTCGTACGTTAATTTAGAACACTTCGTGCATGATGCAACAGTGTGGGCGTGACGTCGACGATGGAGCAGGTGTGGATGATAATTTCCTCTCCTCTGTGGATAGCAGTAGCCGTAGGAACCCTTCTACTAGGCTATCTCATCTACAGGTAGAGACTGCAAGCATCCAAAAAGTTACATGAGAAGCTTCAAGTGCAAATCCACTCTACATCCTCCTCCTATTTCTCTATCTCCTTCCACCCCCTTCCTCTCCCTCTACCCCTTGTCTTTCCTTCCCAGCTGGGCATATGCCCCATTCCAGGTTCTGAGGCGATATGGAATCAAGGGACCCCAGCCAGTGCCATTTTTTGGCAACTATAGGGAGATTAATAAACTGGTACATTACTTAGTCTCGCGGAGCCAGACTCTTCGTGTGAGAGTCTGGCTCAGCGAGACTATACATTACTGGCCTCAAACCCAACCCCCCTCCACTCTACTGAGGAGGGTCTGGGTATGAGACTGGTACATCACTGGCCTCGTACTTAGAGTATATGGGAAAAAGAACCTCTATCCGGTATAGGTGGTCTTACATCACTTGTACTGGTATACCCTTGTTCCCTAGCTCTCCCTCTACTCAAAGGCGAAAGACAGTTTTATCTTTCATTTGCTTAAAACAGTAGGAGAACTTGCAAACAAGATTATTATTACTTTGTCAGTTTTTTAGCTCTGTATAATGTAGCTCCTAGTGATCCCACTGTAGCTAATGAGGGCCGAACCATTGCTGCACACGTTAACAAACTGCATGGGGAACAATCAGGAATTCTTTTATCTGTTTCATGCTTTTCTTTAGGGAATTCTGAAATTTTATGAGAAACTCTACAAGCACTATGGTCCTGTATGTGGGTAAGTAAGCGTAGACCACACCCTTTTCAATCATCAACAGTAGTTTGGGAAACAATATAATAGTTATAAATTGCATGACATTGTGATGTGATATTGTCATGTGACATTGTCATGTGACAAGCGCTGCACCTATCTATCCTCATTGGAGAGCTAGAACAATTTGTCAATTAATCCATTAGTCAATTGAGGTCATTGACAATGATTTTTGCTTGTTGACTAGTTAATGATGACTTTTTACAAGAAAATTTCACCACCATGCACTAGTTTAGTTTTGTCAAGAGCGCATAAGAACGGGCGGCTAGAGGAAGAGCGTGTAACTACGTAAAATTCCAAACCGGTCAGAATTATTGAAAAAATATTAACACGTAGCTGCGCATAGACATAAGCCGTTGTTGCTAAGCACATGCCGAGTGTTCTATTTTTAGTACGGTTCAATAATTTTGACCAGACTACAGGCTTCTATTGGAGTTACACGCTCTTCCTCTAGCCGCCCAGTAGCACGAATCACAAGTGCCACAGAAGGTCTGTGAAAATTTCAATAAATGAAGAAGCTGTGCCAATATCCAATTTATTAACTAATGTGTTACAACCAATTTGAATGTTTTCTAGTCATTCGGGTCCTACATTGTTCCCAGGTCCCCAACCAGCTTTTGTAGCTTGCACCTAGTTCCCATTAGCCTAGTTCCCAGGCCCCCCCCCCAGCTTTCCGTCACTTTCAGTACGGAAGTGACGGAAAGCTGGGCGGGGCCTGGGAACGAGGCTAAGTTCCCATAGTACTCAGTACTGCAAGCTATGGGTGGAGACCAGGGGATGAGGCTGGGCTATACCAGTATCTGTTTGTATGTCTTGTCATTGCTTCGTGTACAGGTTTTATCGGGGCCAGCGTCCCATTATGATGGTGGCTGATCTGGAAATACTGAAGCAAGTGACAGTGAAGGAGTTCAACTCCTTTGTTGACAGAGAGGTGAGCAAGGATCTCAAATGAACTGTTCAGTAGCTTTGCAAGAGCTGCATGTTTGGTTCAGTCTCGTTCCCAGAATACAGTACAGTCATGGGTACTGTTGCTTGTACTACAGTACAGAGGTTTTCAGGTTGGTTGTCCGGAAAAATTTGAAATCAGCTGACGCATGTGCACAAATACCCTCTGTTTTTCGTGCGTTGTGGTGTCAAGAGCACCATCAAAACCAAAGTTTAGTTCGAATTTGCTCGATTAGTGCCTTACGGATGCTTTACCTCGTACGATGTGGACCTTGGAGTTCACAGTGCATGCAAAAGAACCAGGAAAGGTCACACATGCGCAAACGGATTACGGACAACCGACCTGAAAACTTCTGTACTGTAAGCAATGGAAAGCTGTATGCATGGGGCCTGGGAATCAGTTTGTGTGTGACTATCGGATGTTGTGCTGAAAAAGGATTTAGTGGAAGCTGATACTTGAGTAAACTTCACTAGCCTCCCACGAACTATTCTACAAGTTCTGTAATTATAGGATGGTAAGAATAGCCATGTGCCAATTACTTGGCCAGTACAAGAGTTTTGTTTTTGGAGTTGCAGGAACATACACCAATAGTAGCCTCGTCCCCAGGCCACTCCCAGATTTTATCTCGCAGCCGTGGAGAAAAAATGACTGCGAGATAAAATCTGGGAGTGGCCTGGGAACGAGGCTACACCAATAGTATTGATCACAAGTTCTGACTGAATCACACGTATAATGCAGTGTAGCGCAAAGTTGATATATAACGTGAACTGGTAGTGCAAAAAATTGTGTAATATGCCCTGTAATATGGTGACCATTGCTTAAATACTGTAATCTTTTGTCACTGCATCCATTGACATGCATAATGTGTCCCAAAACCTCAGTATGTTTGTTGTGTTTATCATGATTTGTGTATGATTTTGGTATAGCAATTTTATTGTAAGTATAATTATTGTCATATTTTTAGTACACACTGATTAAAACCAATACCACCCAACTCCTATTTACCAACTACTTGGTGTGTTTGTTCATTTGCTATAGCATTTTCCTGACCTTTTGCGCTCGGTGCGAGGCAGGCCAAGGGGCCTTCTCCAAGCCCATGGGGAAACATGGAGGAGGACAAGGCAAATCCTCTCCCCAACCTTCTCTGCCGTCAAAATGAAAATGGTGATCCCCACACTGGTTTGAGAAATCTTTTACTGAATCTACCTGTAACTGCTGCTTTATGGCTGTCATTTCAGATGGTTCCCCTTATGAAGAACAGCTGTGACACATTGGTTGAGAAGCTAGGAGAGTTTGCAGAGTCAGGGAAAAGTGTGGATGTCTTCAGGTCTTGAGCATACTGAACACATTACACTGTACACATAATGCACACTTGCACACACACACACACACACACACACACACACACACACACACACACACACACACACACACACACACACACACACACACACACACACACACACACACACACACACACACACCATACAGGACCTATGGTTCTTTCACCATGGAGACCATTCTAGCTAGTGCCTTTGGCCGCGTGCTAGACATCCAACGAGGAGAAGCAGACCAGCTTACTGAAGCTTGTGCTGACATCTTCTCAAGCACACAGGAAGGAAATTTATTGTCTGGGAACACAGTTATATTCTTGTGTAGTGAGTAAGAGGGATTCTGGGAATAGGGAGAGCTGCTAGCTGAATGTGCTGACTGAAATTATCAGTGCTCATGAAACACTTACTGGTTTGTGTGAAGATCTTGCAACAAGTGGATGTGATGCTAAATTCTGTTCTTGAACAGAGTTGCATACCCTTGTAACTTATTCCTTTTCTCTCTTCTTGAACTTGTTGCAACCTATAATTTGCTATACCACTCCTTTCCCACCACCAAATTTAACTACACATCATAGTGACAGTACCTTTGCAACTCAATCTGATCTAATTTGACCCATCATTTCTACATTTTTGTTACCACTACACATTGATCTATAGTCCACCAGGATCAGAGTCTCTCTCTCTCTCTCTCTCTCTCTCTCTCTCTCTCTGACAGGTAATTTCTCCTTTGCAGAGTATGTACTTCGCTTCTTCTTAAGTCATTCCAATAGGGCCGATAAATTCCTACTACTCTACCGTGCTTCCATTAGCCTTGTACAGGCAAGGAGAAAGGAAGCTAAATCCACAAAGGTGAATACACACCAGTAATGATCCCTTTATAGCAGATATGTGCATCAGTATAGTGCTCAGAAATGTAATGGGTATTACTTTAAACTTACATGCATGTAATGAGCTGAGCTAAACCTAAACCAGTGTTACTGCATGCAGTGTAACCAGCTATTAGTGGCAAGATAGTGCTTGAGATAACTTTGCTGTCTGTTGTGGATCAACGGTCAATGTCCAGAAGCTTGAGCTTGCTTCTGCAGCTCAAAGGCCAGAAACTTGAGCTTGCTTCTGCAGCTCAGAGGCCAGAAACTTGAGCTTGCTTCTGCAGCTCAGAGGCCAGAAACTTGAGCTTGCTTCTGCAGCTCAGAGGCCAGAAACTTGAGCTTGCTTCTGCAGCTCAGAGGCCAGAAACTTGAGCTTGCTTCTGCAGCTCAGAGGCTAGAACCTTGAGCTTGTTTCTGCAGCTCAAAGGCCAGAAACTTGAGCTTGCTTCTGCAGCTCAAAGGCCAGAAACTTGAGCTTGCTTCTGCAGCTCAAAGGCCAGAAACTTGAGCTTGCTTCTGCAGCTCAAAGGCCAGAAACTTGAGCATGTTTCTGCAGCTCAAAGGCCAGAAACTTGAGCATGTTTCTGCAGCTTAAGAAATCTCTAGGTAGAAACCCAACCCACTCTGAAAGTTCAAAATTGCTACATCTACTCCAAGGCCCAACTAAGCACATGCTACCAATCCTTACTGTGTATCTTCCAGCACAAGGACCTCCTTCAGCTGATGATTGATGCAACTGCAGAGGGAGAAGATGGGGGAGGGAAGAGGCTTACTGATGAGGAGATTGTGGCACATTCCATTACATTCCTCCTGGCTGGCTATGAGACAACTGCTAATGCCCTGGCCTACACCTCCTACCTGCTGGCCCTGAACCCTGAAATACAGGAGAAACTCCAAGCAAAGATTGATGAGTACTTTGAAAGTAACCCTGTGAGTTCAAATCATACTGATATAGGTGAACCAGCAGATCATTATGGTTTTTCGTAATGCAATCTTTTGTGCATGACCTTTATCAGCATACTCATTTATCCCTTTAACCCATTCACCTCTTCACAGGAAGCTTCCATGTATGATGCCATTCAGGAGCTACAGTACTTGGACATGGTGATTCAGGAATCCCTGCGGATGTATCCACCAGCACCGCGGTAAAACTCACCTCTTCCCCTTCCACTTAACTCCACGACCTACTTTTGGGTTGTGACTTATTTGCAATGATACTCATCTGAAGAACATGTTCCAGGCAATCATATTGAGTTTTTTTTAGTAATTTCTGTGCGTTGTTGTTGGTCTGGAACCTGCATCAAGTTTTCTAACTCTTGTACAGAACCTCACGAGTTGCTCAGAAGACCATTGAGATCAATGGAGTCACCATTCCCGAGGGAGTGACAGTCCACTTGCCCATCCACCTCATCCACTACAATCCAGAATTCTGGCCAGAACCTGAGAAGTTTGACCCAGAAAGGTACTGTCTTCCTCCACCCTTCCTCCCTGTAGCCTTATGAGGCAATATCCTCCCTGATCCTCCCCATCTCTTCCTGCCTTCCTCATGCAGGTTCACCCCTGAGGAGAAGGCAAAGCGTCCTGCTCTCTGCCATATCCCTTTTGGCTGGGGACCTCGCAACTGCATTGGGATGAGGTTTGCCCTCATGGAGGCTAAGATGGCTCTTATTGAGATCCTCAAGAAGTACTCTTTTGTGCGGGCACCTGAAACAGAGGTTAGTTTTCCAGCCCTTTATAGGCTATAGGTTGATTCTCTGCCCAGCACAGCCATGGAGGAGTTTTCTGTGCTACTTGTACTGCAGCAATGATAACTGTGATGGAGGACTGGGAATGAGGCTAGCCATAGCTTGTTCAGAGGGGCCTGGAAATTAAGCTATAGATGATTTTCAGGGCAGCATTGCTTCACTTCTGGAGGGCAAGAGTTCGATTGTGCATTTGGTGTAGTTGTGTGCAAAGTACAGGCTAGTAAGCACTACATGACCATTATAGTGTTGAAAGATAAAGAAGCTTCTTCTCTCAGTCTGCTGTTCAGCTGCCTCTTGATTGTACATTTGTCCTCCAGAAGTAGGATGCTTAATTGATATTTGAAAACCATCTATGGCTAATGTGGTTATAAATATTTATTATTGAGGTCGCCATGGAGATCATGGGGTTGTGAAAACTGAATCATGGGACCCTTAATGGTTATTGTTGATCCTCTCCCTACCAGGTTCCTCTAAAGACCAGCGTAGGTATCACCATGGCACCCAAGAATGGGATATACCTGAGGGTAGCCAGCAGAGACTAATGGTGTGTGCCAGTGTGTTGTAGTGATCATTTATTTTCTGGGTGTTGAGTTATGTAGTGACTTTCATTGTGTTATAAGTAAAATTGATTGATCGATTAAATAATAACTAACAGAGATAGATAGATGGGTGGATGCATGGATGGGTGGATGGGTGGATGGGTGGATGGATAAATAAACAAACAAACAAACAAACAAACAAACAAACGAAACTGCAATGTTAATTGGTTGTTAGATGTTACCAACCCTTTGCTTGCAGTAAATTCTACAGCTTCAATCAGATTGAGTGCGAACAACAATCTCAGCACTTGTGCTACACATATGTACAGTCAGATTGGAACAACATTGAACTTAATTGTACCCTAATTCAGATGCCTAACAGCTACTGCATGGCAACAGCCAGCTCCACAATAGGTCTATACCACGCACTGCATAGGCAGTTCCCCTCCCCTGACGTCAACGTGTGAGCTAGAGTCAAGAGTATTGCCTCCTCTTTGCATGCCTGGTGATCAGCTTTGATAGGCAGTTCCCCTCCCCTGACGTCAACGTGTGAGCTAGAGTCAAGAGTATTGCCTCCTCTTTGCATGCCTGGTGATCAGCTTTGATAGGCAGTTCCCCTCAACGTGTGAGCTAGAGTCAAGAGTATTGCCTCCTCTTTGCATGCCTGGTGATCAGCTTTGACCTTGCAGCATGTTACAGGCTTACTCGTACTCGAAGCCAGACTCATGCAGAGTCGCAACATCCTGGACTCAGACCAGTATAATTATGATGCAATGCCCAGAGTTTGTTTTCCCAAACTTCTAGATTTCTGCTTATTTATGCTTGCATCATATTTCCTGTATCTAAACTTAGATAGTAGAGTACTCTACACTTGTTGCATTCAATCTCGTATCCTCGCTTGCATCATCCGGCACTGCACTGTGCCTCGTTAAAAGAGTAGGCACGCTAGTAGGCTCTCGTTTTAGATCCTCGCCAAGTAGGAAGGAAGATTGGAAAGAGGAGGTGCATGCTGAGCTCGAGCAATAGGGGTGACATCAAGTCATAGATATCCAAAATGGAGTTGTGGACGGCATTTTCTTCTCCGCTGGGAATGGCAGTGACTGTGGGGGTCGTCCTGCTGCTTATCTATCTCATTTACAGGTAAGCCATATAGTTAGTCTTGCGTGGACAGACCCTAACCGGGTAGGATCCGGCCACGCGAGACTAAGCCATAGTGGGCTGGTCAGACTAGTGGCTTGAGATGCCAGATTGAGTCAGCCTCGGTTCCTACCCCCAACCCTTCCACCTCATTCCCATAGTTTCTACAATTTGCTTACTTGCAAACAATCGGAAATAAATAAAATGCATGACGCTGCACAGCTACAAGATGCCACAAATGTGACAAAATCCACTGCTGTTACCGTTCACACATGTGTTACTCTTTTCAAGTGAGAGTCATATGTCAAGTCCACTGTGTTTTATGTGAGAGGCCGCGGCTTATACTTGTTCTGACTGTCAACCTCTTCTTTGTCCTCCTCCTGTCCTTCTTTTCCTTTCTCCTCTAGCTGGGCATATGCCCCGTTCCAGGTTTTGAAGCGGCATGGAATCAAGGGACCCCAGCCAATGCCGTTTTTTGGAAACTATAAAGAGATCAGAGAATCAGGGGTATGTAGCTGTAGCAATATATTTACTCCAACTAGTCTTGTGTCCAAACCCCGTTCAGGTTTTGGGTGCAAGACTAGGCTCCACTACCTGGATGTAGAAAGTAACGTGTGCATATTGTCTCAATAGGGAATTATGAAGTTTAGTGAGAAGCTCTACAAAAAGTATGGTCCAGTAAGTGGGTAAGTGAGGAGCCTGGGATTGAGGCTAGTGCTGTATTGAGCTCTTCGGTACTATGATGCACCACATGAAGGCTGAAATTATATGATTGTTTCCAGGTACTACATGGGGCGGCGTGCCAACATCTTGCTGCTTGATCTGGAGATTATGAAACAAGTAATGGTGAAGGAATTCAACTCCTTCATGGAGAGAGAGGTGAGTCACCAATGAGTATGCCATCTAGGCTTGTTCCTGGGCTTTGACAGTGAAACCTTCAAAAACTGGGTGGTGGGAAGACCTGGGAATGAGGCTATATGTTGTCTAGCCTCGTTCCCAGGCTCTGTGCGGGGGGAGGAGAGAAGAGAGCCTGGTACGCACTGTTTACACATGCGCCAAGTTCCCTTGGTAACCTGCACACTGCTCTGCTACACTAAAATTAATGCACTTTTCTGTTTACGTGCTGAAAGGTCGCACTGCAGAGTTATACTCCCTGTGACACACCTTCGGGCAGTTTTGAAGTCAGAAACAATATCACTTTGACGGTAACTGTCTGCACTGCTTTGTTCAAGACGATCAGTAAACTTCAAAGGGAAAGTTACGTGCCGTAGCATTTAGCTCGAACGGATGGACGCTTGAATAATTCCTGTAAGCGAAGAGCTTATTGCCCTCATCGCTCCTTTGTCATCGTCCACACAGAGCGTGGTCAGTGGCAAGCATCTTTCACGCAGGAGAAGTCGGCATATCTCACGGAGGTTAGTGTAACAGAGCAGATTTTACGGAAGTTTCCAAATTCCCAGAAATCCTGGGGGAACTGAGCATGCGCAAACAGTGTGTACCAGGCTCTTTTTTCTCTGCCCACGCACAAGAGCCTGGGAACGAGGCTATATGTTGTCTGCTTCTTACCCATGTTATGTCTGCTGTCACATCAAGACTTGCAAGCTGGCAAAACTGGATCACAAAATTCAATAGTGGCTGCTATATTGCTTCAAAGCATAGTGTACCCAAGCATATATATGACTGTATGTTACTAACCCCTCGATTCTGCAGCAATCAAACATAACTGTGGAAGCCCTGGGAATGAGACTATGAGTCTTATACCCAGGCTGATTTCTAGCCTTGTTCCCAGGTTCTCCCGCACCGGAATTGTGAAGGTGGAGGGAACCTTGTATCTTTTCTCACACATGACATAATCGGCAAAAGACCAGAACAAAAAGGCAACATTTTGCACGTTGTTCAACCAACTATATATGTTCAACGCTTGGTGTGTTTGGTATTCACCCTCTTCTAGCTAGATAAGTGTTGCTCGGTACCTTTGCTCTTTTTGGTGTTCTAAGCTCCCAGGTATACTCACATGCAATCAATTTCTTTCTATCACCATTCCTTTTGCATCACTAGTGTAAGAAAGATACCAGGCTCTCCCTACCTTTACAATTTCAATGTTTACATTCCAGAGTGGAGGGAGCCTGGGAACGAGGCTACCTATTAAATTAAAAACCAAGTTGAAGGAAAATTACATAGTATGTGAAACTCAACTACATGCATGAAAAATCATTTATCTCAGCTACATACTCTTGAGTAACTCTAAGCCGGAACCTAAACTCCTCCTTTTGTGAGAGTATCTCCACCATCTTGGAGTCATTCTGGGATGGCAGTGAGCAAGTCCAAGTATCCCAAGATTTTCTAGTATACTATGCGTATTGTTATACCTGATATACATTTCTTTATATTGCAGCAATTTCCGAACATCTTGGGTCGGAAGAAAAATTCAGCACCAGGACTGTCCCAAGCCAAGGGGGAGGCATGGAGGAGGCAAAGACAAATGCTATCTCCGACCTTCTCTGCTGCCAAAATGAAAGCAGTGAGTCTGACAGTTTAACTGAAAATTTCAACTTGATAACCGTTGTTTGTTTGTTTGTTTGTTTGTTTGTTTGTTTGTTTATTTATTTCAGATGGTTCCTCTTGTGAAAAACAGCACTGACACATTGATTGAGAAGCTGGGGGAGTTTGCAGAGTCAGGGAAAAGTGTGGATGTATACAGGTAGCAGCTGCAGTACCGACCAAGGGTGCTTGGCTATATAATCATTCAGAGTAGCACTGAATAAGCTACGGTGCTCACAAGCTTTCAACCTCATCAGCTGGGCAGGGTGTGGCAAGCTATGATTGTCATGGGGATTGTTTTGAGTGCATACCGCTCACTACTTTGCTACTATGCCAACATGTCATGTTTCTGTAGTGTAAATTGCATGCCAGCAGTGGGAGTAGAAATAGTATTTACCATACTATTTCTACAATAGTATAAACTCTTGCTAACTGCAAGGTTTCAGAACATTGTGGGGGTGAACTTGAGCGAGTTCAAACACTTGCCTACCCACCTTACAGGATCTTTGCAACACTACCTAAAATGCGTAAAGCGTCCTTATATGGAAGTCAAAGTTTGCACTGTGAGACTATGGTTATGTAATATGACTCATCCTTTATCTAATAATGTGCCTATGTAGGAAGTAACATCTTGTTCACAGCCACTTAATTATCAACCAAACACAGCTGGTAACTTCAACGCTTTGCGCTTGGGTGTTGCAAAGATTCTGCAAAACCCTGTACCAGCTTTGAACAATGGTGCCTAAAAAGTTAAGTTATAGTTGGGGGGAACATTCCCTAGTTATAGTGTAGAGTGAAACTGAGGCTTGGAAATTGTGGATTGCTCTCGCATGCATGCACACACGCGCGCACACACACACACACACACACACACACGCACGCACACACACACACACACACACACACACACACACACACACACACACACACACACACACACATGCACACACACATGCACACACACACATATTTAGCACCTGTCAGTCTTTCACTATGGAGACCATTCTAGCTACTGCCTTTGGCCGTGTGATTGACGTCCAACGAGGAGAAGCAGATGAGCTTACTAAAACTTGTACATCTCTTTTCACAGACATCCGGAAGCGCATAGCATATGTTGAACTTGTGATTGTCTTGTTATGTGAGTTATAAAGTTGAGATGGAGAGAGAGAGAGAAAGAGAGAGTGAGAACATGAGATAGACTAGCATGTTGACAGTGGCTATATCTCAGGCCTTCTCATCACAGTCTCATTCATGACATCAGCAATGACCTGATGAGAGACCATCAGGTGAGAGTCTATCTTCCCTCTTTCCTCCTCTTTAATTGTCTCTCTTTTCATTCTCTACCCTTGCAGCCAACTTTCCCTGTCTGGTACATATATCTCGCTTGTTGCTAAGCAACTTTATAAAGGATGATGTGTTGAACGTTCTCCATTCTACTGCTCTTGGTCTGGTGAAGGCAAGGAGGGAAGAGGGAGAATCAAAGGTAGGGATATTCCTGAGCTTACCAGTAAGTATTATTCTTGCATCGAATTATATCTGCATGCTCTTTGTATGCACAAAAACACGTGCAGAGGTCTAAAGTAGCAGAAATTTCACTAAAAGTATCCTTTCAAGGTGTATATGCAATGACATTTCTGGTAAGTGGGTGGAGCTCAGCCTCCCAACTGTCCAGCTGATCAGAAACATTCTCAGTGGCATAGCCAAAGGTGGACCTGACCCATTCAATTTGTTAGTATGCCCACCCAAAGTTCAAGTCAATTGTGAGTGGCCTCCGTGTATGCTAGCTACATTATATAGTAAAGACAGTGAGGGAGGGAGGGGGGGGGAGAGGGAGGGAGGGTGGTGATGCAACAAAACTCTTCAGTGCCGGTGGAAGACAGAAGAGTAGTGTTCTCCCAACAAAAGATTTGTAGTTTGAACATGTCACACAGAACTTCCATCCTGGTTGTGTACAAGCTACGTAGTGACCACTCTGTGTTATAGCATCATATTGTCACTTTCCTTCACCCAATCAGCACAAGGACCTTCTTCAGCTGATGATTGATGCTACAGAGGGAGAGGGTGGAGAAAAGGGGAAGCTTACTGATGAGGAGATTGTGGCTAACTCCATTTTGTTCCTCCTGGCTGGCTTTGAGACAACTGCCAATGCTTTGTCCTTTGTCTCCTACCTGCTGGCCCTGCACCCTGAGATACAAGAGAAACTACAAGCAGAGATTGATGAGTACTTTGAAAGTAAACCTGTGAGTTGGAGTTTGATGCACACTACACTCGCATGATCGTAAGCAAACAGTATTTCCATGTAGT
Organism: Agelas oroides; assembly: GCA_949130485.1. Taxonomy (NCBI): domain Eukaryota; kingdom Metazoa; phylum Porifera; class Demospongiae; order Agelasida; family Agelasidae; genus Agelas; species Agelas oroides. The sequence goes on from OX422198.1 coordinate 6,003,007, forward strand.
TAATCTCTTCAGAGGGTGAGTTTACTATTTCATTTTTAGATCATCCTACCTTGTCTTGTCTCTCCAACCCTCCTTCCTCCCTCCTTCCTCCCTCCTTTCCTCCTTGACCTCCTCACAGGAGGCCTCCCTATACAGTGCCACCCAGGAACTGCAGTACCTGGACATGGTGATTCAGGAGACCCTCCGGCTGTACCCAACAGCACCACGGTAGAACTCCCCTTCCTCTCTACCTTTTCACTTTCCTGATATATGTTGTCATGGTACTCCATCTGAAAATATGACTGACCCTAGCATTTGAATTGGCTAATAATTCTATTAGCTGACTTTCATAATGAACATGCTCTGTGTAACAACCTTGTAGCTCTTGTGCATATTTTCATACTGTCAATAGAGGGGGAAATGACCTGACTTATATATGCATGGTTCTTGTATCGTGTTTGTTGTAGTACCTCACGAGTTGCTCAGAAGACCATTGAGATCAACGGAGTCACCATTCCTGAGGGAACAACTGTCCAGCTCCCCATCCGCCTCATCCACTATAATCCAGAAATCTGGCCAGAACCTGAGAAATTTGACCCAGAAAGGTACAGTCCTCTTTCCTCCCTTCCTGCCTGGTCTTCCCTCCATCTCTCCCTCCCTCATCCTTCCTCCTCATTCCCTCCCTTCCTCAGGTTCACCCCTGAGGAGAAGGCAAAGCGTCCTGCTCTCTGCCACATCCCCTTTGGCTGGGGACCTCGCAACTGCATTGGAATGAGGTTTGCCCTCATGGAAGCTAAGATGGCTCTCATTGAGATCCTCAAGAAGTACTCATTTGTGCGGACACCAGAAACAGAGGTTAGTTCTCTGGTCATTCACTTTGAGTGTATAGGTATTGCAGGTATGAATTTCAACCATAGATAGTAGAGAAGAGCCCTTCTAACTCTACTATCTATGTTTCAACCTTCTGCCTGTTGGGTGCCTAATTGATCACAGCTATATTGCAAAACTGGACCAAGAGCTCATGATGTCTTTTTATTACACTGTAGCAGCTGTCGAAGAATGTGTAACAGTCAAAATGTTGCCATTTTGCAGCATTGTAGTGAGACATATAGCCATGTAACTTTTCCATTGTCCCTCAGGTCCCATTGAAAACTTATGAAGGTGGTAGCACCACAGCACCTGTAAATGGAGTATTTCTCGGGGTAGTCAGGAGGGACTGATGTCATCAGGAGAGAGAAGAGAAACTATTTGAACTGATGTTGCTTTCTTAGTACTGTTGTGTAGTGCATGTCTAGTTACCACTTGATTGCTTGTTTCTTGAGTTGAGTTGTGTAAAAATGTTGTACATGCCCATGCTGTACTTTTCTAGCCCACCTTTTCAATGTCATTTTGTTGCACATGTTGCTCAGTATGACTACTCTAATGTGTGGTTCTCAAATTATCTGAAGTGAAGATAAGCATTTTGTTGCTCAGTATGACTAATGTGTGGTTCTGAAATTATCTGAAGTGAAGATAAGCATTTTGTTGCACGCATTCTCATATAGCTATACCTTACTGAGTGAAACTGAAGTCATGAGTGAAACTGAAGAGATTTGTTCTTCAAAGCAATACGCTTCGATCTACGGAAGTTGCCGCAGTCTGAGAGAGGAAGCTGGCCTGCAATTGTGCACGTACAAGCTCAAACAGGAAGCTTAATACTGGAGGAACCAGGCAGAACAGAGGTGTTGCCTATATAGAGATCACCTGTAACTATGCACATGGTTTTGTAGGGACGAAGATTGATTCGAGCTGAGCGAAATTAGTCTCGTCCCCAGACCCTCCGCGCCACGCCCCGCCCCGTCGGAAAATTGCGTGGCGCGGAGGGTCTGGGGACGAGACTAGAGTAAAAAAGTATGGATCTATTTTCTTCTCCCCTGGGACTGGCAGTGACTGTGGGGGTCGTCCTGCTGCTAATCTATCTCATTTACAGGTAACTCATAGCGGGCTGGCCTTCCACCTCATTCCTGATAGCTAGTCTTACAGAGTCCTGCTGCACAAGACTAATCCATTGCTGACTTGTTGCAATCAGTATGACGCTGCACAGCTACGTGACATGTTAAGTGACAGAATCCACTGCTGTTACAGTTCCACATATTTGCTTTAGTCTTGCAAGCCACACCCTTTTCAAGTGAGAGCCATATGTCAAGTCCACTGCGTTTTATGTAGCTTATACTTGTTCTGACTGTCAACCTCTTCTTTGTCCTCCTTTCCTTCTTCTTTTCCTTTCTCCTCCAGCTGGGCATATGTCCCGCTCCAGGTTTTAAAGCGGCATGGAATCAAGGGACCCCAGCCAATGCCGTTTTTTGGAAACTATAGAGAGATTAGACAATCAGGGGTATGTAGTAGTCTCACTCAGGACGCAGAAATCAAACCTTGAGTAATTGCAAGGGTGTCGCCTGATACTACATAAAAACACTGTAGCAATCAGGCTCCGCCCACCTGGATGTATGAAGTATATAGCCTGTGTAAGTCTGTGAAATTGTCTCATAATAGGGAATTCTGAAGTTTTATGAGAAGCTCTCTAAAACGTATGGTCCAGTAAGTGGGTAAGTTGACTCGCTGTCTGCATACTAGTATAGATTCATTCCCAGACCCCCAGAGCCTGGGAATGAGACTGTTGTTTGTAATGTCCTCTGGGTACTGCATGTACAGTGTACTAGTCTTGTCCCCAGACCAATCTGCAGCCTTGTTGAAAAATAAGGTCTGGACACCTTCACTAGAATATTGTTAATCACATTATCAGCAAGTTACTAAGTCTTGACACCCAACAATCTGCAAGCTGGCTATCTGTAATGACTTAAGCCTAATTACTTCCCTGAGCAATCTGATTGGTGCGACAACATTGTCAATACACTTTATAAATAGGCCCCAGTTTCCCTAGTGAAGGTGTCCACACCCTATTTTTTGATGAGGCCGCTGGGTGCACATGAAAAATTTGGTCTGGAGACGAGAATACATTGAAGGCTGAATTCCCAGATTCCCCCCAGCTTTTTAGTTGCATAATGTATGAACAACTGGGGAGGAGCCTGGGAATGAGGCTAGCGCTGTATTGAGCTCTTCGGTACTATGATGCACCGCATGAAGGCTGAAAGTATATGATTGTTTCCAGGTACTATATGGGGCGGCGTGCCAACATCTTGTTGCTTGATCTGGAGATTATGAAACAAGTAATGGTGAAGGAATTCAACTCGTTTATGGAGAGAGAGGTGAGTCATCAAAGAGTATGTCATCTAGCCTCGTTCCTGGGCTTTTGACAGTTTCAGGACTGGAAGCCATCAAAGACTAGGTGGTGGGAAGACCTAGGAATGAGGCTATATGTTGTCTGCTTTTTACCCATGTTATGTCTGCTGTCAAGGTATGTTGCATCAAGACTTGCAAGCTGGATTTAGATGTGCACATGGGTCACAAAATTCAATTGTGGCTGTTACTGTATGTTTTTAAATGTTTGCAGAGATAATGAAAGCCCGAAAAAGCTTGCCAAAAGCTTAGAGTTCAATTTTCTCCAAAGCTGTGAGACAAATCCGGAACAGAAAGCCTGGGTGTGAGGCTACATTAGCCTCGTTCCCAGGCTCTTATGCAGGGGAGGAGGAAAGAGAGCCTGGTACAGACTGTTCGCACATGCACCAAGTTCCCTTGGTAACCTGCATACTACCCGCTACATTAAAATTACGGCCAATTTCTGTTTACCTGCTGAAAGGCCACACTACATAGTTATACTCCCTGTGAGACACCTTCGGGCAGTTTTGAAGTCAGAAACAATATCACTTTGACAGTAATTGTCTGCATTGCTTCGTTTTGAGGTGATCTGTGAGGCGATCTGTCAGAGACAGTCATTTATTTTGCAGCAATTTCCGAACTTCTTGGCTCGGAAGAAAAATTCACCACCAGGACTGTCCCAAGCCAAGGGAGAGGCATGGAGGAGACAAAGACAAATGCTCTCCCCGACCTTCTCTGCTGCCAAAATGAAAGCAGTGAGTCTGACAACAGTTTAGACTTCTCTAGCAGTAGCATAACTGAAGGTTTCAACTTGATAATTGTTGTACTAGCATAACTGATATAAACTGTTGTTTGTTTGTTTGTTTGTTTGTTTATTTCAGATGGTTCCTCTTGTGAAAAACAGCACTGACACATTGATTGAGAGGCTGGGGGAGTTTGCAGAGTCAGGGAAAAGTGTGGATGTATACAGGTAGCAGCTGCAGTACCAACCAAGAGTGCTTGGCTATATAACTATTCAGAGTAGAACTGAATAAGCTACGGTGCTCACAAGCTTTCAACCTCATCAGCCAGGCAGGGTGTGGCAAGCTATATGATTGTCATGGGAATTGTTTTGAGTACATACTGCTCACTACTTTGACTACTATGCCAACATGTCACGTTTCTGTAGTGTAAATTGCATGCCAGCTGTGGGAGTAGAAATAGTATTTACCTTAGACTGGTCTGAGTAAACTCTTGTTAACTGCAAGAATTCATAACTGCAACTGAACTAAAAGCATCGGACACTTGTCTATCAAGCCAGCCCATCTCTCACCTTCCAGAAGGTGAGAGATGGGCTGCCAATGCTTTGTCCTTTGTCTCCTACCTGCTGGCCCTGCACCCTGAGATACAAGAGAGACTCCAAGCAGAGATTGATGAGTACTTTGAAAGTAATCCTGTGAGTCAGAGTTTGATGCACAGTACACTCACATGATTGTAGGCAAACAGTGTTTCCATAGTTAATCTCTTCAGAGGGTGAGTTTACTAAATTTTGCTTCATTCTTAGAGACAATGTTGCTAGACTCTGCAAGAAAGTGAAAGCTGTTACTCATGAAATCGTCCTTACATATCACCTTGTCTTTGTCTCATACCCTCTTTCCCACCCTCCTTCCTCCCTCCTTCCCTCCTTCACCTCCTCACAGGAGGCCTCCATGTACAGTGCCACCCAGGAAGTGCAATACCTGGACATGGTGATTCAGGAGACCCTCCGACTGTACCCAACAGCACCACGGTAGAAATTTCCTTCCTCTTCCTCTCCATTTTCCTACTCCCCTCCTACTCTCCTCTCATCAGGCCTCCACATTAGATAGGAAGCTTCTTACATTCAGTGATACAAGTTGTTGAGTGCATGGTTGTCCCTCATCTGAAATTATGACTCTGCAGACAGTGGAAGTAGCCATCAAATTAGGAGTGGTCAGGTTAGTGGTGCGTGCGTAAGCACGCAACAGCTAGGGGGGTCTGGGGGCATGCCCCCCCAGAAAATTTTTGGAATTTAAAGGCTATGAGGTTGCTTCTGAGACCATTTTTGGGCCAAAACGATGCTTCTCGGAGGCCAGACGACAGTCTTACATGTGGATGATGAACATCTACCCTTTCTGCCCGTTGCGCCATATAGCACTGCATGGTTTCGACTTTCCGATCGTTCGCTAATCTCACAAGCCACACCCTTCGCAGACCGTTCGGTTGGAAGAACGGAAAATTGTTGGAAGACTCGGTCTTTCGCACTGTTCGCTGCCATCTCGTATTATGTTGCAACATGTCACCAAGCTGTGTGCGTGCCATGGGCGTTTGCCGAGCATTGGCCTATTTGGCGACGCCAAGCAAGCCATGGGTGAGGGAAAAAGTGGTCCGGTTGAAACCGGACTAACCGGACCGGTGGCTACGGCCCTGTTTAATGCTTATGGCCGTGTACATCAAATTTTCATACTGTAAACAAAGGGAAAATGATATATGCATGGTTCTTGTATTGTGTTTGTTGTAGTACCTCACGTCATGCTCAGAAGACCATTGAGATCAACGGAGTCACCATTCCTGAGGGAACAACTGTCCAGCTCCCCATCCGCCTCATCCACTACAATCCAGAAATCTGGCCAGAACCTGAGAAATTTGACCCAGAAAGGTAGAGTCCTCTTTCCTCCCTTCATGCCTGGTCTTCCCTCCATCTCTCCTGCCCTCGTCCTCTTTCCATCTTTCCCTCCCTTCCTCAGGTTTACTCCTGAGGAGAAGGCAAAGCGTCCTGCTCTTTGCCACATCCCCTTTGGCTGGGGCCCTCGTAGCTGCATTGGAATGAGGTTTGCCCTCATGGAGGCTAAGATGGCTCTCATTGAGATCCTGAAGAAGTACACACTTGTACGGACACCTGAAACAGAGGTTAGTTCTCTGCTCATTCACTTGGAGTAGACCTTCTGCCTATTGGGTGTCCTAAGTGATCACACCTATATTACCAAACTGGGGCAAGAGCTCATGATGATTTGTAAAAAAAATTTTGTTACACTCCTGAAGAGTGTGTAGCAGTCAAAATTTGAAAAGCAGAATATCCTGCATGTACTAAAAAAGAACTCATGGAGTCAACAAAGGCTTTGATGTATGCCATGGCATTTCATGAGAGTTAAGTAGCAACGAGAAGATGGAAGTTCATCCCCTGATGGAAGTTCATCCCTGAGCATCATGTTACCATGTGCTACAATATTTTCTGAATGATAGATTTTAGACTACCGTAATTATTCGAATACTGCGTATGCTTAAAAAATAATTAAGTCGTGACCTTACGTTAGATTAGATTCATCATAAATTCCTGAAATTCAAGATCTTACGTTGCGCAAGAATCACAACACGTGAAAATGCGAAGGCCTACTCTTGCAAGCAACAGAGCAAGCAATTAAGGTATGTGTATAACTGGGGTTTCCTAGAATTGTGTACAGAATCACAATGCATTGAAACGAAAAGGCCTGCTTTTGGTGTTTCCTATAATTGTGTGGCAGACTTCGTCAAACTCTGTAACCGATGAAGGCAGTATCACGCATCCTTTCGCTAGTTTGGCTAAGTCTGTACCGCTGGCTTTTCCTCGAATTGTGTACATACCTCCTCGGCTCTGCAACTGAAGAAGGTTTCACCAAGCGTAGCTAGATAAATGGGTTTTTTCCCTTGGAATTGTGTACAGACCTTGCCAAACTATGAAGACAGTATACTTGTTTGTGAAACTGGTAGAAAGGCCACGAAGGTTGGAAGTTGACTTCAGTCGATCTCTTACGCTAAATTGGATTAGCGTAAATAAATGAAGGCTCCGGCTTACGTAAAACTGGATTTATGATAAATTCCTGGAATTGAATTTCTTACGTTAAATTGGATCATACGTAGTATTCAAATAATTACGGTATCACAGTAGTCGGCAAAAATGTTTCAGATAATCTTGTGAGGAAATGGAAGTGCTTATTGCTCACCTGGCAAAGAGTGCCTACACAAAACAGTTTTCACCTTTTATTGACACATTTGGGAAGGGTGAAGTTGAGCCCAGTAGAGAAAATGAAGCTGGAGAGAGATGATAATTTTGCTCCATGAAAAAGCACTTCTTGGAGGTTCTTGGGTGCTGAGCTCATGTACATGTAACAACAATATGAGGGCTCCCTATGGAAAAATTGAAGGAGTAGCAATTTCAAATCTGTTATACTAGAACTAAATATCTATCTGAAATACAGACTGGTGCGCAGTGCTAATTTTTGGCCAATTTGTCATTTTTAAGTGTCAAAAATTGTTCAAGCTGGTGACTTTTGAAGCTTCATTACGAAACCAATGGATGTATCTTGTGTAAGAACGCCTGTCAAGAGACTATTCTAGATTATTAACCCTCGGCGCGCATGCGCAGCGAGGGTTACTGTACTTGGTCTGTGTGTCTGTCTGTCTGTGTGTCTGTTACTCAACATCTCACTTTATACGTAATTATTCGTGCCACAAACGATACTAACCTTCTCAGCGGCGGATGAAGGTCGAAAATTTTAAGCGATTTTCTCTGAAAATGCTTCGTTGCGAAGCTAGAGCGTTTCCTGTTGGTACGGCTAGGCCTACATGATAAGTCGGCCATTTTTTACTCCGCGGAAAACGCGCATGCGTATGAATCTGGACCACGTGGCTAGCGGTGATTTTGTTCTTGGGAGAGACGTTCTTTGCGAGTTGGATTATTGGCCATTGGCAGTAAGTATGCCTCCAACAAAGGTATGCCCGCAGTGTAAAGCTGCTGTACCTGTAAGACGGAAGACATGTGAACACTGTGATCATGTCTTTCCATCCAAACGAAAAGCAGAGTGTAATTTGCGAGAGAAAGCTATGAAACGTACGAGATCAGTAGAATCAGATAGTGTGAAATCAGCTAGGAAAGCTAAAGATAAGTTGCACAAGGTCTGTGAAAGAGCGTCAGAAACTCGTGAGCGAACTTTGTATAACGCAGGAACAAAACAGAATGCACAAAGCAAGCATGAGAGAGTCTGAAACCTTTGAGCAAACTGTGCATAGGCAGGAACAAAACAGAATGTGTATGGCAAGCATGAGAGAGTCTGCTGCGCCGAGGGTTTGGCACTTCAGTGCCTTTCATTTTATGTTGCAATACATTTTCCTCGTGATAGTTTGAAGTGACTTTTTACAATAATCATGAAATTTACCAAGCACCAATGCAATTGCAAAATAGCTGGACCACTTGCATGTATATTTTAAGGTAAACCATAAAAATCCTACATTTTTGCACATAGCCTTCTTTTTTGCTATGCATAGTTTCAAAAGAATAAAGGCCATGGAAACTACTGCAACTGCATGTAGTTTACAAAGAAGGTCACTTGTTTCTTGGATCTCAGCATACTTGGTTCATTTCTTCATTGGGTCCCCTAACAATATTCTCACACTCAAACTTCAACTTTGCCATTTTGTAGCACCTGAGTGAGATGTATACATGTATATATACCCATGTAACTTGTCCATTGTCCCTCAGGTGCCATTGAAAACTTATGAAGGTGGTAGCTCCACAGCACCTGTAAATGGAGTATTTCTTGGGGTAGTCAGGAGGGACTGATGTCATCAGTAGAGAGAAGAGAAACTATTTGAATTGATGTTGCTTTCTTTCTTAGTTGTGTAGTGCATGTCTAGTTACCACTTGATTGCTTGTTTCTTGAGTTGAGTTGTGTAAAAATGATGTTGTACATGCCCATGCTGTACTTTTCTAGCCCACCTTTTTAATGTCATTTTGTTGCACATGTTGCTCAGTATGACTACTCTAATGTGTGGTTCTGAAGTGAAGATAAGCATTTTGTTGCACACATTCTCATATAGCTATACCTTACTGAGTGAAACTGAAGTCATGAGTGAAATTGAAGAGATTTGTTCTTCAAAACAATATGCTTCTACGGAAGTCACTGCACTCTGAGAAGAAGCTGGCCTGCAACTATGCGTGTACAAGCTCAAACAGGAAGCATAATACTGGAAAATGACATGGAACCAGGCAGAACAGAGCTGTTGCCTATATAGAGATCACCTGTAACAGGAGCTTATGAGCGGCGAAGCCGCGGCTTCGCCGCTCATAAGCTCCTGCCTGTAAGTACGCACATGGTTTTGTAAAATGGCAGGAATGACTAGACCTAGCATAACATCAATTCTTAGCTGAATGTGTGCATAATCAAGTTGCTCTTGGAACTTTCTAGACTGAACAAAATGGGCCATTTCACTGCCATGAAAACACAGGCATCTCAAGAAACAAACTTTAGTTTCCAGTGCTTTAGGTGGTAAAGGTATAGATTGATCTCCACCCAGATTTATGCTTTCTGTGCTACTTGTAATGATGCTAATGTTGTTTATAAAATTCTTGAGGTAGCCATTGTTAGTCCAGTTGTTTAGCATCAGCCGATTTGGGTGCGGGTACCACGTTCCTCTGAAGACCTGTAAACCTCCGTAACAGTGTGTGTGCCAGTGTGTTATATTATGTCTTAAAAATAAAAAAAAACTACAATGTTGCTGTTTGGCTATCACCTACTCTTGCTTGGAGTGTAAATATTCTGCAGCCTTCGCATCACCGTAGTATATGTTGTATTGACCCACCATACCGGCCATGCTTGCGTCATGTTTCCTGTATCTACACTTGCTGCTTTCAATCCTGTATCCTTGCTTGCACTCGTTAAGTGTGGATTCGCTAGCAGGCTCTCCTGTTGTAGACCCATATCCGCATAGGAGGGAAGATTCCATGAGACAACTGAGACACTAAGGCACCATGAGACAACATTAGACACCATGAGACAACATAAGACATCATAAGACACCATGAGACACCATGAGACATCGTAAGACTCCATGAGACATCATAAGACACCATTAGATACCACAAGACATCATAAGACACCATTAGACACCATGAGACATCACAAGACACCATGAGACACAATAAGACCTCATCAGACACCATGAGACACCATAAGGCATCTTGAGATATCATAAGACAGTATGAGACACAATAAGATACCATGAGACACAACCTGACACACCATAAGATGCCATGAGACACCATAAGATATCATAAGACATCATAAGACACCATGAGACAAGTTAATACACGATGAGACACCACAACACGTCATAAGATATTGTTATACAACTTGAGACACAATTAGACACCATGACACACCATAAGATGCCATGAGACACCATAAGACACCATAAGATATCATAAGACATCATGAGACAAGTTGATACACCATGAGACACCACAACACGTCATAAGATATTGTTATACAACTTGAGACACAATTAGACACCATGACACACCATAAGATACTATGGGTCACCATAAGACACTATAAGACATCATAAGACAACAAGAAACAACATCAGACACCATAAGACACACACCATGAGACACCATAAGACACAATCAGATTCCATAAGACAGGATGAGATACCACGAGACATCATGAGACACCATGAGACACAATAAGCAATGAGACGCCATGAGACAACATGAGACGCCATAAGAAAACATAAGACACCATGAGACGCTATCAGACACCATAAGACATCATGCACATACCCCTTCCACCAAAGATTTCTTTGAATGACCTACTCCATCAGTCTCCAACCACGAGTTATAATCTTGCCGGGCTCTCGCTAAGCAGAAGTTAAATAAACTCAGCTATAGGCTTTTTCCCATACGCGGCTATCCATCCATTAGTCTCGCCATAGATATTATAGACTAGTAACTAGTACTAGTCTATAATATCTATGGTCTCGCGTAGTATGTCTCTATAAGGTTGCATGGCCACTCGAGATTAGTATAGTTGCCCATAGCATGTATCGGAAAGCCACCCTTTCCTTAATTCCCGTGCCTGATGAAGAGTTACTCGCCCTATAAGTCGAATTTTATTTGTCGACAAAGTAGCAAAATGGTAGCCTCGTACCCAGGCTCTTCGGCATGGGGAGGAGCCTGGGTACGAGGCTAGTAAAATGGTTGCTGCCTGTAGCAGTGGCGGATTTAGGGGGGGTAAGGGGGGTGCAAATGCACCCCCCTTTGGCGGCTAGTAATGTATTTTGCGTACATAACTGCACGAGTCCATCAAATGATTATGCAGCAGTGGCATGCAGCAACAACAACCAGGCACAGTTACACATTCACGTATCAGTTCCTTACTGATCTCCAGACGTTTGACTAGGCCTAGAGTTGCTTCGAGATATTCAGTTCGGCCCGAGGGGTCCGCCACGGCGCGCCTCGGCGTACGAGATTTCGAAATCCACTGGATTTCACGTGGATTTCGGATTTCAGAGTGGATTTCTGGATTTCAGTTTGGATTTCTGGATTTCAGTTTGGATTTCTCCCGACAGGTTTCTTCTTGTATGTTCTTGGATATTTTAGTTATAGTTCCCAGCTTAGCAAAAATTTTTAGTTAGTTGTAGTTTTGGTTAAAACTAAATTTTAAAAAGGCCATACTAAAATGTATTTAGTTAAAGTTATAGTTAACTAAAACAACACTGTCGGACAGTGTACGATTCTTTTGTGACGGACCCCTCGGTTCGGCCTTCCAGCTATATTTTGTATGAATGCGTTCACGTGACCGAAAGTGGGCGTGGCAACCCAAAAATTTCCGGCGCGCGAAGCGCGCCGGTGACTGAACCCCCCTTTCTAAATTTCTAGATCCGCCACTGTGTAGAGTTATAGAGGTTGGCCGAGTGTTGCTTGTATTCGCAGCACGTAAGGCGAATGAAGCTGGGCGGGACCTGGAGCGACTATATACTCGGGATGTGCTGCGAATCCGGTCAGTCTTGTATCACTAGCATTGAGTTGCTATTTTGACTGTGCCCCTTGCTTCTGCATAAAAATGTTTAGAAAAGAAAAAGAAAAAAAGAATCGCTACAAATCGAGCTACGAACCGAGCTACGAATCCAGCTACGAACCGAGCTACAGGTCTGCAAATCGAGCTACAAACCTAGTTACGAACGAATCGAGCTTCAAATCTGTGAATCGAGCTTTAGAACCAGGTGTGAACCGAACTTATTGCACTCCAGGGTCACCGTAGTATCTATGGTGAGACGCACAACTTGCCGCCACGTATACGTAAGTCCGTTGCCGAAACCTCGCCCACCGACTCGGTAAACGCGCCCATGGAGCTGTGGACGGTACTTATTTCTCCCCTGGGACTTGCAGTGACTACGGGGATTTTTCTGCTGATAGGCTACCTCATTTACAGGTACTAGCGGCTGCTACTATCCCTGTAGCCGAACTTGTAGGCCAGCGTACTAAATGTTGCGTTTGTGGGTCAGCTCAACAAATTTTCATTGTGCAAGATCGCGAATTCAAGTGAAAATGACTTCCCCTTTCTTCCTCTCCCTCCTCTTTTTTTTTCTTCTCCTCATCCTCTCCCTCTATCTCTATCTTTTCCTTTGCTTCCATGATCCCAGCTATGCATACGCCCCATTCCAGGTTCTAAAGCGGTGTGGAATCAAAGGACCCCAGCCAGTACCATTTTACGGAAGCTATAAGGAGATAAGAAAATTGGTGTGTAACAGACCACTAGTGACATGCATGTCACTTTGTGATTCTTTCATGAGCATACACTGTCCACCTTCATGCATGTGTTAGCGCAGGCTGAACAATTAACTGTTAATATGTATGAACGGAGACATTCACAGTAGAGCAGTCACCCTCAGACTGAGTGTTACTAATCACTGGACTGAAGTGGACTGGACTGGATTCCAAAAATGTCAGAAATAATGAACAAAATTGAGCATACGTGTAATTATCTAAAAACACCAACAGCTGACAACAACAGGTTTCACCAACTGCATTGGAGTTGTGGGACGCATAAATACCTGCCCTCGCCCCATACCTGCATCGTTGTGAGTATAAACACTTTAGTGACACATTGAGGGTCCAGTGCATCCCACTGGGCAAAGAGGGTATATGGGGTCCAGAGTAACTACATTGGAGAGATCTAGGCTCAGACTCCCAGTGATATAGCAATATGCAAGACAGACCCTACAAATTCTATGTCCCACCGTATAGTATGGGCTTTTTGCACTAGTCTATCAAGCCAGACCATCTCTTACCCACCAGAAAGTGAGAGGGGGTCTAGCAGATATTATTAGTATTCATGAATTCTGGCCAATCTGTTCAGTTTTGAGACTGTAGCAACACCTTGGCTTCAGTAATACTGGTGCAGTTTTAAGGTTGCTCAGATTAAAACAATGAATACTAATAACATCTGCTAGGTCCCTCACTTTTCTGGAGGGTGAGAGATGGTCTGGCGTGATAGACTAGTATTTGCATGTGCAATTTTGTTTCCTGTAGTTTGTTAACTTATTTCTGACTCTTTTGGGAGTCCAATCCAGCTGTAATTTGTGACACCCACCCTGACTTACATACCTCCTATATGGAGATAAACAGAGAACAATAGACCCACCCTGACTTAGAACAATAGACCGTTGGTGAGGCTAACACTTGCAAGACTTCTGCTTAAACCACAGGCCATAGTGAAGGACTCAAAGTCATACAAGTGATTCACCTTTTTTTTTTCTGACCTCAAGTTTCATATCACAGCTGGAAGAACTAAGGCATCCACAGTCAGCAAACAGTACTTTGTCGTGTTGTCCCTGTGGCCACGGGCAATTTGTTAAGTTAAATATTTGAATAAAAAAATTTAAGCTGGCTTATAGTTATGACTCCAAGTGTGTGGACACCCCACATGCTATTCAATTTGTGATTTTACCCCCTGAGCTATAGCTCTGGAGAGCGAAGTCTAACCTCTCTAGGTTTGTGTGGTGTGAGCATGCATGTGTGTTTATGTCCAGTTAGTAGTACTATACCCTACACGTATAGTTGACCTTTTGTTCATACAGGATGCAAACTAAATACATTGTAATGTGCTTATCACTACAAAAACTACTCACCTCTGAGTGATTACTCCAGTTTCAGGGTTCACTGATAATTACCGGATAATAGCCAGCAGATGGACCATAAGAAGCAGTGCATTACCTAGCAGACAAGTGTCTGTGCTCTTTGAAGCTTGATGGAATTGTGAGGGGGATGATGGATGATGATTACAGTGTTAAAATTCTCTTCATAGTATATACTCACCAGTTCAATGAACCATGAAACTGGAGTAACCATTACTTTAACCTAGCCTCGTCCCCAGGCTCTCTCCTCAAAAACGAGGGGTGGGGTTGAGGAGAGAGCCTGGGAACGAGGCTAACCTTAACCAAGTAGTTTTTGCAGTGTAATGTTAGGAGCCAAGAAGAAAGAAAACAGCTCATCTTGGGTGCTGCTTGATAAGTTAAATGTAATAACAACTAACAAACTAGTTCAACCACTGTACTTTGGTCAACTGCTGTTTCTGCTACACAATTACACATAGAAATTAATTTTGACTACATGTAACGAAATTTTGACTCTAAATAGGGAATTCTGAAGTTTTATGAGGAGCTGTACAAAAAGTATGGTCCAGTAAGTGGGTAAGTTGACTCTAATATTGCTGGAGTTACTAATCAGCTCTAGCCTCGTCCCCAGGCCACTCACAGATTCTCCACGGCTGCAAAATAAAATCTGGGAGTGGTCTGGGAATGAGGCTAAGTTAGCTCTGAGTGCTATATAGCTATATGTACAGTACACTGAAGGCTGAATAAGCTTTCTGTATAATCTTATTTTTAGACTCCTAGGTCAGAGTCTGGGTACCCCTGAGGTTCGTTTGTGATTGGTCTGTTTCCAGGTACTATATTGGCCAGCGTCCCGACATCTTGCTGGCTGATCCAGAGATAATCAAACATGTAACGGTGAAGGAATTCAGCTACTTCACTGATAGAGAAGTGAGTTCATCAAAGAGCTAGAGATATAATGTTTGTGTCCATGAACATGTATTTGGGACAAGATACTCCACACTGGTCATGACAATGACTGCACTACATACATAAATATATATGAAAGAGTATATGCTAGACAGTAGTGGTGATAGAGATCTTTGCACTGCTAAAAGCATTAGGGTTTAGAAGTACCAAGACTGCATGGGAAGAAAGAGTAGCAACAGATGTTAGCCAACAGCAGGCTTGTTGTTGATGTGTTCATGCCTAGCCATTACTTAGACCAAGCTCTGCCACCCTCTATCATCCGTGGCTTGTCTGTACTGAAGTTAGCATACAGAAACCATGCAGAAGTAAATCACCATGCATGCTGTAAACACAGCTACTTAACTTGAGTGTTGACACCTTTGTGTGCAGCTCACAGACAGACAGAAATTCTCCTGCCAGTTTCATGGCTTGCAGTCAGACAAATGACTGCATTATTTGCATGTGTAGTCACTTACCTCTGCATGATCAGGATTGTCTTTCCTCTACTTAACTCCTTGGAGCTCTCAACTGGCATCATGCAATGCCGAGAAATGTGTTGAAATTGGTAACTATGCAACTCTTCCTTTCTACAGCAACTTCCCAACTTGGTAGGTTCGGAACATAGCACACCAGTGGGAATTGCACAAGCCAATGGGGAGGCATGGAGGAGGCAGAGACAAATTCTCTCTCCGACTTTCTCTGCTGCCAAAATGAAAGCAGTGAGTCTGGCAAGAGTTCTATATTACTCTTTGTTGCTCTGCTATGAGATCAGAAACTATCTCAGTCAAGTTTCGTCTTCAGTACTCATACAATTTTTTTTTCAATTTTTATGCACTTAGCAGTAGTATTACTCAGTGCACTGAGTAAAAAAGCTGTTCTTTGTTTGTTTGTTTGTTTGTTTAGATGGTTCCGATTTTGAAAAATAGTACTGACACATTGATTGAGAAGCTGGGGGAGTTTGCAGAGTCAGGGAAAAGTGTGGATGTATGCAGGTAGCCGTCAGTTTTTGAACACATACACACACATACATTAACACTTCCTACACTGTAACTGTACCAAACATGACATCAAGGGCATGGCAGGCATTGTGCTTGTCACGTTTGAGTATAATGAGGCAGTAAGGGTCCTAGTAGTTTCGTATTAGCTACTGTCCAAATTGGTTGGGCATTCAGGAGCAGTGCTTTAAAAACTGCTTTAATTACTAGATAGGTAGATAGATAGATAGATAGATAGATAGATAGATAGATAGATAGATAGATAGATAGATTGATTTTAATTTTTACCAGGAAATGTCCCATCAGCCATGAGGCTGGTCCACCTGGGAGTCCTGAACATATACAGTCACACAGTGTTAGCTATTTTGAGTACAAAAAAAGTAAATAAATGATTACGTGGTAAAAAGAGTAGCTACAATATTTATCTAACATATAAGTCCTAAGTTTAGTTCTGAAAACAGCAGATGGTCTCAGGGTATATATGATTATCTTATGCATGATGTTTCTGAAGGGTGATACATATTAGCTTAAAAACAACAATTTGTGGGTTAGAGTGCAGATGACACCATTTTTATTGCGGAGGCCCACGAGGGAGGAGGAAGAGCATGTATGAACTACCAAAATTTGAATCTTACACATGTACTAAAAATAGAACACACCTTCACAGTTCCACAATCTAAGACTTCAAAGTGCATTGTTTATACCTAGCCTCATATCCAGACTACATGGTGGGAAGGACTGGGAATGAGGCTAGAAGATTTCGCCTTCACCATGGCAAGAGTAGGAAGTTACACACTCTTTCTCCTCCCTCTGCAATAAAAACCATCATGTCTCTTCCACGAAAGTGCAAACCCTGACCACCACAAAGTGAAAACCAGTGCATGTACGGGGCTTGGGAAGATGTAACTTTGTTGTTCCAATATTCTAGATAATGTTCGTACACTCCCTATCCCTACACACACACGCAGGACCTATGAGTCTTTCGCCGTGGAGACCATTCTCGCTACTGCCTTTGGCCGTGTGATAGACATCCAACGAGGAGAAGCAGACAAGCTTACTAAAGCTTGTACATCCTTTTTCTCAAGCACACAGAACATAATGACATCTCTTGCTTTGATAGTTGTTTTGCTGAGTGAGTTTTAGATTGAAGAGCTGCCACTGTAAAGTCATCTCAGTTGCAACAGTGTGACATCATCATAAATGAAAGGAATGTTCCCAACTAGAAAGTCTATTTAGGTTCTTCTTTTTCTTAAATCAAGCGTAACGTTTTCAGTAATGCTGTATAGCGGGTTATTTTTGTGAGTGGAAATTTTCATGAACAGTCAAGAGCATCCTCAGAAATGATTCTAAATTTTGTGGCCCTGACATGCAGATACAATATTGTGGATGACGAAATGCTGAAGGCTTGGCATTTCAGTTGTGCATGAGAAGCTACCACGTCTATAAGCATATTTTAAAAGGCCAGTGTAGGGGTAGCCTCGTACCCAGGCCGCTCGAAAATTTATTTTTCGAGCGGCCTGGGTACGAGGCTAGTGTAGGGGAAGTACCTTGCCATATAAGAATGGTAATCATGCTACTTACTGCACAAGTATTAGGTATTTCGAAACAAGAGGCTGGTAGAGAACTTCTAACACTTAATTTAAGGTGGTCAACAGACACGTTTCAAAGCTATATAGATGACCAAACTAGGGTTGAAATAAGAGTACCTTTTAACTTTTGCATTCTCAAGGTGAATTTGCAAATTTTGTTCCTTCTCAATTTTCTACTTCTTGCAGCTAACTTCCCCTGTCTGATACATGTATCTCGCTTCTTGTTCCGCTGGATATGGAAGGAGACTGTATTGGACATTTTTCAAAGAACTGCTCTCAGTCTAGTGAAGGCGAGGAGGGAAGAAGGCAACTCACAAATGGTGAGTTAATACTCAAAAGCTTACCAGTAAGTAAAGACATTCATTTTGATTCAGCATAACCCTGAGATGAATGGAGTGGGTAGGTGGGTGGATTTGGATGGAAGGTGATACATACGACAAGCCTTAAGACAAGACATGAGACAGTTATGACATAAGGCAAAGGCTAGACCTGTACCAAATCTGCTGGCATAAAAGAGGCAGCATAATACTGGAAAATGACAGGAAATCAGGCAGAACAGAGGTGTTGCCTACACACAGGGTATTGTAAAATGGCAGGTATAGGAGTGAAAAGTGGTATTACTATAGTTCTAGCATAACATCAATTCTTAGCTGCATGATTGAAAGCCCTAAGGCTCTTGGTACTTGCTAGAAAACCAAAGCAGCCACTTCACTGCCATGAAAAACACACAGTCTCATGTCGCCAACCAGTGCAGCCATGTGACACTATAAAGAATACGTGTCATGGTCACAGAGGCACTTTCTCTGAGCCAAACTGTGAGCAGTAACCAACAAAATAAATAGAGTTAGTAAGAAGAATTACAGCAGAGAAAAATAGGAAGATTTTTGAGCATGTTGCATGGGCATAGGCCTAGGCAAGCCATAACACAAGAAATACTTAGATAGGTCATTAACAAGTCCAAGTAAGCCACACTGCTGTATCTTAATATTCTCACTCAGCACAAGGATCTTCTTCAGCTGATGATAGATGCTACAGAGGGAGAGGGTGGAGAAGAGAAGAAGCTTACTGATGAGGAGATTGTCACTAACTCCATTGTGTTCCTCCTGGCTGGCTATGAGACAACTACCAACACCCTGGCCTACACCTCCTACCTGCTGGCCCTGCACCCTGAGATACAGGAGAGACTCCAAGCAGAGATTGATGAGTACTTTGAAAGTAATCCTGTGAGTCAGAGTTTGATGCACAGTACACTCGCATGATTGTAGGCAAACAGTGTCGCATGATGAGAGCATCACAAAACAGAGCAACAAACAGGACAGGAAAATTTATCACTCTTATCAAGTAGTAATAGAAGTTTTACTTGTATCATAGTAACTGTATTGCTAGACTGGTCATAGGTATCAGAACTTGGAGGCTAAGGGCCATTTTCCATTGTTTTTACGTAGTATGCCTTATAACAGAATACTCATCTCAGCAAACATTCCTGCATGCTTGCCAAAGATGTAAACCTGTGAACATCATCTTTGAACTGGCTTCAATTATGGATGTGTATCTGGTTCCAGCTAATTGGAGGATTTACACCACCACCCTTGACATGTACAGGGTCTGAGGGTTAGCTGCAAGCGACCAAGCCGTGTGATGTGTATTGGCAATGCCTGAATTTGACAAAGCATTAGGACAGTGCTAGTGCTCACTGGTGCAAAGAAGCTTTTGCCAGAGGCTAGTTCATTCAAAAACAGCCTCAGAAGCATCTCAGAGCATCTAATTTTGGAAAGATTTTCCAGGGTAGTATTCCCTAGCTGTACGTTAAAGCTGATAATCTAACAACCACCTCCTTACTTCACTTCCTCCTTTACCTCCCTTAGGAGGCCTCCATGTATGAGGCTACTCAGGAACTACACTACCTAGACATGGTGGTTCAGGAGTCCCTCCGGATGTACCCAACAGCAATACGGTAGGGCACTTCTTTGTCTCATGCAATCCCCCCTCCCCCTCCCCTTCCCACACACACATACTCCACTTCACTACTCTAAAAACAATTTGACACTGTTCAGAAAAGAACCCTGCTGTCTAGCTAGCACAAATTAGTACATCATGGCTGGCTCTGAAACTAAATACCATACATTTATAAGTTCACTTGAAAAGATATTGCATCACTGAAACACATATGGGTGTTCCAACTACATATAAATATTGATAAAATTTCATCAGGTCACCTTTGCCATAATGAATTTGGAGAGTTGTGTGAAAGCAATATGGAAACCTGGCAAGTTCTTGACTATCTGGCCCTTGTGCCATGTAACAGCTGTGCAGTAGTTTCACCTGTAAACAGTGCTAAATTGTTTTGTTGATTGGGATTCTGTCTAGCCTTGTAGCCTGGGTATGAGGCTAGTTCTGTCTTGATATTTTAGCTTTCCATTACCTGGGTATTTAGCTGTCATATGATGGAAGCTGCATGCCTTAGGATTGTCAGGCAGACACTCCTCTATACAATCACTTCATGCACCACCACAAGATTGGTTCAAGGGCTTAATTGTCATACTAGAGCTGATTGTTCCAGGTCATGTATTTCCCATGAAGATATACCAATCACAACTTATTAATGCAGTCCATCAACTGATAGTATGTGATATCCAAACAAAACTGAAATCGATTGTGCAAGTGATCATAACTGATCTGAGTGCAACAAAGCTGTCTTGCGACTATAATTGTTCAACACAGACCTATGATGAAGCCTACAACCAGCTTCTTCAAGAGAAAATTGTAAAAAAAAAGTACATGTCTCACTCAGAAGACATGTATGGTCCTTCTAACTATATTAATTTTTGTTTGTTACAGTTTATTTCCAACTCTTGTACAGAACCTCACGTCTTGCTCAGAAGACCATTGAGATCAACGGAGTCACCATTCCTAAGGGAACAACTATCCAGCTCCCCATTCACCTCATCCAGCACAATCCAGAATACTGGCCAGAACCAGAGAAATTTGACCCACAAAGGTGGTATTGTTCTCTTTAGCGCTTTCCTCCTTTCCTTCCTAGTCCTCCCTCCCTCCCTCCTTTGTTCTCTTTCCTTCCTAGTCCTCCCTCCCTCCCTCCTTTGTTCTCTTTCCTTCCTAGTCCTCCCTCCATCACTCCCTCCCTTCCTCATACAGGTTTACTCCTGAGGGGAAGGCAAAGCGGCCTGCTCTCTGCCACATCCCCTTTGGTTGGGGCCCTCGCAACTGCATTGGAATGAGATTTGCCCTCATGGAGATTAAGATGACTCTCATTGAGATCCTAAAGAAGTATACACTTGTGCAGACACCAGAAACAGAGGTAAGCAATCATTTATTTTTGCCAGTGCTATTTAAACTTTAAATATACCTGCATTGGCTAGCTGATTTACTTGAAAAATAACATTGCTGCAACATGTTTTTCTTGTACATGGAAACTAATTATATGCCGCCATCTTGAGATTCGGCTTTATATTTTGCAGAGATCTAGTCACGATAGTTAACATACCTGTACAAGAAAGGATCGTTACTTGTAGGATCGTTACTAGCGTGGGGAGTTCGATGTGCTAGTACATAAGTCCCATTAAAAAATGTCCATTTTGCCTCTCAAGATGACGGCGTAGCAACTGTTGCTATGATGCGATGACATAAATGCACACCCTCTATTGTTGACCTTCATACAGGTTCCACTGAAGCTAGCAGCAGGTCTCACCATGTCACCCGAGAATGGGATAAAGCTGAGCGTAGCCAGCAGGAAGTAGTGGTGTGATGGAATTGTTACCTAACTTTCACACACATATACACTGCACGCTTACTGTTGCATTAAATGAAGTTAACAAATAATTTCCTAAGGAAAACTACTACTACATGCAGAGTAAAATTCATTGAATGTTATTCAAGCACAGTTCCTGACAGAAAGTTTTCTGATAATTGCAATTGGTAATTTTACTGAAGCTAACTGCTTAAGTTTACCACCTAACTCCTGACTTTCAAGAGAAACAGGGTGTGGGCTGAAACTAACTAGTCTGGCATTGGTCTGAGTTGTTCGGTCTGCAGCAACCTGAATCAGCCAGCCAAAAGTCTGGATACCATGTCTGCAAGTTAGCATGTTGATATTGGATATGCTAGTGTGGCAAACCCAGAGCTCAGACCTTTGCCAGCTGGTTAGTAGCCTCGCAAGGGGACGTTGGGAGAGCATAAAGGGCGTTGTGGAAGAGGGCGTGACTCACTAACACTACACAGAAAAAAAAAATTTGCATAATCAAGCTGCAATTTAATAATGTAGCTGGCCGCAGCCCACCACACCTGCATATTGAGCGAAGTGATTGAGGTATGTGCAACAACCTTGTCTGGCGAAGCCAGACTCCGTGGAGCTGTGGCCACGTCGAATGTTGTGACATGCACCCGACTTACATCATACTTGCTTGCATCATATTTTTGTGCTGAATGCACTCGTTAAAAGAGGGGGCACGCTAGCAGACTCCACGTATTCAGTCGTTTCGCCAACGGAACGGAAGTAACTACGCGCCGTGTAAATTTATTTGCAACGGAAGCGCTACTTCCGCTCAGTAACCGCTAAATGTGATCTATCTTATTATATATTCATACACCTATATTTTTTTCTCTGTAAGAGCAGTGCTAAAACTTTTTCAAGTTACAAGAAGAATGAACATCGTACTTTCAATTTACCAAGTTACAAGTAGTAATCTTACTGCAGCAGAGCTCCAGAGCCGCCAACACTAACTAATGTATACTCGCGGTGGTGCCGTAAAACGAGTGAGGAAACTATTTTGCCATTGCCCGGTAAATTTGAAACTTTTTGAGCTATGAATAGACTCCTGGTCCTAGCTTAGCAAAAAAATTTGAAGCTGTTCCCGCGTATAGTTACGGAGATATGGACTCGCAAAAATCATGAATATTATTACGTAAAATTTATGAGGCGTACAGTAGCTCCCTAAGAAGCGCACTTTGACAACTGCCAGAATACAGCTTTCTGTGCTTTTCAAGCCAGCAGGAGTGAGTATAGCAAGTAAGTGTGGATTATGGGTGTTGTAGAAATGGTTTGATACAATATAAAAGAGTGCATAATCATGCCACCATCATGAATCGTACTACAGAACCGAATACTACATGGACAAAAGATCAAGTAGTAGAAGAGAGCTGTCATTTTCAGGTAGTGGTTCTACCAGTACCACAGTTATCTGTCACCACCAGCAGAATGGAAGAACGAGCACGCTCATACACATGCTGTCTTTAGGTGTTCCCTTGGCGTGTCTGGTATGTTGTCAGCGTAGGCATGATGTGACAAGGGCATTAGCCAACCCTAGTTATACACCTGGATGGGGAAAGAATACCAGCAAGGGTTCAACTAAGAGCAGCGATTGTTATGTAGTTAATTGCTAGCCTTGTTCCCAGGCTCTTCCCCACCTTTTCGATATATATATATATTTCTATACGAATTCAAATATGTGTCTGAATTATAAAACTCAAGATTCGATTCAGAGTGCAGGAGACGACTCGGCAGAGTACACCCACAGAGGTGAGGTACAGGCTAATGCAACAGTATTTTAAATTCTAAATATATTGCACGTCCGCGCCATCCCTACATAGAGAGTGCAGATCGAGTGTGACAAAGGTATGAAATTGACAACTGCTAGGCACGTAGCAGGTCAGATCAAGAACAAAGAACAGGCTGAGCCCTTGTCAACATGTCTAAAGAGGAATCATGGCACTTGAGGTACCAGAGAGCCTGGCTGCTACAATGCCATAGGCTTTACTGTTAGGTAGTGGAATCGTTGGTTACAGTAAGGGTCAATGTTGGGCAGGTAACACATTGTTTCTGATCTAGCTAATGCAGCCGTCCGATAGCCTTGTGTCCAGACCATTCTCAATTCCCTTTCAGTGTGCTAAAGTGGAGGGGGGAGGCCTGAGAGATCTCGTCACGTACGGTGACATTGGGTAGCATCAGCTAGACATAAGGTAGACACATGGGGACGATGTCCCGCAAAAGATCTCGACCCCCTTTCTTGTAGCTGGTCAAAAAGGAGGAGGCCAGAGCATTCATACAGCATCAACAGGGTTTTGGTATACTGGACACAGAATTATTGTGGTCGGGCACTGCCCCGTGTGTCTACTTTCTGTCTACCAGACACTGCCTGACGTCACCATTCACAATGAGATCTCATAGGCCTTCCTTAAGGCTTGTAAGCCATCAAAAACTGGATGATGGATTGGCCTGAGGACAAGGCTACAACATGGTTCTCAAGTTAATCACCGAGTACAGCTTGACAGTCGATAACGAGCTGACTGTTCTCTGGGAAATGAACATGCAAACAGAGGGTTCACTTACTGGACGCAAGTGTGTTGCAGGTTGTACGACCAAAAGGAACACACAATGCTCTGTAGGGCATATCAGCTGCTTGAACATTCCCACAACTGAAAGGAGAGAACATATAGACCTAGCATGTAGGGGAAGTGGTAACAACAGACACTACATAACTAGATATAGACACAGATGAGCTTGTAGACTAAGTTGTGGGAGCTGATGAGGACACTGCAATTGTGGAAGATGATGACAATGAACTTGGAAATGGCTTAGAGCCTAAATGAAGATATTTATTGTGATTACAAGAAACGTATCCATGCAGTAGTCCATTTATTGCAGTGAGGAAACCATTTTGCAACAATGCTATAAGTACCAATTTTGCTGTGGAGTATGCTTACAAGCTTACCAAACATATGCTCAAAAATCAGCTTGTTCTGACATTCCACCATAGAGTAACAGCTAGTTTTATAAATTTCACAACATGATTGCGTAATCACATTGGTAAGTTCAACTCACCCTTGCTTCAGCAAACGCGCCAAATTTGCTCTTTTGACCCCTTCCGTTCATGTAACAGGGAATCCATAGCTCGCAGAAACCGTTTACTGCCCGTTTTCTCCAACCACTATTTGCCTGTGCTCCCGTTTGTATCTCTCACTCACATTCCCTCCGGTACCGCCATTTCGCCCAAAATATGACGTCACTCTGCAAATAAATTCACGTGACTTTTCCGTTGGCGACACGACTGTATTCGCGTAGGAGGGTCGAAGATCATCTGTATGACATCAAGTCAGATATCTAATATGGAGTTGTGGACGGCACTTTCTTCTCCTCTGGGGCTGGCAGTGACTGCGGGAGTCATCCTGCTAGCCTATCTCATTTACAAGTAGGTGATCAGACGATAGATTTTTTTGGTTTTTCAGTACGGTAAAATGTTATTCATTTATGTGAGTGAGCTTATTTGTAATAGTCCCGTTTCTCTTAAAGTGAGGGGGGAAGAAGGGAAGGCCTGGCATCGCATGCATGCAGTGACATGCACTGGTGGATGTCAGGTGGAGTGGCACATTTCTAGCTTCGTTCCAGCCTCTCACCACAGCTTTCATCAGTTGCAACTCCCCAGCTTCTCATGTCCCAGCTTTCATTGTTTGCAGTAACTGCAAGCGATGACACCTGGGGGTGTGATAACCAAGTCTCGCAAGCCAGACTCAACCAACCCCAGCGCAGATCGCTTTCAGTATCACACACGGGGAAGGAAGGGTCTGGTGACTCTTGGTAGGTTTCCATATGCACGTTGAATGCATTAAGAAGTCACAAGGAAAGTAGGTGCTATAAGTGCTAGCATGGGTAACAAACTTTGCCATGACGGCACTGGCGGTACTACGGGGGGGGGGGGGGGGCGGAGGGGGGCGTATGCCCCCCCAAACCGCCCGGGGAGCTGAGGGGTGGGGCGTCTGGCCTGGTCGCGGGGCGGACGCCGGCGGACGCCATGCTATGCTCACATTATCTACACGGCCACAGCTAGCTAGCAAGGTATGTAGATCAGACATTCTTTGTAACTCAAGATAGAGAGAAGTCCACTCATCCAGTCGAAGGAGCAGCAGCCCAGGATTCAGTTGAAGGAACAACAGCCCAGGAATCCACGTCGAACAACCAACAACCCACTCAGTCCCATCGTCATGCGGACGTTCAGCTTCTACTCTGAGTGGTGGTGCCGCACATCATAAATTTTGTGCATGCTTCGCCCCCCCAACCCTCTACTGCTGTGCACGCCTATGCATGACGGTCTTCGATCCAGCTGTTTCACACGTCGAGATTAGCTCAAAGCCATGTGACTGTGCGTGATACTGAAAGCGATCTGCACTGGGGTTAGTTAGGTCTGGCTTGTGAGACTAGTGATAGCCTCGTTACAGCAAGTCCTTATATCCTACCCTTGGTTCCGAAAGAGCAAAGCCATATGAATCCGGTCGAAGAATTGCATGTACCTAGGCTCATTTTCTCTTTTCAGAAGAAAGAGTCCAGATACGAGGCTAGGGTGTAAGAAGTTGGGATTGAGGCTAGGACATTTCAGAAAGTCATCATTTGGTTTGTGTAGCTGAGCACTGAGCAAGATGACGCACAATCACCAGAATTTGGTGGTTGTGTGTCATCTTGCTTTAGCTTTAACACTGTGTACTTTTTCAGTTCAGGCGATCTGTTTGTTTTCACTGCCTATAGTGGACATTTCACTTTACGGCATGATTACATCATGTAACCTAAGCCCTTATTGCATCACAGAGTGCAAACTATTTTTAGTGCAGGCTTGAATGTTCAAGTAATGAAGTAGCCTCGTTCCCAGGCCTGTTCGAACGGGCCTGGGAACGAGGCTAGTAATGAAGCTAACCCTCTCTCCTTTCCTCTCCCCTCCATCTGTCCCTGGTCTCTTTAACCCTTATCTGTTCCTTCTCCATCTGTCCCTGGTCTCATTAACCCTTATCTGTCCCTTCTCCGTCTGTCCCTGGTCTCATTAACCCTTATCTGTTCCTTCTCCATCTGTCCCTGGTCTCATAACCCTTATATCTTCCTTCTCCATCTGTCCCTGGTCTCATTAACCCTTATCTGTCCCTTCTCCATCTGTCCCTGGTCTCATTAACCCTTATATCTTCCTTCTCCGTCTGTCCCTGGTCTCATTAACCCTTATCTGTCCCTTCTCCATCTGTCCCTGGTCTCATTAACCCTTATCTGTTCCTTCTCCATTCCCAGCTTTGCATGTGCACCATACCAGATTCTGAAACAGCATGGAATCAAGGGACCCCGGCCATTGCCCTTTTTTGGCAACTATAGAGAGATTAAAAAACTGGTATGTATCACATACACTGGAACTTACCCACAGTTAGTGTTCATGATCAGTCAAAGGAGCAATGTAAAGAGAAGATTTTGTACAAGAGTTTCCCAAGGCAAAAGGATAGGCTGCCTAACTCAGTCTTGTTAGTCCCTCCTTGAGCGTAACTTTCCAGGTCTTTGTGAGAGGTGCCTTAGACGTCGGTTATCTATGATTGTGTAAAGCGAAGTTTAAGGTGATGAATTGAATCTTCCCCTGACCTTTCGTCTTTAAATAGGGCATTCAGAAGTTTTATGAGGAGCTGTACAAAAAGTATGGTCCAGTAAGTGGGTAAGTTGACTCTAATATTGCTGGAGTTACTAGTCAGCCTAGCCTCATTCCCAGGCTCTCTCCTCAAGAGCCTGGGAATGAGGCTAGGTCAGTCCTGGGTGCTATGACGCATTGAAGGGTGAAATAGCTGCCTGTGTGGTCTTATTTTGACACACTCATGTCAGAGTCTTGGAATGAGACACACTCATGTCAGAGTCTGGAAATGAGACAATGAGCTTTATGTGTGATTGGTCTGTTTCCAGATACTATTTGGGCCAGCGTTCCAACATCTTGCTGGTCGATCCAGAGATCATGAAACAAATAGCAGTGAAGGAATTCAACTCCTTTGTGGAGAGAGAGGTAACTGGCCTAGCCTCATTCCCAGGCCTTCCTCTTTCCTCTTTTTCATTCTTTGGTTTACATTCAGTATTGTTCAGTATACGAATGCAAACTGAAGAACAAAAATGGGGGAGGCCTGGGAATGAGGCTATAACTGGCCATATTCTTTGTTTTTGAGCAGATTCACAATGTCCTGGTATGTGGGAATTAATACAAAAGTTTACGTAAGCTTGTACTTGTGTTGCTATAGCAATTTCCTAACTTCGTGGATGATGGTGATCATAACACGCCAGTGGGACTGGATCAAGCTAAGGGGGAGGCATGGAGGAGGGGAAGGCAAATCCTCTCCCCAACTTTCTCTGCTTCCAAGATGAAAGCAGTGAGTCTGGCGATTTAGATTTGTGACATAACTTGAAAATTGAGAGCTGTGAAGGCTAATTTGTTTGTTTACTGTTTCAGATGGTTCCCCTTGTGAAAAACAGCACTGACACATTGGTTGAGAAGCTGGGAGAGTTCGCAGTGTCGGGGAAAAGTGTGGAAGTATTGAGGTAACAGTTGGTCGTTGAACACACGCTCTGCGCTTACAGTAGCACTAGCCTCGACTTCCCAATTGGCTTGAGCAATGGCTGTCAAAGGCATACTTGCCGACAGGCTTCTATTGGAGTTGGGACGGCTACAAAGTTTGAAGTAGTGCCGACTTGAAATGTCATTCGCTCCCCGCGGGTGAAGAAAATTTTGCAGTTTAAAACGTGAAAATAAATCCTTTGCAAAAATTACCAACTATACGGTAATTGCCAAACACAGCAAAGTGTATGTGTACCCTATATATAGTAGGAGGGTACTCCTCCACTAGCCTCGTTCCCAGGCTCTCCCCATGCGCGAACGAAAAATCGAAAGGAAAGGGGAGAGCCTGGTAAAATTTATCACATGAGAAATGTCATAGGTAGAGAGAACTTAATTACAAGTGGGCGAACGAATGAACTCACCCATGCTTTATGGACAGAAAGCTTTATGGTTGACAGAACGGGACTAGGCAGCACTACGCTACATTACCTGGCAGTACGGCAAGCTATGGTGAGCGTATTCAGAGCGTACATTCGAAAATCACGCTACCTTACTCGCTTACCTAGGCAAAGCTTTCAAGGCCCCAAGGCAGCCCTTTCCTAGGCTTTGCTCAAGTCTTCTCTGCTGTTATTGTTTGGGAAAAAAACTGCCAGAACGGGCTCCTACTAAAATGCGGCTACGTGTACTGTCGATTATCGATCGATCCGCAATTATGTGTGTGGGCACATCGACAATCTGCCTACGCTCAATTAAGTCCTCTCTACCCTTCTCTCTACCCCTACGTCACTCACGTGATAAATTATTCCAGGCCCTCTACCGCTTTTCCGTACTGCAAGCGACGGAAAGCTGGGCGGGGCCTGGGAACGAGGCTACTCCTCCACTACTCTTGCAGAATGTGTAAATAACATGCTAAATGGGTGGATGTTACTATAAAAGTTGCTAATACTACAAGGTTTTCCTGAAAGTTTGATGGATATACATGTATACATACATACATACATACACAAACTGACTACATGGAATGGCTATAACGGACACTCCTCAACAACGAATACCCATGATACAATGGACAATTCTGAAAGTCCCAACCGTTTCTCCATAGACTTCAGTGCATTAGAACCCCCTGAATAGCAGACACCCTGCTACTCCGTATAACGGACACTTTTTGTGCTCCCAATTGTACATAACAACCCCGATTTAAGTGTGGACACTCGTCGACCTTTTCAGCAAAATTGTCAACCACTGCTGCTGGAGTTAACAACTTAACATTAGATTAGCGATGTTACTCATAGTACTAGCCTCTCTGCTTAGCCTTCCCTGCCAGCGTACAGCAAAGGAAAGCTCTGAAAATGGAGCCACGTTGTGCTCAACAGCCCGACTACGCAGTACCACACCTACCAAAAATATACCTGAGTTAGGACACCTCACTATAAAGGACAAATTGTTGGTCCCAATGGTGGCTGCTATAGAGGAGTTCCACTGTATAAAGAAATAACTGTTGTCTTTCTAAAAGCCTACAGCAGCAAATTGAAACCAGTCTGGTTGTAACATAGTCCAATACAGTGTATTTATACATCTCTCTCCCCATACACATGCAGCACCTACAAGTTATTTACCATGGAGACCATTCTAGCTACTGCTTTTGGCCGGGTGATAGACATCCAACGAGGGGAAGCAGATGAGCTTACTAAAGCTTCTGCATTCCTTTCCGCAGCCATGCTGGAGGGAGGAGATACCTTTGATTTGATCTTGGTCTTGCTATGTGAGTTTTAGTGACCTTTCACCTTATTGGAAAGCTCCACTCCTTGAGTTATGTACATATCCTGGGCACCCTGACCTGTGCCATGCATCAATGTCCAAGTTTGCCAACGTCCCATGTATCTGACCCCAACTCTATCTAGTCTCGTCCCCAGACCTCATCTGGTGCGTATATCGCTTCCAGTATAACCCCCTGTGTGCGATACTGAAAGCAATCCGCGCTGGTGTTGGTTTTGGGTCTGGGACCAAACTCTATCATGAAAGAAGGAGCTTCACAAGTGTTGTGTTGTCACGCTTACGGCATTTGCACACGGGTTACTTGAGTACTTTACACTGACAAGAATCAGGGTAACAGGCAGTAACTGAAATGCATTGTACAACACTTAAGTCTTTATACACACATACACATGCACAGCACGTGATACAACACATGATTACATACACATGCACAGCACGTGATACAACACATGATTACATACACATGTACAGCACGTAATACAACCACAACTACACACATACACAACACGTGATACAACCACGATTACACATGATTACATAACACAATATCAAATACACCACAAGTGTTGATCCTTTCTCTCTCAATCTCCTACCCCCTTGCAGCTAACTTCCCCTTTCTGATACACATGTCTCGCTTCATGGTTCGATGGTTTTTGAAGGAGAATTGGTTGGAAATTCTTCGTAAAACTGCTCTCAGTCTGGTGAAGGCAAGGAGAGAAGAGGGCAAACTAACAAAAGTGAGAAAATCCACACTTACTAGCCTACGAGGATTTCATACAGAACTCTGGGAATTACCCCTCCCCTTAGTAGCAATCTTAGCAACAACATGTTTTAGGAGCAATGGCTTCAGAACCAACCTCAGATACCATAAGATTTTTTTCATTGCTAGGGATGCATACCCCCACACCCCCCCAGTGATCTGTGTTTCAAAGATACATGGCTTGACCTGATGGTTCACTGTCACTGTCCCCCCCCCCCCCCCCCCTCCTGTATGAAACTCTACTCTATTGATGCATTATTTTCTTGCATGAAACTTGAGTTTGAACGCTGTAGGGCAATTGACGATGATATCAACGAAATGTGTGTCCTTTGTGTATTTGTGTACCTGTGAATTGACTAACTTTCTTCTTTAGCACAAGGATCTTCTTCAGCTGATGATTGATGCTACAGAGGGAGAGGGTGGAGAAAAGGGGAAGCTTTCTGATGAGGAGATTGTGTCTAACTCCATTTTGTTCCTCCTCGCTGGTAATGAGACAACTGCCAACACCCTGGCCTTCACCTCTTACCTGCTGGCCCTGCACCCTGAGATACAAGAGAAACTACAAGCAGAGATTGATGAGTACTTTGAAAGTAAACCAGTGAGTTGGAGTTATGTGCACAGTCACATGATTGTAGACATAGTTGATTGTCTTCCTTCCATCCTTAAAGGTGAGCTTAGATGTCTTAGAGATTATGTTGCATAGCCCTTCTCTTCTTGTTCATCACAGGAGGCTTCCATGTATGAGGCTACTCAGGAACTACACTACTTGGACATGGTGGTTCAGGAGTCCCTCCGGATGTACCCACCAGCACCACGGTATAGGAATGAGTCCTCCATACCCCACAAGGGAGGCTACTTGCATGCAATTCAGTCTAGAAATAAGAGGCTGTTTTTATGTAATTTAGTCTGGGAACAAGAGAGGCTAGCTATTTGCACACATTTCAGTGAAGAACACACACAAGATAAGTACCATAGCGGGCAAGCTGAAAATAGGGTCTGGTGACCAGTGGCTCTGGTTCAGGTCAAAGTAGTTTCCATGACCACCCACCTGCGTGTGACATTCAAACTAACTGGCATGGTGGGAGCATGGCCCGAGAGCAACATAGCTGTATTGTGTTCTTTGCAGTACCTCACGTCTTGCTGAGAAGACCATCGAGATCAACGGAGTGACAATCCCTAAGGGAGTGGCAGTGCAATTCCCTATCTACCTCATCCACTACGACCCGAACTTCTGGACAGAACCAGAGAAGTTTGACCCAGAAAGGTACAGTCCTCTTTCCTCCCTTCCTTCCTGGTCCTCTCTCATCTCTTCATCCCTTCCTCAGGTTCACCCCTGAGGAGAAGGCAAAGCGGCCTGCTCTCTGCCACATCCCCTTTGGCTGGGGCCCTCGCAACTGCATTGGAATGAGGTTTGCCCTCATGGAGGCTAAGATGGCTCTTATGGAGATTCTGAAGAAGTACTCATTTGTACAGGCTCCAGAAACTGAGGTAAGTGGTCATTACGACTAGTCTTAGTCTATCAAGCCAGACCATCTCTCACCCTCCAGGAACAGATGTTATTGAGGCAAGCCTGAGCGAGCCCCACACTAGCGTGACTGCATTGCGCATGCGTGTGTGTATGCTTGTACGTTTGTTTGTTTGTTTGGACCGACCACTTACTGTAAATTTTAAATGAGCGCATTCAAATATTTCACGAAGATCGACATGAAGCATATGAGGCCAGTGGAGGGCTACTGTCAGTGTGCAGTATCGGGGACCCGGAGCGAAGATGACTGAAGTTGAAGCACGCGTGGCACTGGTTTGTGCTTCTACCGACGACGGCAGGCCGCTCGCAGGCTGTGAAAATTTAATATGGACGGTGGTTGAGTAGGTCGCGGGCCAGGCATAAACGACACTCATAAACGCCATGATTTCGGTGTAAAGCTTAGTCCATGCATGTGTAGCCACGTTAGCTGCCTTGGCTGGAGAAATGGCTGGCATGTGTGATACTTGTATTTATCTCTGGTGAGGACTTAGCTACCTACCCATATGCATTATTAAATTTGGATAAACAGTCGACAGTGACAAATCCTGCTGTGTGCCATGACAAAGTAGTAAATCAGCAGTTTGTTGCTTGCTCAGGCTCGCCCCATGATGATGAATCATCTCACTAGTTAGTATTCATAGTTCACAGCTTGTGTCAACCATTAGTCTTGGGTACCGAGAAGCCTGGCCCACTACTGTCTCAAAATTGAACTGAGTAAGATCTGATTGGTCAGCAACTCATGAATACTTTTCTGGAGGGTGAGAGATGGTCTGGCTTGATAGGCTAGACCAGCCAAAGTTTGTCAATGTGGCTACTTAGCTCTTTCACTCAACTGCTGTATAATTAACTATACTACTGTACTAGGACTATGTATGCGCATGATGCCTCGCGCCACTCCAAGCGCCATGCGCGGATGAGGTGCGCAGCGCAGGTGTCAGGCGTTGCTCGTTTAGTATAGTGGGAGTCCAAAGAACAACGGTAACGTGAAGAGTGAGCCTAAATACCTGGCTTGTGAAGAATCTCCAGTACGTGCTTTCTACTTTTGAACTCTTTCTTGTTCTTCTGTCGCTCTCTTGGCTTTCTACGGTGGGCTGACTTCTTTGCTTTTTTGTTTTTTTTCAGCCGGAGTCAACAGCCGTCGGCTGCGTTCAGCACTCGTTTATGCAGTTCGCTCCGCAAATATGTACGTTGCGAAGGGCCAGTCGCGCTGTTCTCTCCGTCCTCCGTCGGCAAGAAATGTTGTCCCGGCTTCGTCGTGTAATGTACGTATCCCGGCGATATCCTGCCTGGGCGTGAGCGCAAATTGACATTCCGAGCGTGACCTCAAATTGACATTCCTAAGCGATACCGCAAATCATAGATTATTAACCTCACGTTACGTGAGGTTAATAATCTATGCGCAAATTGACATTCCTAAGCGTGACCGACACGTACGTACGTACGCACGTACATTGCGAGAATAGATCCCTCATTCAGAGCCTCGCGCTAATGCGCTCGGCAATTACAGCTCTGTTTCAACATCACATGTACTACTCCATGACTGTCCAGGACTCATGCAAACATTTTTGGTTTCCGAATCTCAGCGTGATCCATGTCATTTAGTTTGCATGTGAGTCCTCCCTTGCAGCTAGGTCATAGTTGCCCTGGAAACCCATGGAATGTGCAATGTTCAAACACAGAAGTGCAATTGGCAGTAATTACAAGGCACATATACTAATAGTGTTGAGCAAGAGTGCATAAGAATGGGCGGCTCGAGTAAGGGCATGTAACTCCAGTAGAAGCCCATAGTCTGATCAGAATTATTGAACTGCACTAAAAATAGAACATCCAGTCACATGCTTAGCAACAATGGCTTATGTATAGCAGCATGAGCAGTACGTGTTACTATTTTAGTATTGGTGGTAACTTCCGACCAGTTTCAAATTTTACAGAGTTACACGCTCTTACTCAAGCCGCCATTCTTATTCGTTCCTGAGTTATATAGAACAGGAATTTAAGGTTTGTGACAACCAGTTTGTGACTCTCATTACTATTGGATATAGCCCCAATGATTATTGCCTGTCTTCTTCAGGTGCCACTGAAGACAGTTGACAATATTATCACATCGCCCATAAATGGAGTACACCTGAGGATGGCTAGCAGGGACTAACGTTGTTCTGCACATTGCAATGTTACCATAGCAACACACTACCTTTTAGTGTTCTGTTTGAAATTTTGAGTTGAGTTGATTTTCTTACTTTCAGTTTATAGCAAACGAGTTATGTATCTGGGAATAGACAATAGGAAGTCAGTTATGTTGTGATAGAATTTCTTGTTATTCAATTTTTATACACATTCACACTGCTCACTGTTGTTGGTCCCGTGTTATATAGAAACTGGAATTTCACTTTTGACTATCCATGTAAGCTAGTGATTTGGTGCAATTATTATTAGTCTGCAAAATAATTAAGACTATTTTTTGTATTTAGTCACCACAAATAGACAGGGGTGAGTCTGTGTAACTGCACATGATTTTCTTTGTACTTGCAGATTTCCTAAAATGGCAATTTTCCCTTGATTGTGATCCAATTGAATAACTCAATCTCATTATAAGCTTTGACCTTATGCAGATCCCATGATAAACTTTCAGTTTATAGTTGGGCCAAGCCTGCATGATACAAACCAAGTTGTTGGCTTTATTGCTTGAAGTGCTCAGGATAGAAGCAATTGTCTGTCTAGCGTGGGGAGTTCAACATGCTAGTACCCAAGGTCCATTTTACCTCTCAAGATGACAGCGTAGCAACTGTTGCTACAATGCGATGACATAAATCCACACCCTCTATTGTTGACCTTCATACAGGTTCCACTGAAGCTAGCAGCAGGTCTCACCATGTCACCCGAGAATGGGATAAAGCTGAGCGTAGCCAGCAGGAAGTAGTGGTGTGATGGAATTGTTACCTAACTTTCACACACATATACACTGCACGCTTACTGTTGCATTAAATGTAAGTATACAAATAATTTCCTAAGGAAAACTACTAATACATGCAAAGTAAAATTCGTTGAATGTCATTTTCAAGCATTTTACTGAAGCTAGCTACTTCAGTTAACCACCTAACTCCTGACTTTCAAGAGAAACAGGGTGTGGCCTGAGACTAACTAGTCTGGCATTGGTCTGAGTTGTTCGGTCTGCAGCAATCAGCCAGCCAAAAGTCTGGATACCATGTCTGCAAGTTAGCATGTTGATGTTGGATATACTAGTGTGGCAAACCCAGAGCTCAGACCTTTGCCAGCTGGTTAACAGCCTCGCAAAGGAGAGCACAAAGGGAAAGCATTGCGGAAGAGGGCGTGGCTCACTAACACTACAGAAAAAAAATTTAGCACTCGCAAATTAATAAGCTGCAATTTAATAATGTAGCTGGCCGCAGCCCACCCGAGGGGTCCGTCACGGCGCGGTTCGGCGTACGAGATTTCGAAATCCAGTGGATTTAGGTGGATTTCTGGATTTCAGTTTGGATTTCTGGATTTCTGGATTTCTGGATTTCAAAGTGGATTTCTGGATTTCAAAGTGGATTTCTGGATTTCAAAGTGGATTTCTGGATTTCAAAGTGGATTTCTGGATTTCAAAGTGGATTTCTGGATTTCAAGTGGATTTCTGGATTTCAAAGTGGATTTCTGGATTTCAAGCGGATTTCTGGATTTCAAAGCGGATTTCTGGATTTCGCTATTTCTGAAGATACAGCTCATGAACAATCATGAACCACATTCCTCTCAGCCTATATGCTAACAGAATACAATGTCACAGGCAGTTCACCGCTACATAGCGCATAGGCAGCGTGTTCGTTGATTGTCATACATATACATACGCATACTGCGTGTTCGTTGATTGTTATACATATTCATACGCATACTGTGTGTTCGTTGATTGTCATACATATTCACACGCATACTGCGTGTTAGTTTACATACATATTCATACCGTACTGCATGTTCGTCATACATAATACATCCAATTACATCACCTTGGAAGAATGACCTTTGTACCCGACCGCGAAGATCGGCCGCGTACGTACGTATACAAAGGTCATTCATTGTGGTGACGTTCTATTACGTCATAGAAAATCGGTGCACGTGCACGTCCTTGTAGTGTAATTAATGTAAAGTATACGGATATTTGCGGAGTATTTTAATAGAATCCTGAATTGGATTTCAGGATTTCAGTGGATTTCTGGATTTCAGATTGGATTTCTGGATTTCAGAGTGGATTTCTGGATTTCAGATTGGATTTCTGGATTTCATAGTGGATTTCTGGATTTCTGGATTTCACAGTGGATTTCTGGATTTCTGGATTTCACAGTGGATTTCTGGATTTCAGTTTGGATTTCTGCCGACGGTGTACGAGATTTCTTTCGTGACGGACCCCTCGAGCCCACCACACCTGCATACTGAGCGAGTAACCTTGTCTGGCGAAGCCAGACTCCGTGGAGCTGTGGCCACGTCGAGTGTTGTGACCTGCACCCGACTTACATCATCCTTTGCTTGCATGTTTTTGAAAATCCGTTAGCGACAGAAGGTTTCCATCCATAAGCTATACACTAATTTGTATTGGTTAGGGTGTGGTTAGGGTTGGGTTAGGGCTGTATAAATACAGTATAGCTTATGGATGGAAACATTCTGTCACCATAGATAGTAGAGTGACAGAATGTTTATATCTATATGTTTATATAACTATCTATGCTGTCACTAACGGCGTGTTCATTTTGTGCTTGTTTATTTTTATCAATTAGTTTCTTGCGTCACTCACTGCACTCGTTAAAAGAGGGGGCATGCTTGCAGACTCACGGTGACATCCAGCATCAAGTCATAGATATCTAGTATGGAGTTGTGGACGGCACTTTCTTCTCCTCTGGGGCTGGCAGTGACTGCGGGAGTCATCCTGCTAGCCTATCTCATTTACAAGTAGGTGATCAGACGATAGATTTTTTTTTGTTCTCAGACATGGCAGGACGGTTAACGTTATCATTCATTTATGTGAGCAGTGACCTCATTTGTAATAGTCCCGTTTCTTAAAGTGAGGGGGGAGGAAGGGAAGGCCTGGCATTGCATGCATGCAGTGACATGCAGGTGGATGTCTGGTGGAGTGGCACATTTCTAGCTTCATTCCAGCTTCTCATGTCCCAGCTTTCATTGTTTGCAATACTGCAAGCGATGAAAACTGGGGGTGTGATAACCTAGTCTCGCAAGCCAGACCCAGTGCGGATCGCTTTCAGTATCACGGTAGGTTTCTGTGTACAAGTGGAATTAAACACTGGAAGTCACAAGGAAAGTGTAACAAACTTCGCCATGACGGTCTTCGATTCAGCTGTTTCACACGTCTAGATTAGCTCAAAGTCATGTGACTGTGCATGATACTGAAAGCGATCCGCACTGGGATTGGTTAGGTCTGGCTTGTGAGACTAGTGATAGCCTTGTTCCACCAAATCCTGCTGGACCGTTATATCCTACTCGTGTTTCCGAAAGAGCAAAAACATATGAATCTGGTCGAAGAATTGCATGACTGTACCTAGACTCATTTTCTCTTTACAGAAGAAAGAGTCCAGATACGAGGCTAGGGTGTACTAAGTTAGGAATGAGGCTAGGGTGTAAGAAGTTGGGAATGAGGCTAGGGTGTAAGAAGTTGGGAATGAGGCTAGCACGTTTCAGAAAGTCATCATTTGGTTTGTGTAGCTGAGCACCGAGCAAGATGACGCACAATCACCAAAACCCGGTGATTGCATGTCATCTTGCTTAGCCTAACACTGTGCACTTTTTCAGTTCAGGTGATCTGTTTGTTTTCACTGCTGGTATAATATTTGCATGAGTACGTTGTGTAATCTCTATTACATCACGGAGTGCAAACTTTTTTAGTGCAGGCATGTGCCAATCAGGTGGCAGGTTCATCCTTGCTGAATCCTTTCAAATGTTCAAGTAATGAAGTAGCCTCGTTCCCAGGCCTGTTTGAACGGGCCTGGGAACGAGGCTAGTAATGAAGCTAGCCCTCTCTCCTTTCCTCTCCCCTCCATCTTTCCCTGGTCTCATTAACTCTTATCTGTTCCTTCTCCATTCCCAGCTTTGCATGCGCACCATACCAGATTCTGAAACAGCATGGAATCAAGGGACCCCGGCCATTGCCCATTTTTGGCAACTATAGAGATATTAAAAAACTGGTATGTAACTGGCCATCATATGCACTGGAAACTTAGCCATAGATAGTGTTCGTGGTCAGTCAAAGGAGTAATGTAAAGAGAAGATTTGTACAAGAGGATAGAGGATAGGCTGCCTAACTCAGTCTTGTTAGTCCCTCCTTGAGCGTAACTTTCCAGGTCTTTGTGAGAGGTGCCTTAGGCATCGGCTAGCTATGATTGTGTAAAGCTTAAGTTTAAGGTGATGAATTGAATCTTCCCCTGACCTTTCGTCTTTAAATAGGGCATTCAGAAGTTTTATGAGGAGCTGTACAAAAAGTATGGTCCAGTAAGTGGGTAAGTTGACTCTAATATTGCTGGAGTTACTAGTCAGCCCTAGCCTCGTTCCCAGGCTCTTGAGGAGAGAGCCTGGGAATGAGGCTAGGTCAGCCCTGGGTGCTATGACGCATTGAAGGGTGAAATAGCTGCCTGTGTGGTCTTATTTTTCGACACACTCATGTCAGAATCTGGGAATGAGACACACTCATGTCAGAGTATGGGAATGAGACACACTCATGTCAGAGTATGGGAATGAGACACACTCATGTCAGAGTATGGGAATGAGACACACTCATGTCAGAGTATGGGAATGAGACACACTCATGTCAGAGTGTGGGAATGAGACACACTCATGTCAGTCTGGGAATGAGACAACTGTACAGTCTTCCATTAGTGAGCTTTATGTGTGATTGGTCTGTTTCCAGATACTATTTGGGCCAGCGTTCCAACATCTTGCTGGTCGATCCAGAGATCATGAAACAAATAGCAGTGAAGGAATTCAACTCCTTCGTGGAGAGAGAGGTAACTGGCCTAGCCTCGTTCCCAGGCCTCCCTCTTTTTCATTCTTTGGTTTACATTCAGTATTGTTCAGTATACGAATGCAAACTGAAGAACAAAAATGGGGGAGGCCTGGGAATGAGGCTATAACTGGCCATATTTGAGCAGATTCACAATGTCCTGGTGTGTGGGAATTAATACAAAAGTTTACGTAACCTTGTACTTGTGTTGCTATAGCAATTTCCCAACTTCTTGGATGATGGTGATCATAACACGCCAGTGGGACTGGATCAAGCTAAGGGAGAGGCATGGAGGAGGGGAAGGCAAATCCTCTCCCCGACTTTCTCTGCTTCCAAGATGAAAGCAGTGAGTCTGGCGATTTAGATTTGTGACATAACTCGAAAATTGAGAGCTGTGAAGGCTAATTTGTTTGTTTACTGTTTCAGATGGTTCCCCTTGTGAAAAACAGCGCTGACACATTGGTGGAGAAGCTGGGAGAGTTCGCAGAGTCAGGGAAAAGTGTGGAAGTGTCGAGGTAACAGTTGGTTGTTGAACACACACTCTGCGCTTACAGTAGCACTAGTCTCGACTTCCCAATTGGCTTGAGCAATGGCTGTCAAAGGCATACTTGCCAACAGGCTTCTATTGGAGTTGGGACGGCTACAAAGTTTCAAGTAGTGCTGGCTTGAAATGTCATTCGCTCCCCACGGGCGAAGAAAATTTTGCAGTTTAAAATGATTTTTGCAAAAATTACCAACTATACAGCAAAGTGAGTGAAACCTTAACAAGTCTATTGAGACATGTGATTTTAATCACAGATAGAGCTACTCATGCTGCTGAGCTAGCGAGCAACCAAGCGTGGCAGAGCATCTAGCTTGACCTTGACCGCTCATGACCTCAATCGTATATAGCAATTGAGCAAGTGAGCAAGTTAAACATGGGTGTCCAGCTTGATCTCCGCTACTCAATAGTTTCTTGATTGGTATTACAGTTCATCAGTGACGGTCTGCTCCAACCAAACTTGATCATTCAGGAGTTCTGGACTGTAGCTTACTCATCTAAGTGCTGGCATTCCATGAAGCTATGTGTGCATCAACAGTCACTACTGACTGAGAAGCACTGCATGTTTGCTGTTAGTCTCGTCCCCAGACCCCACCCTCTCACGAGAAGAAACGGTCTGGTGAACCAAGTTGAATTTCTTG
Organism: Agelas oroides; assembly: GCA_949130485.1. Taxonomy (NCBI): domain Eukaryota; kingdom Metazoa; phylum Porifera; class Demospongiae; order Agelasida; family Agelasidae; genus Agelas; species Agelas oroides. Next base: position 6,043,285 of record OX422198.1, read on the forward strand.
GGCTAGCTCACGCTTTTGCGACAATGTAACCTAGCAACGACATAACATTTTGCGGCCAACCCGCTCAAAAAAGGTACGGATACTTGAATGGAGACAAACAAATTTTATTGTTGTAAGGGAAGTGCTACGTAATAATTACCGATCTCGCAATCTCATTGGTCATTACCACTTTTGGGTAATAAGCCCAAGAAACTCTACTTTGTTCACCAGACTGTTTCTTGCCGGGAGGCGTACGCAGGCGGGGCACAAGGCTAGTCTGCTGTGCTTTGCACAAGGCTTTCTGCATGTGTGTACCCTATCATGGCGTACGGTAGTACGCCATATGTAGGGATGACCCCGAAAAAAAATGGCTGCCACATTGCCACATTAAAAGTGCACAAATAACACGCTCGAAATGTCTTCGTTAGATTAGTCAAAGGCCTGTATGAGCCATATCAGGCATTATCAAGTGTTTTCATGAGCAAAAAGACTGTTAAGTTTGCTGGAAAGTATCGCTAAGCACCAGACCGGCAAGTCGCCAAAACGGACAAATCGTCTATCTTCTGACTTTCTTCTTCTTCTACCTCTCACCGCGATAGCACGATAACGGCTGGAGCTTTTACAACGATTCAAACGCAAAACAACAGGATAAATCACTAGGTATTGCACCTGCCACTTATCGGTCTAAAAGAAAGAACTCAAAGTTGTCGGCGATTCTCAGGTAATCTCACACTTACGCTAGCTGCTACACACCATTTTGCTCGAATTAAATATTACCCATAATTACGTCACCAGGGTTCAACTGAGCACGTGGTTCAGTACTTCGTAGATCGAGAAGGTGAGAATTGTAGCCTCGTTCCCAGGCCTTCCCTGGCTCCAGTTTTTGATCGCTTGCAGTATGCAAAAACGGAGGGAGAAGGCCTGGTGAATCTTACCACGTGATCCGCGGCACAGGCGTCACATGTCGTCACGCTTATATACTATAGCCATGCTAGGGAGAAGACCGATCTTGCGTTCTGTACTAGCTACGAAGACGAGACAAGCGCTGACGGAGAACAACATCACTCGTACAAAACATATCCGAGCTAGAAGGAATAGCTCTGAAGGGTTGCCGAACGACATGTGTGAAATATCTGCAGTGACAAAATTTAGCTAACATAGCGAAAAAGGAGCCGCTTTTGGATTTGCAACGCTTGCAGCGGAACAATCCTTCAGCAGTTCTGCTTCAGACTCGGTTATGTTCTAGAGGTAGGACTTGTCTCTCAGCTCAACTTGTCTTGATTCTCTCGCTTCTCTCTAGCTGGAGATATAAATGGGAATATGTCTTCGTAGTCTCGTGACCAGCCGGATATACCTATGGAAAGTCCGTCTGGTAACGTTGGGCTCGATTCTGGGGCTTTTCTACTTACGACGGAGTTATTTGAACGTGCCAATCAAATTGTAGCATGTCCAATTACTGGGGCGGCCCACTGGCGCCCTAGCGCTTGTGCGGATGCTAATTGGTGATAATTGAAGCCATGTAGAGGTGAGAACGTCATGTGTGCCGCGGATCACGTGGTAAGATTCACCAGGCCTTCTCCCTCCGTTTTTGCATACTGCAAGCGATCAAAAGCTGGAGCCGGGGAAGGCCTGGGAACGAGGCTAGAGAATTGAGCGTTGCAGTTTGCAAATCTGATTTCATGGATCAGTTGACGTAGTTGTGCTGCACTTTACATCGAACGCAATATGCGTAATGTCCGCAAGAAACGAGCGCAGGACAAGCAGAACTACCTGCAAAACAAAGGGGGAAAAAAGGCAAGCGTCCCGTAATGGGCTATTCCATTAAATAGGCAGACACCCCCTGTGGATGAACCTTAATTATGTCTAGGGGGGTGCAAGATAGGAACAACACCACAATACTTTTACACCATCCCTACATCTTGTGCCATTTTGCCAACCACGTACACCACAAAACCCATCAAATTTAAGTTTTTAGGGTTTGTGCTTTTAGTTTAGTTATAGTTAGTTTTTATTTAGAAAATACTTTTGGTTTAGTTTAGTTCTAGTTTCCCGGTTTTACAAAATTTTTAGTTAGTTATAGTTTCAACCACTGAAACTCTAAAACCCCTTACTAAAAGGTATTTAGTTACACTTATTGTTGAAAACAGCCTGTATTCTGTTTTAGTACAGTTACGGTTTCTTCTTGTACGTCCTTGGATGTTTTAGTTACAGCCCCCAAGTTAGCAAGAAATTTAAGTTGCACTTTTGGTTAACTAAATTTTAAAAAGGCCATACTAAAAGGGCGTCTCTAATCGCTGGACTGGAATATGGAACGGAACGATGGAATGGAAAATGGAATGGAACAGTGAACGTACAGAGTTACAGCTAACTCGTGTAACTGACGCTGCTCAGTCTAGGTTGAACTACCTAGTGTATCTCCAGGGCTGTTATCTCACTGCAGAAGCTTTATGAACAAGTACAGCATTGCCCACCGTCATGCTTCATTATCCTAGCATGGTACCGTTGCTGGCTCATCATCAGATGCTTTGTTATTCTAGTCTTGCAAGCCTGACTCTCGAACGAAAAACAAGGGTCTGGCTTCGCAAGACCATAGTTATAGTCTTCGTAGAAAAACTTGAATGTGCTTGATGGCAGAAATTAGTGCTCGATCCTCAGTTTCTTTGCTTCGGTCTTGTCTGTGCACCTCAATCCTTGGTCACACAACCTTAGTAGCAGCCTTCCTTTACAGTAGTAAGCGTGACTCCTATGTATGGTACTGTAGCTGGTCTCCGGGGACTCCGAGTTCTGACCATGATACCAGACAAGGAAGAATGCTGCCAACATGCATGGGACTTGCTCATACAGCCTCTGTGGTGAGATAAGAGCCCTAGACACATAGTAGCTAGCTCAACCTTGAAAAAACAGCGCCAGCTACACGAGTTAGCTGTAACTATGTACATTCACCGTTCCATTCCATTTTCCATTCCACCGTTCCATTCCATATTCCATTCCAGCGATTAGAGACACCCATACTAAAATATATTTAAAGTTATAGTTAACTAAAACAACACTGCACACCAGCTACACCCACAAACCAACAAACAACCTTTCTCCCTACAACTAGCTACCTACCCCACAAACCCTTCGAACACACCACCATGTCGTTAACTACGGACCGACCCAGTACTGCTCACACCACAGCCTTCACTTACAAGACAACCCTTACCTGCCATGCCCAGCAGCTACAAAAGCCCACAACATACGCAACCCACTCCAACATGCCACACAGACTCAGCACTGATCTTGCACCCCACAGCTTGTACATATTAAACTAGCTAACCATGCCTGCCACACTCAACCGTAACAAAGTTACAGCCACCCACAACACAACGCACTCTCCATACACAACAATGTGCACTACACACCCAGTACTGCTCGTTCCACAGGCTTCCATGCCCAAGACAACCCTTCTGTGCACACAAGTAACAAACACAATGCATAGTCGGCAAAATGGCACAAGATGTAGGGATGGTGTAAAAGTATTGTGGTGTTGTTCCTATCTTGTTTGGTTGGTTTTTGAGGGTTCCATCCCTACATGTGCTTGTTTTCATTGAGAATGTGACTTTATATAGTAGGAGGCTACTCCTCCACTACTCTTGCAGAATGTGTAAATAACATGCTAAATGGGTGGATGTTACTATAAAAGTTGCTAGTACTACAAGGTTTTCCTTTTTGAAGAATTCTGATAGTATGATGGATATACATACATACATACATACATACATACATACATACATACATACATACATACATACACACATACATACATACATACATACACGAACTGACTACAATGGAACTTGGCTTAACGGACACCCCTCAACAATGAATACCCACGATACAGTGAACAATTCTGAAAGTCCCGACCGTTTCTCCATAGACTTCAATACATTACATGTACATTATGTATTGTATGTACACATACAATACATAACGACCCCGATTTAGTGTGGACACTCGTCGACCTTTTCAGCAAAATTGTCAACCACCGCTGCTGGAGTTAACAACTTAACATTAGATTAGCGATGTTACTCATAGTACTAGCCTCTCTGCTTAGCCTTCCCTGCCAGCATACAGCAAAGGAAAGCTCTGAAAATGGAGCCACGTTGTGCTCAACAGTCCGATTATGCAGTACCACACCTACCAAAAATATACCTGAGTTAGGACACCTCACTATAAAGGACAAAATTGTTGGTCCCAATGGTGGCTGCTATAGAGGGGTTCCACTGTATAAAGAAATAACTGTTGTCTTTCCAAAAGCCTACAGCAGCAAAGTGAAACCAGTCCGGTTGTAACATAGTCCAATGCATTTTTATATATATACATCTCCTCTCCCCATACACATGCAGCACCTACAAGTTATTTACCATGGAGACCATTCTAGCTACTGCTTTTGGCCGGGTGATAGACGTCCAACGAGGAGAAGCAGACGAGCTTACTAAAGCTTCTGCATCCCTTTCTGCAGACGCACTGGAGGCAGGAGATACTCTTGATTTGATCGTGGTCTTGCTATGTGAGTTTTAGTGGCCTTTCTTTCACCTTATTGGAAAACTCCACTCCTTGAGTTATGTACATATCCTGGGCACCCCGACCTGTGCCATGCATCAATGTCCAAGTTTGCCAACGTCCCATGTATCTGACCCCAACTCTATCTAGTCCCATCCTCGGACCTCATCTGGTGCGTATATCACTTCCAGTATAACCCCCTATGTGCGATACTGAAAGCAATCCGCGCTGGAACACGGTTTTGGGTCTTGGACTGAGACTGAACTCTATCATGAAAGAAGGAGCTTCACAAGTGTTGTGTTGTCGCGCTTACGGCATTTGCACACGGGTTACTTGAGTACTTGACACTGACAAGAATCAGGGTAACAGGCAGCACAATGTACAACACTTAAGTCTTTATACACACGTACACAACCACGTGATACAACCACGATTACACATGATTACATAACACAATATCAAATACACCACAACTGTTGATCTTTTCTCTCTCAATCTCCTACTCCTTGCAGCTAACTTCCCCTTTCTGATACACATGTCTCGCTTCATGCTTCGATGGTTGGTAAAGGAGAATTGGTTGGAAATTCTTCGTAAAACTGCTCTCAGTCTGGTGAAGGCAAGGAGAGAAGAGGGCAAACTAACAAAAGTGAGTAAACTAGAAGATCCACACTTACTAGCCTACGAGGGTTTCATACAGAACTCTGGGAATCACCCCTCCCCTTAGTAGCAATCTTAGCAACAACATGTTTTAGGAGCAATGGCTTCAGAACCAACCTCAGATACCATAAGATTTTTTTCATTGCTAGGGATGCATACCCCCACACCCCCCCAGTGATCTGTGTTTCAAAGATACACAGCCTGGCCTGATGGTTCACTGTCACTGTCCCCCCCCCCCTCCCCCTCCTGTATGAAACTCTACTCTATTGATGCATTATTTTCTTGCATGAAACTTGAGTTTGAACGCTGTAGGGCAATTGATGATGATATCAACGAAATGTGTGTCCTTTGTGTATTTGTGTACCTGTGAATTGACTAACTTTCTTCTTTAGCACAAGGATCTTCTTCAGCTGATGATTGATGCTACAGAGGGAGAGGGTGGAGAAAAGGGGAAGCTTTCTGATGAGGAGATTGTGTCTAACTCCATCTTGTTCCTCCTCGCTGGTAATGAGACAACTGCCAACACCCTAGCCTTCACCTCCTACCTGCTGGCCCTGCACCCTGAGATACAAGAGAAACTACAAGCAGAGATTGATGAGTACTTTGAAAGTAAACCAGTGAGTCAGAGTTATGTGCACAGTCACATGATTGTAGGCATAGTTGATTGTCTTCCTTCCATCCTTAAAGGTGAGCTTAGATGTCTTAGAGATTATGTTGCATAGTCCTTCTCTTCTTGTTCATCACAGGAGGCTTCCATGTATGAGGCTACTCAGGAACTACACTACTTGGACATGGTGATTCAGGAGTCCCTCCGGATGTACCCACCAGTACCACGGTAGGAATGAGTCCTCTTTTCATACCCCACAAGGGAGGCTATGCAGTGGCGGCGGAACATGATCGGGATTGGGAGGGCTGAGGCTGTGCAGCCGCCTAGTTACGGCTGCGCAGCGGCCGTGGGGGGTGGGTCTGAATCTTGATCTGAGTTTGAATCCGACTCAGTACTCGGTGGTGAACAGCCCGCCTCGTCACTTGAATGATTGACTTTCGGATTTTTTCAGGATAAAAATAACTCTTCAATACGAACTTGCCTGACTTGCCTACCAGTCGCCATAATTTTGCCATTACTTTTAATGATGTCCACGTGGGTAATTAAGTTATGCACGCGGAGGAGGGGTACACACGGTACAATTGGGGGGGGGGGGGGGGGGGGGGGGGGCTGAGCCCCCTAAACTTTACGATAAGGGGGCCTAGAGCCCCCCCGTAGCCCCCCCTTCCACCGCTGCTGAGGCTATTTGCATGCAGTTCAGTCTAGAAACAAGAGAGGCTATATTCAGCTGGGAATGAAGGAGACTATTCGGTCTGAAAACAGGAACACACACAAGATAAGAACCATAGCAGGCAGGTCAGCTGAAAATATGGTCTGGTGACCCCGTATCAGCCCCAGTGGCTCTGGTTCAGGTCATGTAGTCTCCAGACCACCCACCAACAAGAAGTCATCAGTCACCCTATGTATATGACATGCACACTAACTAAGGTGGGAGCATGGCCCGAGAGCAACATAGCTGTATTGTGTTCTTTGCAGTACCTCACGTCTTGCTGAGAAGACCATCGAGATCAACGGAGTGACAATCCCTAAGGGAGTGACAGTGCAATTCCCTATCTACCTCATCCACTACGACCCGAACTTCTGGACAGAACCAGAGAAGTTTGACCCAGAAAGGTACAGTCCTCTTTCCTCCCTTCCTTCCTGGTCCTCTCTCATCTCTTCATCCCTTCCTCAGGTTCACCCCTGAGGAGAAGGCAAAGCGGCCTGCTCTCTGCCACATCCCCTTTGGCTGGGGCCCTCGCAACTGCATTGGAATGAGGTTTGCCCTCATGGAGGCTAAGATGGCTCTTATGGAGATTCTGAAGAAGTACTCATTTGTACAGGCTCCAGAAACTGAGGTAAGTGGTCATTACGACTAGTCTTAGTCTATCAAGCCAGACCATCTCTCACCCTCCAGGAACAGATGTTATTGAGGCGAGCCTGAGCGAGCCCCACACTAGCGTGACTGCATTGCGCACGCGTGTGTGTATGCTTGTACGTTTGTTTGTTTGTTTGGACCGACCACTTACCGTAAATTTTAAATGAGCACATTCAAATATTTCACGAAGATCGACGTGAAGCATATGAGGCCAGTGGAGGGCTACTGTCAGTGTGCAGTATCGGGGACCCGGAGCGAAGACGACTGAAGTTGAAGCACGCGTGGCACTGGTTTGTGCTTCTACCGACGACGGCAGGCCGCTCGCAGGCTGTGAAAATTTAATATGGACGGTGGTTGAGTAGGTCGCGGGCCAGGCATAAACGACACTCATAAACGCCATGATTTCGGTGTAAAGCTTAGTCCATGCATGTGTAGCCACGTTAGCTGCCTTGGCTGGAGAAATGGCTGGCATGTGTGATACTTGTATTTATCTCTGGTGAGGACTTAGCTACCTACCCATATGCATTATTAAATTTGGATAAACAGTCGACAGTGACAAATCCTGCTGTGTGCCATGACAAAGTAGTAAATCAGCAGTTTGTTGCTTGCTCAGGCTCGCCCCATGATGATGAATCATCTCACTAGTTAGTATTCATAGTTCACAGCTTGTGTCAACCATTAGTCTTGGGTACCGAGAAGCCTGGCCCACTACTGTCTCAAAATTGAACAGTAAGATCTGATTGGTCAGCAACTCATGAATACTTTTCTGGAGGGTGAGAGATGGTCTGGCTTGATAGGCTAGACCAGCCAAAGTTTGTCAATGTGGCTACTTAGCTCTTTCACTCAACTGCTGTATAATTAACTATACTACTGTACTAGGACTACGCATGCGCATGATGCCTCGTGCCACTCCAAGCGCCATGCACGGATGGGGTGCGCGGCGCAGGTGTCAGGCGTTGCTCGTTTAGTATAGTGGGAGTCCAAAGAACAACGGTAACGTGAAGAGTGAGCCTAAATACCTGGCTTGTGAAGAATCTCCAGTACGTGCTTTCTACTTTTGAACTCTTTCTTGTTCTTCTGTCGCTCTCTTGGCTTTCTACGGTGGGCTGACTTCTTTGATTTTTTGTTTTTTTTCAGCCGGAGTCAACAGCCGTCGGCTGCGTTCAGCACTCGTTTATGCAGTTCGCTCCGCAAATATGTACGTTGCGAAGGGCCAGTCGCGCTGTTCTCTCCGTCGGCAAGAAATGTTGTCCCGGCTTCGTCGTGTAATGTACGTATCCCGGCGATATCCTGCCTGGGCGTGAGCGCAAATTGACATTCCGAGCGTGACCTCAAATTGACATTCCTAAGCGATACCGCAAATCATAGATTATTAACCTCACGTTACGTGAGGTTAATAATCTATGCGCAAATTGACATTCCTAAGCGTGACCGACACGTACGTACGTACGCACGTACATTGCGAGAATAGATCCCTCATTCAGAGCCTCGCGCTAATGCGCTCGGCAATTACAGCTCTGTTTCAACATCACATGTACTACTCCATGACTGTCCAGGACTCATGCAAACATTTTTGGTTTCCGAATCTCAGCGTGATCCATGTCATTTAGTTTGCATGTGAGTCCTCCCTTGCAGCTAGGTCATAGTTGCCATGGAAACCCATGGAATGTGCAATGTTCAAACACAGAAGTGCAATTGGCAGTAATTACAAGGCTAATAGTGTTGAGCAAGAGTGCATAAGAATGGGCGGCTCGAGTAAGGGCATATAACTCCAGTAGAAGCCCATAGTCTGATCAGAATTATTGAACTGCACTAAAAATAGAACATCCAGTCACATGCTTAGCAACAATGGCTTATGTATAGCAGCATGAGCAGTACGTGTTACTATTTTAGTATTGGTGGTAACTTCCGACCAGTTTCAAATTTTACAGAGTTACACGCTCTTACTCAAGCCGCCATTCTTATTCGTTCCTGAGTTATATAGAACAGGAATTTAAGGTTTGTGACAACCAGTTTGTGACTCTCATTACTATTGGATATAGCCCCAATGATTATTGCCTGTCTTCTTCAGGTGCCACTGAAGACAGTTGACAATATTATCACATCGCCCATAAATGGAGTACACCTGAGGATGGCTAGCAGGGACTAACGTTCTGCACATTGCAATGTTACCATAGCAACACACTACCTTTTAGTGTTCTGTTTGAAATTTTGAGTTGAGTTGATTTTCTTACTTTCAGTTTATAGCAAACGAGTTATGTATCTGGGAATAGACAATAGGAAGTCAGTTATGTTGTGATAGAATTTCTTGTTATTCAATTTTTATACACATTCACACTGCTCACTGTTGTTGGTCCCGTGTTATATAGAAACTGGAATTTCACTTTTGACTATCCATGTAAGCTAGTGATTTGGTGCAATTATTATTAGTCTACAAAATAATTAGACTATTTTTTGTATTTCGTCACCAAAATAGACAGGGGTGAGTCTGTGTAACTGCACATGATTTTCTTTGTACTTGCAGATTTCCTAAAATGGCCATTTTCCCTTGATTGTGATCCAATTGAGTAACTCAATCTCATTATAAGCTTTGACCTTATGGAGATCCCATGATAAACTTTCAGTTTATAGTTGGGCCAAGCCTGCATGATACAAACCAAGTTGTTGGCTTTATTGCTTGAAGTGCTCAGGATGGAAGCAATTGTCTGTCTAGCGTGGGGAGTTCAACATGCTAGTACCCAAGGTCCATTTAAAAAGACCTCAAGATGACTGCGTAGCAACTGTTGCTATGATGCGATGACATAAATCCACACCCTCTATTGTTGACCTTCATACAGGTTCCACTGAAGCTATATAGCAGTGGGTCTCATCATGTCACCCGAGAATGGGACAAAGCTGAGCGTAGCCAGCAGGAAGTAGTGGTGTGATGGAATTGTTACCTAACTTTCACACACATATACACTGCACGCTTACTGTTGCATTAAATGAAGTGAACAAATAATTTCCTAAGGAAAACTACTAATACATGCAAAGGAAAATTCGTTGAATGTCAGTTTCAAGCACAGTTCCTGACTTGATAATTGCAATTGGTAATTTTACTGAAGCTAGCTACTTCAGTTTACCACCTAACTCCTGACTATCAAGAGAAACAGGGTGTGGGCTGAGACTAACTACCGCATAGCGGGTTTATTTCGCGGGAGAAAATTTTCGCGCGAATGGCTGGCATTTGTGTATTTCGCGAATAAAATTTTCGCACATTGCCATTATTGCCGAGCGCATTAGCGCGAGGCTCTGAATGAGGGATCTATTCTCGCAATGTATGTGCGTACGTGCGTACGTACGTGCGTATGTACGTGCGTATGTACGTACGTACGTGCGTATGTACGTACGTACGTGCGTATGTACGTGCGTATGTACGTACGTACGTATGTGTCGGTCACGCTTAGGAATGTCAATTTGAGGTCACGCCCAGGCACGATATCAGATACCACGTGCATTACACGACGACGTCGGGACGACGTTCTTGGCGACGGAGGACGGGAGGACAGCGCGGCTGGGCCTTCGCAACGTACGTATTTGGCTGAGTCAAGTGCAGAAGCGAGTACTGAACGCAGCCGACGGCTAGCGACTCTGACAAAGAAATAAAACAAAAGAAGAGAAAGTTTAACAGTAGAAAGCACGTACTGGAGATTCTTCACAAGCCAGGTATTTAGGCTCACTCTTCACGTTACCGTTGTTTTGTACTATTCTTTGGGCTCCCACTATCTTATTGCTATACTAAACGAGCAACCCCTGACACCTGCGCCGCGCGCCCCATCCGCGCATGGCGCTTGGAGCGGCGCGAGGCATCATACGCATGCGTACTCCTAGTATTAGCTGGAACGAGCGTTAGAGGGCGCGGCGCGCGCATGCGAATAATATTTTCGCGAACTGGGACAGATCCGCGAAATTCGCGAAAATTTAGTCTGGCATTGGTCTGAGTTGTTTGGTCTGCAGCAATCAGCCAGCCAAAAGTCTGGACACCATGTCTGCAAGTTAGCATGTTGATATTGGATATACTAGTGTGGCAAACCCCTAGAGCTCAGACCTTTGCCAGCTGGTTAGTAGCCTCGCAAGGGGGCGTTGGGAGAGCATAAAAGGCGTTGTGGAAGAGGGCGTGGCTCACTAACATTACAGAAAAAAAATTTAGCACTCGCAAATTAATAAGCTGCAATTTAATAATGTAGCTGGCCGCAGCCCACCACACCTGCATACTGAGCGAGTAACCTTGTCTGGCGAAGCCAGACTCCGTGGAGCTGTGGCCACGTCGAGTGTTGTGACCTGCACCCGACTTACATCATCCTTTGCTTGCATCTTGTTTAATTATGCGTCACTCACTGCACTCGAGGGGGCATGCTAGCAGACTCACGGTAACATCAAGTCATAGATATCTAATATGGAGTTGTGGACGGCACTTTATTCTCCTCTGGGACTGGCAGTGACTGCGGGAGTCATCCTGCTAGCCTATCTCATTTACAGGTAGGTGATCAGACGATAGATTTTTTTTTTGTTCTCAGACATGACAGGACGGTTAACGTTATCATTCATTTATGTGAGCAGTGACCTCATTTGTAATAGTCCCGTTTCTTAAAGTGAGGGGGGAGGAAGGGAAGGCCTGGCATCGCATGCATGCAGTGACATGCAGGTGGATGTCTGGTGGAGTAGCACATTTCTATCTTCGTTCCAGCTTCTCATGTCCCAGCTTTCATTGTTTGCAGTACTGCAAGCAATGACAGCTGGGGGTGTGATAACCTAGTCTCGCAAGCCAGACTCAACCAACCTCAGTGCAGATCGCTTTCAGTATCACGGTAGGTTTCCATGTACAAGTGGAATTAAACACTGGAAGTCATGAGGAAAGTGTTCGATAAGACCATTAAGTAGCTAGGTGCTATAAGTGCTAGCATGTGTAACAAACTTCGCCATGACGGTCTTCCATCCAGCTGTTTTACACGTCTAGATTAGCTCAAAGTCATGTGACTGTGCGTGATACTGAAAGCGATCTGCACTGGGATTGGTTAGGTCTGGCTTGTGAGACTAGTGATAGCCTCGTTCCAGCAAATCCTTATATCCTACTCGTGTTTCCGAAAGAGCAAACCTTATGAATCCGGTCAAAGAATTGCATGTACCTAGGCTCATTTTCTCTTTTCAGAAGAAAGAGTCCAGATACGAGGCTAGGGTGTACTAAGTTGGGAATGAGGCTAAGGTGTAAGAAGTTGGTAATGAGGCTAGCACGTTTCAGAAAGTCATCATTTGGTTTGTGTAGCTGAGCACCGAGCAAGATGACGCACAATCACCAAAACCCGGTGATTACATGTCATCTTGCTTAGCCTAACACTGTGCACTTTTTCAGTTAGGTGATCTGTTTGTTTTCACTGCTGGTATAATATTTCAGGTGTTAATTATTTTCATTTTAGAGCATGAGTATGTTGTGTAATCTCAACTCACAGAGTGCAAACTTTTTTAGTGCAGGCATGTGCCAATCAGGTGGCAGGTTCATCCTTGCTGAATCTTTTCAAATGTTCAAGTAATGAAGTAGCCTCGTTCCCAGGCCTGTTCGAACGGGCCTGGGAACGAGGCTAGTAATGAAGCTAGCCCTCTCTCCTTCTCTCTCCCCTCCATCTGACCCTGGTCTCATTAACCCTTATCTGTCCCTTCTCCGTCTGTCCCTGGTCTCATTAACCCTTATCTGTCCCTTCTCCGTCTGTCCCTGGTCTCATTAACCCTTATCTGTCCCTTCTCCGTCTGTCCCTGGTCTCATTAACCCTTATCTGTCCCTTCTCCGTCTGTCCCTGGTCTCATTAACCCTTATCTGTCCCTTCTCCGTCTGTCCCTGGTCTCATTAACCCTTATCTGTCCCTTCTCCGTCTGTCCCTGGTCTCATTAACCCTTATCTGTCCCTTCTCCGTCTGTCCCTGGTCTCATTAACCCTTATCTGTCCCTTCTCCGTCTGTCCCTGGTCTCATTAACCCTTATCTGTCCCTTCTCCGTCTGTCCCTGGTCTCATTAACCCTTATCTGTCCCTTCTCCGTCTGACCCTGGTCTCATTAACCCTTATCTGTCCCTTCTCCATCTGTCCCTGGTCTCATTAACCCTTATCTGTTCCTTCTCCATTCCCAGCTTTGCATGTGCACCATACCAGATTCTGAAACAGCATGGAATCAAGGGACCCCGGCCATTGCCCTTTTTTGGCAATTATAGAGATATTAAAAAACTGGTATGTATCACATGCACTGGAACGTACCCACAGTTAGTGTTCATGATCAGTCAAAGGAGCAATGTAAAGAGAAGATTTTGTACAAGAGTTTCCCAAAGCAAAAGGATAGGCTGCCTAACTCAGTCTTGTTAGAGTCCCTCCTTGAGCGTAACTTTCCAGGTCTTTGTGAGAGGTGCCTTAGACGTCGGTTAGCTATGATTGTGTAAAGCTAAGTTTAAGGTGATGAATTGAATCTTCCCCTGACCTTTCGTCTTTAAATAGGGCATTCAGAAGTTTTATGAGGAGCTGTACAAAAAGTATGGTCCAGTAAGTGGGTAAGTTGACTCTAATATTGCTGGAGTTACTAGTCAGCCCTAGCCTCGTTCCCAGGCTCTTGAGGAGAGAGCCTGGGAATGAGGCTAGGTCAGCCCTGGGTGCTATGACGCATTGAAGGGTGAAATAGCTGCCTGTGTGGTCTTATTTTGACACACTCATATCAGAGCCTGGGAATGAGACAACTGTACAGTCTTCCATTAGTGAGCTTTATTTGTGATTGGTCTGTTTCCAGATACTATTTGGGCCAGCGTTCCAACATCTTGCTGGTCGATCCAGAGATCATGAAACAAATAGCAGTGAAGGAATTCAACTCTTTCGTGGAGAGAGAGGTAACTTGCCTAGCCTTGTTCCCAGGCCTCCCCCGTTTCTGTTCTTCAGTTTGCGTTCAGTATAATACATGGAACCGGAAGAGTGGCGTATATTATACTGAACACCACCAAAGGCCTGGGAACGAAGCTATAACTGGCCATACTCTCTTTGTTTATTGAGCAGATTCACAATGTCCTGGTATGTGGGAATTGATACAAAACTTAACCTTGTACTTGTGTTGCTATAGCAATTTCCCAACTTCTTGGATGATGGTGATCATAACACGCCAGTGGGACTGGATCAAGCTAAGGGAGAGGCATGGAGGAGGGGAAGGCAAATCCTCTCCCCGACTTTCTCTGCTTCCAAGATGAAAGCAGTGAGTCTGGCGGTTTAGATTTGTGACATAACTCGAAAATTAAGAGCTGTGAAGGCTAATTTGTTTTTTTACTGTTTCAGATGGTTCCCCTTGTGAAAAACAGTGCTGACACATTGGTGGAGAAGCTGGGAGAGTTCGCAGAGTCAGGGAAAAGTGTGGAAGTGTTGAGGTAACAGTTGGTTGTTGAACACACGCTCTGCGCTTACATAGCCTCGTCCCCAGGCTCTCTCCTCAAAAACGGGGGGGAGGAGAGAGCCTGGTAACATCCGCAGGAAAAGTTGTTGACTTCCGCCGCCTTGCTCTGGTGGTACCAATCAGATTGCAGAATGAAACCACATGTACACGTGACATTTTGTCCACTCAGCAAAAAATTGTCAACTCGAAAATGAACTTGTAAGCGTAGACTACACCTCGAAGGTTGGTGAAAAACAGTTTTCGGATATGCGGAAGAGATGCAAGTCCAAGATCAAAGTTTGCTGTAGTTGGTTGTGGGACCGACTCGCTCACCATACTTTGCAGCTCCGAGTTTACATGTATAAAGTGCGTCACGGAACTCAACAGAACTGCGGATGCCTCGAAGGCAAGGAGCGAAATTGCAAATAGCTTACGCTGCTACCAGGTATAGTACCTATATTGCATGACAGCTTATTAAATCACATGACAATTATTACTAAAGTGGGAGCGTCCTACGTAGATCACAGGAATGATGACGTGCCGGAAGTCGACAGCTTTTCCCGCGGATGTTACCAGGCTCTCTCCTCCCCCCGGTTTTGAGGAGAGAGCCTGGGGACAAGGCTAGCGCTTACACTTATTGGTATTACAGTTCATCAGTGACGGTCTGCTCCAACCAAATTTGATCATTCAGGAGTTCTGGACTGTAGCTTACTCATCTAAGTGCTGGCATTCCATGAAGCTATGTGTGCATCAACAGTCATTACTGACTGGTATTTTACTTCTTGAATTTCTGTATCCATTTCTGAGAAGCATTCACTGCATGTTTGCTGTTAGTCTCGTCCCCAGACCCCACCCCCTCACGAGGAGAAACGGTCTGGTGAACCAAGTTGAATTTCTTGGGCTAGCTCATGCTTTTGCGACAATGTAACCTAGCAACGACATAACATTTTGCGGCCAACCCGCTCAAAAAAGGTACGGATACTTGAATGGAGACAAACAAATTTTATTGTTGTAAGGGAAGTGCTACGTAATAATTACCGATCTCGCAATCTCATTGGTCATTACCACTTTTGGGTAATAAGCCCAAGAAACTCTACTTCATTCACCAGACTGTTTCTTGCCGGGAGGCGTACGCAGGCGGGGCACAAGGCTAGTCTGCTGTCCTTTGCACAAGGCTTTCTGCATGTGTGTACTCTATATATAGTAGGAGGGTACTCCTCCACTACTCTTGCAGAATGTGTAAATAACATGCTAAATGGGTGGATGTTACTATAAAAGTTGCTAGTACTACAAGGTTTTCATTTTTGAAGAATTCTGATAGTATGATGGATATACATACATACATACATACATACATACATACATACATACACACATACATACATACATACACACATACATACATACATACATACATACACACATACACACATACATACATACATACATACATACATACACACACACACACATACATACATACATACATACACGAACTGACTACAATGGAACTCGGCTTAACAGACACCCCTCAACAACAAATACCCACGATACAATGAACAACTTCAATACATTAGAAACCCCTGAATAGCGGACACTCAGCTACTCCGTATAACGGACACTTTTAGTGCTCCCAATTGTACACAAACAATACATAACGACCCCGATTTAGTGGATACTCGTCGACTTTTTCAGCAAAATTGCTTGTCAACCATCGTTGCTGGAGTTAACAACTTGACATTAGACTAGCACTGTTACTCATAGTACTAGCCTCTGCTTAGCCTTCCCTGCCAGCGTACAGCAAGGGAAAGCTCTGAAAATGGAGCCACGTTGTGCTCAACAGCCCGATTACGCAGTACCGTGCCTACCAAAAATATACGACACCTCATTATAAAATTGTTGGTCCCAATGGTGTCTGCTATAGAGGGGTTCCACTATATGAAGAAATAACTGTTGTCTTTCCAAAAGCCTACAGCAGCAAAGTGAAACTAGTCCACTTGTAACATAGTCCAATGCAGTTTTATATATGTACATCTCCTCTCCCCACACACATGCAGCACCTATAAGTTATTTACCATGGAGACCATTCTAGCCACTGCTTTTGGCCGGGTGATAGACATCCAACGAGGGGAAGCAGATGAGCTTACTAAAGCTTCTGCATCCCTTTCCGCAGCCGCACTGGAGGGAGGAGATACCATTGATTTGATCTTGGTCTTGCTATGTGAGTTTTAGTGACCTTTCACCTTATTGGAAAGCTCCACTCCTTCAGTTATGTACATATCCTGGGCACCCCGACCTGTGCCATGCATCAATGTCCAAGTTTGCCAACGTCCCATGTATCTGACCCCAACTCTATCTAGTCTCGTCCCCAGACCTCATCCGGTGCATATATTGCTTCCAGTTATCCCCTGTGCATGATACTGAAAGCAATCTGCACTGGTGTTGGTTTTGGGTCTGGGACCGAGACTGAACTCTATCATGAACGAAAGAGCTTCAAAAGTGTTGTGTTGTTTGCACGCGGGTTACTTGAGTACTTTACATTGACAAGACTCAGGCTAACAGGCAGTAACTGAAATGCAATGTACAACACCTAAGTCTTTATACACACATACACATGCACAGCACGTGATACAACACATGACTACAATACACAGTATCAAATATACCACGACAATTAAGTGTTTATCCTTTCTCTCTCGATCTCCTACCTTGCAGCTAACTTCCCCTTTCTGATACACATGTCTCGCTTCATGGTTCGATGGTTGTTGAAGGAGAATACGTTGGAAGTTCTTCGTAAAACTGCTCTCAGCCTGGTGAAGGCAAGGAGAGAAGAGGGCAAACTAACAAAAGTGAGAAAATCCACACTTACTAGCCTACGAGGATTTCATACAGAACTCTGGGAATCACCCCTCCCCTAAAACCAACAAAAGCAGCGTATTTTAGGAGCATGCATTTTACTTAAAAATGGCTTCAGAACCAACCTCAGATACCATAAGTTTAATTGTTAGGGATACATACCCCCACACCCCCCTAGTGATCTGTGTTTCAAAGATACATGGCTTGGCCTGATGGTTCACTGTTCCCCCCCACCTCTCCCCCCCCCCCCCCACCTCTCCCCCCCCCCCCACCTCTCCCCCCCCCCACCTCTCCCCCTCCCACCTCTCCCCCCCCACCTCTCCCCCCTCCCACCTCTCCCCCCCACCTCTCCCCCCCACCTCTCCCCCCTCCCACCTCTCCCCCCCACCTCTCCCCCCCACCTCTCCCCCCTCCACCTCTCCCCCCTCCACCTCTCCCCCCACCTCTCCCCCTCCCACCTCTCCCCCCCACCTCTCCCTCCCACCTCTCCCCCCCCACCTCTCCCCCCTCCCACCTCTCCCCCCCCCCACCTCTCCCCCTCCTGTACGTATGAA
This sequence comes from Agelas oroides, assembly GCA_949130485.1. Taxonomy (NCBI): domain Eukaryota; kingdom Metazoa; phylum Porifera; class Demospongiae; order Agelasida; family Agelasidae; genus Agelas; species Agelas oroides. The sequence goes on from OX422198.1 coordinate 6,061,267, forward strand.
ACCCTACTCTATTTATTTTCTTGCATGAAACTTGAGTTTGAACGCTGTAGGGCAATTGATGATGATATCAACGAAATGTGTGTCCTTTGTGTACGTACCAGTCCTGTGAATTGACTAACTTTCTTCTTTAGCACAAGGATCTTCTTCAGCTGATGATAGATGCTGCAGAGGGAGAGGGTGGAGAAGAGAAGACGCTTACTGATGAGGAGATTGTGGCTAACTCTATTGTGTTCCTCCTCGCTGGTAATGAGACAACTGCCAACACCTTGGCCTACACCTCCTACCTGCTGGCCCTGCACCCTGAGATACAAGAGAAACTCCAAGCAGAGATTGATGAATACTTTGAAAGTAAACCAGTGAGTCAGTTATGTGCACAGTCACATGATTGTAGACATAGTTGATTGTCTTTCTTCCATCCTTAAAGGTGAGCTTAGATGTCTTAGAGATTATGTTGCATAGTCCTTCTCTTCTTGTTCATCACAGGAGGCTTCCATGTATGAGGCTACTCAGGAACTACACTACCTGGACATGGTGGTTCAGGAGTCCCTCCGGATGTACCCACCAGTACCACGGTAGGAATGAGTCCTCTTTTCATACCCCACAAGGGAGGCTACTTGCATGCAATTCAGTCTAGAAACAAGAGGCTGTTTGTATGTAATTTAGTCTGGGAACAAGAGAGGCTAGCTATTTGCACACATTTCGGTCTGGAACAGGAACACACACAAGATAAGTACCATAGCGGGCAGGTCAGTTGAAAATAGGGTCTGGTGACCCCGTATCAGCCCCAGTGGCTATGGTTCAGATCATGTAGTCTCCATGACCACCCACCAACAAGAAGTCATCAGTCACCCTATGTGTATGACGTGCACACTAACTGGCATGATCCCAACTAAGGTGGGAACATGGCCCGAGAGTAACATAGCTGTGTTGTGTTCTTTGCAGTACCTCACGTCTTGCTGAAAAGACCATCGAGATCAACGGAGTGACAATCCCTAAGGGAGTGACAGTGCAATTCCCTATCTACCTCATCCAGCACGACCCGAACTTCTGGACAGAACCAGAGAAGTTTGACCCAGAAAGGTACTGTCCTCTTTCCTCCCTTCCTGCCTGGTCTTCCCTCCATCTTTCCCTCCCTGGTCCTCTCTCATCTCTTCATCAGGTTTACTCCTGAGGAGAAGGCAAAGCGTCCTGCTCTCTGCCACATCCCCTTTGGCTGGGGCCCTCGCAACTGCATTGGGATGAGGTTTGCCGTCATGGAGGCTAAGATGGCTCTTATGGAGATTCTGAAGAAGTACTCATTTGTACAGGCTCCAGAAACTGAGGTAAGTGGTCATTACAGACTAGTCTTAGTCTATCAAGCCAGACCATCTCTCACCCTCCAGGAAGGTCTGGCAGATGTTATTAGTATTCATAGTTCAGTATATTAGTCTTAGGTACTGAAGCCTGGCCCACTACTGTCTCAAAATTGAACAGTAAGATCTGATTGTTCAGCAAGTCATGAATACTTTTCTGGAGGGTGAGAGATGGTCTGACTTGATAGGCTAGACCAGCCAAAGTTTGTCTAGGTAGTATGTACCTCTTTCACTCAACTGCTGTATAACTATACTACTGATTACAGTTGTGTTTCAACATCACACGTACTACTCCATGGGGTTTCACAGAAACTGCTCGGGACTCATGCAAACATGTTTGGTTTTTGAATCTTAGCGTGATCCATGTCATTTAGTTTGCATGTGAGGCCTCCCTTGCAGCACATAGTTGCCATGAAATGTGCAATGTTCAAATGCAGAAGTGCAATTACAAAGCTAATAGTGTTGAGCAAGAGCGCATAAAAATGGGCGGCTCGAGTAAGAGCATGTAACTCCAGTAGAAGCCCGTAGTCTGGTCAAAATTATTGAACTGTACTAAAAATAGAACATCCAGTCACATGCTTAGCAACAATGGCTTATGTACAGCAGCATGAACAGTACGTGTTACTATTTTAGTGCTGGCTGTAAATTCCGACCGGTTTCAAATTTTACAAAGTTACATGCTCTTACTCAAGCCACCGCTCTTATGGGTTCCTGTGTTTATATAGAACAGGAATTTGATAGGTTTGTGACAACTGCCAGTTTGTAACTCTCGTTACTATTGGATATACAGTGGAACCCCACTTAACGGACACCCCTCAACAGCGGACACCCACGATATAGGACAATTCCAAAAGTCCTGACTGTCCTGCCATTCACTTCAATACTTAAGCAACCCCTGAATAGCGGACACCCCGCTACTCCGTATAACAGGCAGTTTTTGCAGTCCCAATTGTACGCAAACAATACTCCACAACCCCGATTTAGCGGACACTCGTCGACCTTTTCAGCAAGATTGTCCACCATTGCTGCTGTAGTTAACAACTTGACATTAGATTAGCGCTGTTATTCATAGTACTAGCCTCTGCTTAGCCTTCCCTGCCAGCATACAGCAAGGGAAAGCTCTGAAAATGCAGCCACGATGTGCTCAACAGCCTGATTATGCATACCACGCCTACCGGACACTTCGCTATAAGGAACAAAATGTTGGTTCCCAATGGTGTCCATTATAGAGAGGTTCCACTGTAGCCCCAATGATTATTGCCCGTCTTCTTCAGGTGCCACTGAAGACGGTTGACAGTATTGTCACATCGCCCAAGAATGGAGTACACCTGAGGATGGCTAGCAGGGACTAACCTTGTGTAGTGGTTCTGCACATTGCAATGTTACCATAGCAACACACTACTTTTTAGTGCTCTGTTTGAAATTTTGAGTTGAGTTGATTTTTTACTTCAGCAAATGAGTTATGTATCTGGGAATGGACAGAAGGAAGCCAGTTATGTTGTGATGGAATTTTCATATTACTCAATTTTTATACACATTCACACTGCTCACCGTTGTTATATAGAAACTGGAATTTCACTTTTGACTATCCATGTAAGCTAGCGATTTGGTGCAATTATTATTAGTCTAGGCCAAAATAATTAAGACTATTTTTTGTATTTCGTCACCAAAATAGACAGGGGTGAGTCTGTGTAACTGCACATGATTTTCTTTGTACTTGCAGATTTCCTAAAATGGCAATTTTCCCTTGATTGTGATCCAATTGAATAGCTCACTTTCATGACCTTATGTAGATCCCATGATAAACTTTCAGTTATAGTGGGGCCAAACCTGCATGATACAAACCAAGTTGTTGGCTTTATTGCTTGAAGTGCTCAGGATGGAAGCAATATTGTCTGTCTCCAAGAACTGACAAGTGGGATCAGGACAGTTGTATGTATACTTCTGCTCTAGCCAGCCTGGCTAGTCTTATACAAGTCCTACATGTAACCCAGCACAAGAGTGCATGATGATGTCTTTTTATTATACAAGTCCTGTAACCCAGCACAAGAGTGCATGATGATGTCTTTTTATTATACAAGTTCTGTAACCCAGCACAAGAGTGCATGCATGATGATGTCTTTTTATTATACAAGTCCTGTAACCCAGCACAAGAGTGCATGATGATGTCTTTTTATTATACAAGTCCTGTAACCCAGCACAGGAGTGCATGATGATGTCTTTTTTTATCAGCATCCGCAATAAAAATGACATCATGTGCTTTTGCCCAGCATAGTAGATTATAGAGAGGAAAATATCAGAGGAGGTAGGACATGGTTGATTGGGTCGTCACTAATTGATTTCCATATCTCAACAGACAAACTCTCTTGGCTTTTACTGAGAGGGGTCCTGGCCGCTTTTACTTTTCAAATCAAGATTCAAAGCCTGGTCCAATAATAGCAAAGGCTAAAGAAACTTTTATCATGCTATATCCAAGATCAATTAGTGATGACCCCAGTAATTAGAATTAATTAGTAAAGGTCAACCATGTCTGGTCTCCTCTCGAGGAATATAGGCCAGGTTTGTAACACTGCTGACGGAATGATGATGCACAATGCTGATCATGATGGAATGATGATGCACAATGCTGATCATGATGGAATGATGATGCACAATGCTGATCATGATGGAATGATGATGCACAATGCTGATCATGATGGAATGATGATGCACAATACGAGAGCAAAAGGTGTGAGTTGTCCAAGTTATAGTTTTCTGGCTTTCCGAGGTTTGCATCCATTGTGAGGAATGGGGGTTACATCTTGGAGTGATGCCACTGACACACCTCCAGCCTCTAGCCCCTTCAAAGATGGCTGAAAATGAGAGTGAAAATAAAACGAAAATCAAATTATCTGTTTAGGTGACTGCAAATAGCTAAACACACATATTCCAAGTCTTGTTAATTTTTTCTTCAAAAGTTATAACAGCAACATCACTACTACCTTACTGACTAGCCTCATTCCCAGACCCTCCCAAAAAGTGGAAGTAGAGTCTGGTGTTCACGGCCTACTGCATAAAGAATGTCCTAATCCATTTGACATCCGAGAGTTGAGCTTTATGAAGACTTAGACTGCTGCACGGTATGGTTTATCAAAGTTCGAGAAGACTGCAAAGTCCCTTGGGACAGCTGAGAGAGTAAGCTGCGAGGCAAGTATATTCTACCTCCAATTCACAGTTCAAAATATGCTTGCTTATGTCATTCACATATAATTACAAGTTCCACAACATGATTTGAGCCAGAGAGTAATCCCGCCCCATTGACAAGAAAAGTCACAGAGCACCAGACCCTCTTTCTTGCACATGAGAGGGTCTGGGCACGAGACTGTACACTGACCTGTCTTCCCGGACCAGGACCCTTTATCTTCACTCTGAACTTCTTTAAACCTAGGCTTAGTGCCTTCTGTGGGACGGCAAATCAAGAATGCGTTGTCATGGAGCTACACACTGTCTCTGCAATGTACTTTCACTCACCTTTGCTGCAGCAATAGCTGCCGTCTGAGCTGCAAATGTAGTCCCTCTCTTGGCATTGTGAAAGCCTTCCACTCCCTACAGTGTAGTGTTGTTTAGTAAAGGCATCACACTTTTAGTTTCGTTATAGTTAGACTCTGAAAAGTATGTGCTATTTAGCTTGAATTTGTTGTTTTAGTCATAGTTTCAAGTATTTAGTTATAGATATAACATGTTACCTAGGCAACATATAAGGATGTTGCTCATACCTCTCTTCTACAGAGATGTTGCCTAGGTAACAGGTTATATAACTATTACTTATCATTGTAGTTTTCTTTTTAGTATAGTTCAGAATTTGCTCTAGTTAAAATCTCCAGTTTAGCAACAAAAAAATTGTGTAATAGTTTTAATAGTGACAAGGCAATACTAGAAAATCTCCGATTTCAAGTTGGTAGCAGGAAGTCTTCTTTCCATTTGAGAGAAGACGCAGCTACACAACCTGCTTTGCTCTTAGGAAAGAGAAACAGAGGCCATACTAATGCACTCACTGCTGACGTCCATGCTAGCACCCTCCCGTCGTGATCAGTGATGGTGAAAATAGTATTGTTGTAGGTCGCTCTGACGTGCATGATGGGCAGCTTCTCATACCCTCCATCCTTTGCTATGGGGTCCAGATAGACCCCATTTCGGAGATTCTGGTTCCTGGAACCTGGGCTGAGATGAATTAGACCTTTGTAGTAGCCTTGTTCCCAGGCCACTGCCAGGTTGTATCATTCCCAAGCCATGGCTGTGAGTGCGAGTGGCCTGGGAATGAGGCTGCCTTTGTGGTGAGATGCAAGCTCCATGACCAAAAGTGAGCATAAGAATAGCTTTACAAAAGGTGGTGAACAGATGCAACACCAAGTACATCACACGCAATCACTCAATTACATAAAGACTGACCATACTTTTTAAGAGATTGTTTATCGATGGGTTTTCGAGAAGCAGATCCTGCAGAGAGAGAGAGTCATTACCATACATCATCACACACCAATGTGAAGTCAAGCTTAATTCGCATTATTAGCCTACTTTGTTGCTGTCTAGAACCTGCCCACAGCTGGGTGCAACCATATCCTTTTCCTCTCCCTGTACACCGGAGTGATGCCCTCACCAGCAACGTGAGGGGGATTCCAGCCATCATCACCTGCCTGGGAATGCTTGGGTGGGATTCGGAACGGGACAGGAACGCAGGTTGGAATGAAACGTCTAGGGGGTGCCCGTCCAACGTCCGGCGGATAACTCTGCAGATTTCAACGAGCCACCACCCCACCAAACTGTTGCAGCGTCGCTCAAAGTCTGCTGTATATTATACTTATACAGGGACTTGTTTGGAGGCCGCATTACTGTCTGTAAATCCGACCGTCTACCTTGCCTGAAAATTTGACCTTTCTTGCTCCGAGTCACGTCAACTGTCTGTAGTGTGTCGCAAGCTAAGATCAGAAAATGTCTTTGAGTTTGAACAAGCTGAAGCGGATTCCTCTGTTTGCCGTCCTCTTTACGTATGTGTTCGTGTTGAGCGCGTTGTTGGTGAGTCTGCTCTGCCTGATACTTCTCGTGCTGGTGTGGCCCTTCTCTAAGAATGCGTACAGAAGGATCGCCTCTTTGTTGTCTTTCACCGTCTTGGGACGTGAGTAATAAAGGAGGGTAGAAGAGTGGAAATATTGTTGTGCAAAAAAAAAAGTAGAGGGGGGAAGGGCTAGGGTAATATGATTTGCTTTATGTGGCTTCTGATGGAAGCACGTTATTGCTAATGTTGGACCATATGCTAGTAAAGGAGGGCTGCACTAGCTGGCATTTAGATGACACCTTCGAATACACTAAGGTGGAGGCTGAAAGCTTCCGGTTACTGGACTGTAGTGATGGGGAGGCAAGAAGGGAGGAGCAATCCCCATCGACCTTTGACCTTACCACTTTTAACCGAGAACAGGCTTTCCGTTTATGAGTTATGGGATGTCATAACCACGTCATAATTATGAGATGGTTGACCTACACACACACATACACCACATACGTGCACTTTCACACACATGCACACACACAGAGCTTGTCTGGGTGTCTCTGGATTGGGCCAATATGGAGGTCTACCTGTATGGAGAGAAGGGAGTCTATGACTTGTTTGGCAAAGAGCCCTGTCTAGTTACTCTCAGTCACCGTGGTGACCTGGACTGGGTGGGCGGATACATTGTTGCAACACATTTCAACTTCTTACATGTGAGTGTGTGTGTGTGTGTGTGTGTGTGTGTGTGTGTGTGTGTGTGTGTGTGTGTGTGTGTGTGTGTGTGTGTGTGTGTGTGTGTGTGTGTGTGTGTGTGTGTGCTAGCAATACCTGAAGGTCATGTTACTATAGGCCTTTACAATATCAAGCTTGACTTGTCTAAGGTCACAGTGCAGCTGTTCAGTAGATTTTGAACTTTGACCTCTTGACCTTTTGTGGTGCTTACATATGTGACGTTGTAAGAGTACTCACAATGTAGGAACAATGGCTACACAACGGTTGTTAGGGTTGGCAGTTATGTTTATGTTTTGCTGTACCAGTTAAGTATCTACCGCTTTCTTGGTGGTCATTTACTAGCACCCAGTCACCTGACACTTCTCAGTTGGCTCATGTGTGAACAGGTTCTCTGTAACGTTAGTCCGTCATGCTAGACCTTTTCTGTTGTTTTGAACTTTGACCTCTTGACCTTTCTAGTCCTTACAGTTTGTTATTGTTTGGTAGTAAACACACGCACCAGCAGAGCAAAGGTGTAGTGCAAAATAGCTGCCTGTAGAACTTTTGAGGTTTCTCTGAAATAATATCACGGTAGCGGGAAACTTTTGGAGCAGTTCTGTCTAGTTAGCCGTCATAGTAAAGCTGATTACATTGTAACAGCCGAGGCGAAGCATTTAACTGATGTTTAATCTTTGATTTCAGTTTTGATTTGAGTATTGCATATTCTGTGGATTTTCATGGAGACTTGAGTCAGAGATGCATGCAAATAGTTGTCAAATTTTAAAACCGCCAACAGTAAGTGTTGTGGTGATGGTCACCAGTGTGGTCACAGAGTACGCAACAAACCATAACAGTTACTAAGCAACTCTGTACTTAAATATTTTACACCGTCCAAAGCATGAACTGAACATCACTCTAGCCACATCAGAGGGTCGTGTTCCCTCTGCTGTGTAGTGGACATTCCTGTTTTAATTTTTATACCTTCTTTTCTCTTTTTCTTTCTTTCCACTCTAAAGTCACATCCAACCCTTCACCCCATGGAAGGGGGCTTATATCACATTTTTATTGCCAGTTTAGTCACGCCTTAATGCACTTGAGTGTTCCTTTGTTGTGAAAATAATTACGGTAATCCGAATTAAAAAAAATTATAACAGTTACTAAGCAACTCTGGCCAAGGGCCAAAGAATGCTCTGTGTTTACACAAGTTGTATCCGTCCAACCAGAATGTGAGATTGGTTTATGTAGCATCAGTGTGGGCGTGCACTTATTAGAGCAGCTCTTCCTGTCCCGTTTGCTTGTACCATTTCTGACTGCTGTCCTCCTATGCAAGGTTGAGTTCTGGCACCACGTAACTAAACAATATTGTCCCCTGTGCTTGTGCACTGCTATCCTGCTGTGCAAGTTGAGTTCTGGCACCACATAACTAAACAATATACTTGTACACTGCTATCCTGCCGTGCAAGTTGAGTTCTGGCACCACATAACTAAACAATATGTCCCCTGTGCTTGTGCACTGCTATCCTGCTGTGCAGGTTGAGTTCAGGCACCACGATAGATGGTTTTCATGAGGTGTGGCTTAGTATTACTAGCCTCGTTCCCAGGCTCCCCCACTCCGGAACGTGAACATTGAAGTTATGGAGGCGGGGAGAACGAGAGGCAGGCTCTGTGTGCAGCACAGCAGCATACAGAATGCAGGCAAAGAAGCACTACATTCGTGGCAAGTGAGGTTAAGAAAAAGTTTCTATGGAGGCAAAAGTTCTGCTGTACTTCTGCCTTTTGATTGCATGTTGCCCTCGGAAAGTACAATTAACCATTTGGAAACTTTCTCTTGATCTCTCCAGTCCCATTCCGAGGCCTCTTGGGAATGAGGCTATAGGTATCTGCATTCCTGCAGAGATGTTAACTGTTTTCTCTTCTCTTACTCTCTTCATCAGACAATTCGGACGCTTCCCAAGAGGTCCGTGCTCTATGTTCCTGGGTTTGGTCAGCTACTGTGGGCCCTCGAGTGCCCGTTCCTCACCAGGAACTTTGCCAAGGATGAGAAAACCATCAAGACGACATCAGAGGTGTACAAGAGCTACCCCTTTCCCATACAGGTTGGTGAGGGTAGTCTCGCTAGCCACACCCTCCTAGTGAGACTAGGTTGGTGAGGCCACACCCTGCTAGTGAGACTAGGTTGGTGAGGGTAGTCTCGCTAGCCACACCCTGCTAGTAAGACTAGGTTGGTGAGAGTAGTCTCGCTAGCCACACCTGCTAGCGAGACTAGGTTGGTGAGGCCACACCCTGCTAGTGAGACTAGGTTGGTGAGAGTAGTCTCGCTAGCCACACCCTGCTAGTGAGACTAGGTTGGTGAGAGTAGTCTCGCTAGCCACACCCTGCTAGTGAGACTAGGTTGGTGAGAGTAGTCTCGCTAGCCACACCCTGCTAGTGAGACTAGGGTAATACCATGCAAAGAACATAATATGGTGCCCCGTACAGCATAGAAACCTGTGTGAGGGAGAAGGAAAGATGAGTTGGGAGGGGAGACATGCATGGGTGCTCCACTGTACCGAGGGCTGATTTAGCAGGTGTCCACATGCACACACGCATGCACACCCACACACACACACACACACACACACACACACACACACACACACACACAGATAGCCATCTTCTGCGAGGGCACTCGCTTCACAGAAGCCAAGCACGAAAAGGGGCTGCAGTTTGCGAGGGAAAAAGGCCTGAAGGAACTCAAGCACCATCTTATTCCCAGAACAAAGGGGTTTTCCACCCTAGCCAAGCATCTCAAGACCACAGGTGGGCTAGGTAGCTAAATAGCCTCGTTCCCAGGCCTCTCCCGTTGTATTCTACAGTTAGCATGTACAATACTGATTACTAGCCTCATTCCAAGCCACATAGGGCAGCCTGGGAATGAGGTCCACCTCCTCTCTACCCCACTATCACTCTCCACTCGGCCCCATCTCACACCTCTCCATCTCATCTCTACTCCACCTTCACTCTCCTCTCTACCCCATGGAGAGGGGTGAGATGGGGCCGAGTGGAGAGTGAAGGTGGAGTAGAGATGAGATGGAGAGGGGTGAGATGGGGCCGAGTGGAGAGTGACGGTGGAGTAGAGATGAGATGGAGAGGGGTGAGATGGGGCCGAGTGGAGAGTGAAGGTGGAGTAGAGATGAGATGGAGAGGGGTGAGATGGGGCCGAGTGGAGAGTGACGGTGGCACTTTCCACCCCTGTATTTGGTAATCAATGACAAACCCTCTCTCTCGTCTCTCCTTGTAGCCAAGTTTCCTGCCCTCTATGACGTTGCCTTTGCCTACCCCACCAGCTATCGACGCCTCCCATCCTTCATTGATCTCTTAATGGGAAGACGTGTGGAGTTGTACTTTTACATGAGGTAGGTAACAGCGACCTAATATGACCATTATCCACTTACCCACGTCTTATGCAAGATGTAAACTACTTTATGAAGTGGCAGCTTCTTTGCTAAAACAAGAGTGCATGATGATGTCATTTTCATTGCAGAGGCCCCATAAAAATGACGTCATCATGCACTCTTGCTAAAACTATAGGAACCCAATAGAGTACTTACCATTCGCTTTCTTGAAAAAGTGTTCCAAAAAAATGTAGTTTACATGTATGCCTGGGACGGACGTGATCAACTGGTTGTCACTTACAGTCTCATACTCATACAGATATTCCACCGTCTGGGTATGAGACAATGCAGTAGCTCCTAATAGTGCACATATGTAACTAAGCAAGAAACAGCTGTCATACACAGTGTTGAACAATGTTGCTTTTTGTTCTTGCCCTTTTGCTGGTTATGTCATGCTCACATGAGAAAAGATACCGGTTCTCCCCGAGTTTATAGTGTTTGTGTGCAGGAGAGCCTGGGAGTTTAGGTTGTGCACATTCTCTGTGTAGGGTTGGCCAATGTACATACCTTCATAAAACAACTCCACTACAAAATTAAGTTGTAGTGGAGTTACGCATCTATCTTTATCTTCAAAGTTTGTGAAGTTATGGCAAGCAATCATGGGGACAAAAGCAGTCTTACGAAGACTAGCTAGAACATAGCTACACATCACCACAGTGCAAGTACAAAATATTTTTGTTAATCCCCCCTCCCTCCCCCTCCCTCCCTCTCCCCTCCCCCCCTCCCCCTCCCTCTCCCCTCCCCCCCTCCCCCACAACTACTGACTAAGCAATCAGTCAGTCAGCGAAATATTGGAAATTACTCAAACAGGTTATTTCGATGGGTTTAAACCCATACATGCAATGGTCAAAATGGCTATCTTAGGGTGAAAATGAAGCAGCTCTATTTAGTGCACATCCTTAGTAAGTTGCCTGGTACGTCTGTCCTGTTTGCTGTTCTAAGCCCCGGGTACACCTAAATCTTTCTGCCACCTTTCTACTCTTGACATCATTTTTACATGAGAAAGATATGGGAATGAGGCTGCGTTAACATATCACATTTCCCTGAAAAGAAGGCAGGCCTAGATGTCATGTGATGTCACATGACATCAGTCAAAGCACTTCTATTACCATGTACCATGACATATTTGTTCAATTTTTTCTTACAGGCGAATTCCAATGGACCAAGTCCCAGCGACCCAGGAAGAGCTGTCCACTTACTGTTACCAGCTGTATGAGCATAAGGTATATAACACGCAACAGTCAGATAGTTTTAGTTCCACGAGCTACATGTATGACCAAGTCTTAGCCTCGTCCCCAGGCCTCTCCATTTTTTGTTCTTCGGTTCCACTCAAGAGTACGCCAACTGAGCTATGACCAAGTCATGGGAGGAAGGGGGGGAGGTGAAAGGGGGGAGGTGAAGGGGGGAGGTGAAGGGGGGAGGTGAAGGGGGGAGGTGAAGGGGGGGAGGTGAAGGAGGGGAGGTGAAGGGGGGAGGTGAAGGGGGGAGGTGAAGGGGGGGAGGTGAAAGGGGGAGGTGAAGAGGGGGAGGTGAAGGGGGGAGGTGAAGGGGGGAGGTGAAGGGGGGAGGTGAAGGGGGGGAGGTGAAGGGGAGAGGTGAAGGGGAGGAGGTGAAGGGGGGAGGTGAAGGGGGGAGGAAGGGGGGGAGGTGAAGGTGGGGAGGGGGTTTTGACTAAAAGAAAATATTTCATGCACGCATCCTTCATCCTGAACAATGAGTGGAAAATGTTCTACCTTGCTTGTTCGTAACCGCAGTACTTGGACAGACACGACAAGAAAAACCTTTAACTCATTCGAACCCCCCCCCCCCCCTCTTCCCCCTGCTACAGATGAGGAATGGTGCTGTGGGTGTCTGATTAGAGAGATTTTAAAAGGAAGCCTTTAGATCTCATATTTTGGGAATGAGACTCATTCCCAGGCCATGTGGGCTGGGAATGAGATAAGGATGCAGCTCAAGGAACAAGGGTTGGTTTAGCCTTGTTACTGGCCTTTTCTAGGCTCCAATTTTTGATAGTTTGCAGTCAAAACTGGAGCCTCACTTCTGCATACATCATCAGCCTCCTCCCTCTTCCCTCTCTCCTTTCCCCCCTCCTGTCTTCCCCCCCTTCTTCCTCCTCCTCTAGGATGAAGTCTATGAATACTTTCTGCAGCATGGTGTTTTTCCCACCCTCTTCCACCCCTCTCCTCTCTCATCCTGGATGATGTGGACGCTGCGACTCAATATTCTGGTCTGGATGACCTTGCTTGTTGTGGCTCCAACGATTTACTGTATAGCGGCTCTCTCTTGGACAGCTTTTGGTGTTGTGGTGGGAGGAGGGATATTAGGTGTGTGTGTGTGTGTGTGTGTGTGTGTGTGTGTGTGTGTGTGTGTGTGTGTGTGTGTGTGTGTGTGTGTGTGTGTGTGTGTGTGTGTGTGTGTGTGTGTGTGTGTGTGTGTGTGTGTGTGTGTGTGTGTGTGTGTGTGTGTGTGTGTGTGTGGTCTCGTTCCGAGGCCTTCCCACCATCCAATATTTGAATGTCTGTCTATAGATAGAGCGAAGGTGACTATGTGTACGTGTGTTTGTTGTGTGTGTGTGTGTGTGTGTGTGTTGTGTGTGTGTGTTGTGTGTGTGTGGGCATGAACGTGCCAACTATTAAATTTATTGGAGCTTGAATCAGATGTCATGATGAATGCTTTCCACATCACTCACTCACGCACACACGCACACACGCACACATGCACACACACACACACACACACACACACACACACACACACACACACACACACACACACACACACACACAGGAAACACGCTAATGCTATTAGCAATTATAAAGTATGCTCGTTCCAACCCAGCTGCCCTTGAAAAGAAGACAACCTGACAATGTGTGTCTGTATTTGTGTGTGTGTACGATTTTGAATCAGTTCATTCTCATAGCCACTGCACTGTCAAGACTTTCGACCTTTGATCTTTCACCTCTTGACTCTTTGCCTCATTGGCCTTTCTGATGTTATCCCTACAAAACATTTTAACACATACACGTATGTCAAGAGCGCATGATGACATCATTTTTATTGTTGAGAGAATGATAATGACATCATCATGCGCTCTTGCATACATATATGACCTTTCAACCTTTGATCTTTCACCTCTTGACCCTTCGCCTTGTTGGCCTCAATTTCTGATGTTATCCCTACAAAAAGTTTGTACATACACATGTATACGACTGTACCCTTTCGACCTTTGATCTTTCACCTCTTGACTTAACACATACATGTACGGTATACAGTGGTAGTCTTGATGCTGACAGGCCTTGGTTCCCCAAATATTGTTCCTCTTGTTTCACAGCTGTGTGTGCTTTAACCATTTGGACCCTCATTCCATATAGTCCCATTCCCAGGTCATATAGTCCCATCCCCAGACCCCACTCTCTCACAAGGAAAAACAGTCTGGTGAACCAATTTGAATTCTTTGGCTAATGCACATTCTTGCGACAGTGTAACCTAGCAATGTCAACATTTTGCGCCAAACCTGCTCAAAAAGTATGTAGCATTTTACTGTACATTGTAAGGGAAGTGCTACGTAATATTAACAATCTTGCAACCTTACCACCTTTTGGGAATAGGCCCAAGAAATTCGACTTTGTTCACCATGCAGATTGTTTCTTGCTGGGTTGGCATGATTGTGTGGGCTGGGCACAAGACTATAATGAGACTACCCTCATTCCCAGGTCATGTAATCCAACTGTATCCTCATTCCCAGGCCAAGAAACAAGCAACCCTCAATCGTGGATAGCAGTGCAGTGGCTACTGGGGTACATGTTAATGTCTTACATACTTGACTTCATCTTGTTCCCAGACTCGGTACGGTACACACACGTGACTGGGAACGAGACTTCACAATTGTATTTCACAATCTGGTACACTTATAACCATACTTCTATAAATTATTTTAAATGCATGTACAAAAAAATGATCCAGAGTGAGAGATAAAAAATAGTGTATATAAAAGACGTGCATCTCACAGAAGAGTGCTGTCGAAGAGTGCAGAATGGATGGTAATACAAAGCCCATGTGCACTGTGAACAAACAAACACGCATGAGGGAAAGGGAGAAGATGATAGTTTGCCACTTGAACACATGAACATGTCCATAGCTGGAAAAAAAAACACTGACACAGGGGGAGGTGTAATTAGAGGGTATTGGGGTGAAATGCTAGGAATTTTTAGATACTCTCAAAGGGGACTCGCTGACATAGAGTATAATATGATACTCTCAAAGGGGACTTGCTGACATAGAGTATAATATAATAGTACTATATACACTATAGGTTACTATGGTGATAATTCCTCCTGTTTCATCGTTTGTATTCTCTTGATTCTATACCTCCGAGATACCTTCCCACCATCCGTGCTGTCTTCCTCCTCGGATCTGCTGTGTTTACGTTCGTGAGTGTTTCTGCTGCCAGCTTGAGAGAACGCCTTTCCACACACTCGACACTTGTATGGCTTTTCACCGGTGTGCGTCAACTCATGTTTTTTGAGACTCGACATCTCTGCAAACCTTTTTGTGCAGGCTTCAAATCTGCAGGCGTAAGGGCGCTCTCCCGTGTGAGTCCTTATGTGGTTCTTTAAGTTTCCAGCGGTTGTGAAGGCTTTAGAACAGTCTGTAAATGGGCAGACAAACGGTCTTTCTCCTGTGTGGACTCTCCGATGGACGTTCAGGTGTTGTGGTGTGTAGAATCGCTTTCCACAGCCTGGGAACTCACACTTGCAGGGCCTGAAGGAGATGTGTATTTGTTGGACGTGAGACTTCAGGTGGGCCGGAAAAGAGAACGATCGTTCACAGCCTGGGTGGTTACACTTGTATGGCCTCTCTCTCTCTTTCTTTGTACGCTGTGTGTGAGTCGGTGGCAACAGCTCCGAACTTGTGCTTGCACTAGTGCGACTGAGACAAGGGTCACCTTCCAGTTTGATCCCATTCATGGTGGCGGGTCCTGGTGCCACTTTTTGTTTGCTCATGTACAGCTCTGTGGGCTGTGTACGCATAAGCAGTATACCCTCCTTGTTCTCTGCTCCCGAGTGGCACAGTGAACCGATAGGAGAAGCGGAGGAAATTGTAGGCTGTGCCTCGGAGGTGATTCTCTGTTGTTGTGCAGTTGCGACGCAAGCAAGCGTGTTGAGATTGGTGGCAGCGACATTAACGGGCGTAGTGGCTGATGTGGAGAAGATGGGGGACGGTCCCGAGTCTGTGATGGACTCGGAATGAATAGGAGGACGATCAATGTTGCGTGTTATTGTATTGAAAGCTGGTAGAGCTGTAAAGACGTGGGGTGTTGCAGCAGCTGCCCCAAGCAGAGGAGTCGTAATTGGTGGGTATGCTGCCATCTTCATTCCTTCTATGGAGTGAGAGGATACTGGCCTGACAGGGGATTGTCCGTACGCTCCAGGACTTGCGTCTACCTTATTCTCACTGCTTGTGATGTCCATGTTGCTGCCATTGGTAGTATTGTGGGTGCTTGAATTCTCAGAGGATGGGCTGCTCTTTGGCATGCTACAGAGGCTTGTACCACTGGAGAGAAAGCTTCCGAAACTGATGGAACCATTTGCATTGATGAAGGGGGTGGCCAGATGCTGTTGGCTCGGGTAGACATATAGCGGAGAGTGGAACAGGGTGAAGAGGCTTGGGCAGGAGGAGATGGAAGGGTCATTGGCGGAGGAGTTTGGGAGGAGGCGGGTGAGGGAGGTGAGGGAAAGCTCTGGGAGGCTTCCCCCAAAGGCAAAGTACTGGTTTCCGAGAGAGGGGAGTCCAGCAGAGTCTGCATTTAGGTTCCTGTGTGTGTGTGTGTTGTGTGTATGGTTTAGATGTCGACAATATGAATACTCTCAAAGTGCAACCAATTATTAAAATCTTCACTTTGATCAGGACACAGTACATTGGTTCCTTGATAAGTAAGGTCACCCAATCACAACAATGAATACAACTACCCTTACATAATAACAAGTTAACCCTTTAGCCATCAAGTCTGGTAGACATTGTACATCTGGGCTAGTTAACCCTTCAGCCATCAAGTCTGGTAGACATTGTACACCTGGGCTAGTTAACCCTTCAGCCATCAAGTCTGGTACGCATTGTACATCAGGGCTAGTTAACCCTTCAGCCATCAAGTCTGGTAGACATTGTACATCTGGGCTAGTTAACCCTTTAGTCATCAAGTCTGGTAGACATTGTACATCTGGGCTAGTTAACCCTTTAGCCATCAAGTCCATACCCCAATATATATAACCTGTTACCTAGGCAACATATAAGAACATTGCTCATATCTCTCTTCTACAGAGATGTTGCCTAGGTAACAGGTTATATAATAGTTATATCCCTCCCTGGGGTGTGGTCTTGCATATTGGTGCCAGGCTATGCCTGACACCAATGTGTAAAACGACCACCCCCCAGGGAGGGATATAACTATTACTAAGATGCTCACATGCAGAACATATATTTTGGTATCAACCAATTCAAATCTTGCTAGGCGTAGCTTGATAGCCTTGTTTCCTAGTCTCGTGCCCAGACCCCACCCAGCTCACGCGAGGAGAAGGGGTCTGGTGTCACAAGTCGGAATGCTTGGGCTAGCTCCAGAAGCTTGGAGCGGCCAATGAAATCGCAGAGCAGCGTTTATTGGAATAATGCGGAAGCGAGAACAAGTACTTCAATAGTACTGCTCAAAGCGTGTTGAGATTCATTATCCAACACTGATCAATTTGTAATTCTACACTAACAATTGCAAGGCTTCAACACTTCCGCAAGCCCAAGGATTCAGGCTTGTGACACCAGACCCTTTCCTCGTGAGAGGGTTGGGTCTGGGCACGAGACTACTTGTTTCCAGCCTTTGCTGCTATTCTGCCAGTGCCCAGACCCCACCCTTTTCACGCAAGGAGCCTAAGGGTCTGGTGTCATAGGTCCTAATCTTGGGGTAATGAAGTGTTGAAGCCTTGTAATTGTTAGTGTAGGATTACAAATTGGTCAGTGTTGGATAATGAATTTCATAACATCACTTTGAGCCATAGGATTAAAGTACTTGTTCTACCTTTGATCCAATAAACGCCCACTCTGTGATTTCATTGGTTGCTGGAGCAGCCCAAGGATTTGGACTTATGACACTAGACCCCTTCTTCCCACGTGAACCAGGTGGGGTCTGGGCACGAGACTAATTCTGCTTCCATGAATGTGATTCGAAATGTGAAACTGAATATACTTGGGAGCAAGGCTCAGGCCACCAAGTGAACTTGAGTCATATTCCTGCATGTCTCCGGAAACATGGAGCTATTTGTCTCATTCATGATGAGGGAGATCAATTGAAGAACCGACCTCTGGAACCAGGATCAAGTGTTTTTGTGGTCGCTTGAGCTTAGAAGATAATTATCCTCAATAGGTTATCAGTGTAAACTCATGGAGTGATTAGCACCACATCACTCAAACTGTGTCTGCAACTCAAATAGAATTTGAATCACTGCTTGGTAACCATCACCATGGTGACAGTCCTTTTCTTCCCTCATCGTTGAGACAAATTGTACTGTCTAGGAACTCATGTCAGTTAACAAGGACAGGCTTGGGATAATGACTACCAAATATGTTCGATTTTTTGGGGGTATATACCTAACTGCCACATTTTATTCCTTATTACATCATTTAGTTTATGAATTGCTTCAATCATAACCTCACAGGAACCGTCTCGTGCATCCTTTTACCACCATGATTTTGAATTAGGGTCTGAACGACTAGAGGCTATTTATAATCGTCTAATTGGTTGCTAAGATACGATTAGCCGACTAATTGGTTACTGGCACAGCTTCCTTCAGTTGAATCCTCACAGAACCTGGCCTTCCTTGACAAATGAATGGCCATCAACGAAACTAGCGCATGGTGGTGAAATTTAGCTGTAAAACTCAGTATCGACTAGTCAACAAGCAAGAATTAACCTTAGTTGCAGCTGAATCAACTGTTCTAGCCCTAAGCTTGAATGTAACTTTGGCTACTGGGATCTAGCACTTTTCAGCTGGTCTGTGTAGGTTCATAACCCGCTCACTAGGGTTCATAACCCTAACCACACCCGCTCACTAGGGTTCACAACCCTAACCACACCCGCTCACTAGGGTTCACAACCCTAACCACACCCGCTCACTAGGGTTCACAACCCTAACCACACCCGCTCACTAGGGTTCACAACCCTAACCACACCCGCTCACTAGGGTTCACAACCCTAACCACACCCGCTCACTAGGGTTCACAACCCTAACCACACCCGCTCACTAGGGTTCACAACCCTAACCACACCCGCTCACTAGGGTTCACAACCCTAACCACACCCGCTCACTAGGGTTCACAACCCTAACCACACCCGCTCACTAGGGTTCACAACCCTAACCACACCCGCTCACTAGGGTTCACAACCCTAACCACACCCGCTCACTAGGGTTCACAACCCTAACCACACCCGCTCACTAGGGTTCACAACCCTAACCACACCCGCTCACTAGGGTTCACAACCCTAACCACACCCGCTCACTAGGGTTCACAACCCTAACCACACCCGCTCACTAGGGTTCACAACCCTAACCACACCCGCTCACTAGGGTTCACAACCCTAACCACACCCACTCACTAGCAATTTTTAATAATCAGCAAACAGTGAAAGTTTGCGTAAAAGCTGCCTACGGTGCCAGAAACAGAGCCCCCACAAAGTGGGAGGTGCATTTCTATGTCCGTTTGTGCAAAACAATTTGGTCCACCCAGTGCTGACCAAGGCCTTTCTACAGCCAGCCATACCAGTCACCATGTACTTTTCACCCCATGCCTAAACGTACCTTCCCCTGTCCCCCCCATTTTCTGCCTGGATAGTGGGAATGGCCTGGGAATGAGGCTCCTCTACTGGCATGGCCTGGGAATGAGGTTCCTCTACTGGCACTAGCAATGTTTTGAAGAGCTACTTCAATCGTTGTCAGAGCAAACAATAAAGCCATACAAATGTTAAGGTCAGATTTCACCACTGTGGAGGTCCTGTAATGACCGTGCAAGCCTGTTTAAATGCGAGAAAAGTCTGATAAAGCTGTTTTACCCGCTGTGCAGATGCTATGAAGCACGTGCAGGCCTGTTATTTCCCAGAAAGATCGTGAAAGCAGTTTTCACCGCTAGGGAGGCACGGTGAGGCTCGTGCAAGCCTGCTTGCAGCCAGTCACTTGAAGCCAATCATTGACAACTGTCGGTACATTGTAGCAATCAATTTGCGACCAGATCAACCCCATTTAATCAAAATTTGATTGAAAACCACTTCTTCTCTATAAACGGTCAGACTCAATCTCTAGCCCACAGCCAGACAACATCTTCACCATGGAGATGGCCCAATTTACAGTAAGCTCTGCCTTGTTAGTAGCTGAAAGGAGGCGTTCTCTGCTTGTGGGCTGAAGATCCCTGACTCTTGTAAGATAAGAAATTGGCAGCCAAACTAGAAGATTTGAATTAGCCAAAATGCTTGTATAGAGCCGCTCAATTAATCACACTTTCATCGTTACTACCTTAAAAATGCAGTCATGAAAAGCTGTATATAGGATCATTAGAGGCGACTCTATTTTTCACCATAATCAAGTACCAGTGTCCAGTATTCAAGCACTCAGGCTAAGAACAATGGGTCATTTGTGACACAAGGGCAGTTAGTACCAGCATTCATCTGCTATTGTGGTAGCCAGTGAGCAACGGGTTAACATCAGCTATGTAATGGATTGGCGGAATCGCCAAACGTAGTTAACCGCTGGTCGGCAGGCGGTGGGCAGGGGCTCCCCCATTAATTAGTGTTAAGTGCAGTGGGCACATGCTAACCTTACATTGTTGGCGGGCAAGAGCAGCGGGTAGCTGTCAACCAGTCACCCTCCCTTTCCCTCCCCCAACAATTATTAGTATAGGTATATAGGTCCATAGTTTTTGCACCCACGGGTGTGACGCAGTGTAGGACCCCCGTTCCTAGCAGTATGAGGGCTCTTCCCCCCAAAGGGAGTACGTGCTCAAAGCTACAACAGTGCCACAGGGAGCTCATACTCGCACGTTGGAGTCAGTATCTCGTGCCGTAATTTGCAGTGGCTCTAGGATACCTTCACAATGGGTCCGCTGGCCCACAGCAAGCAGAGAAATAACCCGGGACCGCTGTCCATAGCAAGCAGAGGTAATTGCAGCCGCTAGAGGATATTTCACCCCGCTGTCCCAGAGTTAATTTGTTACTAACAGCCAGTGTGCAATAAGTTATTGTGTTATTGACAGTTTATGTGCAATTGGTTAACACCTTAACCTGTAACTTATTGACAGCCAGTGGGCAGTGTGTTATTAACAGCTGGTGTACAATGGGTTGATTTCTGTTATTGACAGCCAGTAAGTGGTGGGTTAACATGTTGCTGACAGCCAATGTGTAATGGGTTAATATGTTGCTGACAGCCAATGTGTAATGGGTTAATATGTTATTGACAGCCAGTGTGTAATGGGTTAATATGTTATTGATACTGTTACTGAAGCTAGAGAGCATGTATGTAATGGGTTAACACTAAACATGGTATGTACATTGTGTGTTTGTAGCTTGCTACATAGGAAATGCACACACGTTTCTCATATAAGGCACAGTGTGTATATACATACCGTCCCTGGAGTAGTAAATTAACAATAGGAACCAACATATGAGATGAAGCTAATAAGCACAGGGTAATGCACCTCATGTGGGTTTTGGCAGACGGTATTCATCACAGAAATCATGAAAGTCATCTGTATTTGAACCATCTGTTCCAGTTTATTGTGACTGCCGGCCCGTCCGGTATGTCGTAGCTCCCCCGCATAGTAATTGAAACCCGAAACTCAATACTGTTTCCATCATCGGGTGGGGTAAGCCGCTGCTTTAACAGAGAACTAATAGCATGTGTACCAAGTATTAGGGTTAGGAGGTGCACTAAGTAGAATGACCAGGAGGTGGTGAACACGGTTGACACAGGAGCTAAAGGTGGTGAACACTGGGGTTAGGGTTAGAACACTGTTGACACAGGAGCTAAATCCTTGAGAGGAGTGATCATAATGTATGAACACTGTTGACACAGGGGCTAAATCCTTGAGAGGGGTGATCATAATGTATGAACACTGTTGACACAGGGGCTAAATCCTTGAGAGGAGTGATCATAATGTATGAGTTATACCTATTAGCCAAAAGCAGTCCTCACCAGAAGTAGGTGATAACATTTGCAGACAATGTGGCCATTTGCTAACTCTTGAAATTTGTCTCTGCATGCTTGACCTTGCATCCTTCTCTTCCAGTTCACTGTCACATACACATCTTAGAGCCTCGTTCCCAGGCCCCGTCCGAAAAATCGGGAAAGGGGCCTGGTAGCGTTTCCGTGTATTTTCTGTTGACCAAAACCTCTCAAAATTTTGAGGAGCCAATCAGATTGCGGAATGAAACCACGCAGAACGTGATCCTGTCACATGCGCACGAGGCCAAACGTGCCGACTATGCAACATGGTAGAGTAGCTCGTGATGGGGTTGTCTGTGTCTCCTACATACGTGCGGCAGTGGCGCATTTGCAGGAGATTGGTGGACGATCAAAATCGGAGAGCGCTGTTTACCCATGCGGGTTATCGAGCAAATTCCCAATCGTCTGTCAGCACTGGCTGGGGTCCCGATCAACTGAGACGATCTGTCGGAATTTGTGTATAGACAGTGTGCATCCGAGCTGGATAGATAAACACGGAAGATAGCATACTACAGCATCGCTTGTTCAACTCGCTCTAGCTTCATCTTGCACGCATTTCCATGGTAGTCAGCTGACATCAACGGTTGCATTAAGGCGTGTCCTACCGTAGCATGCGTTTGATGACGTTCACATTAGCGACAGAAAATACACAGAAGTGCTACCAGGCCCCTTTCCCGATTTTTCGGATGGGGCCTGGGAACAAGGCTACATGTCTTATGTTAAGACTCACTAAGTGTGGGGCTCGCCTGCTAGTATGAGGCTTGCTCAGACTATTGCCATAGCAATCAAGTACTGGAGGCAGGGAAGGCCTGGGAACAAGGCTACAGTTTTCCTCTTGTGTATTGACTTGTTGCATCCACTACAAAGGCACTGTTGTACCTCCAGTCTACCCAAAACAAGGTCCAGCTGCCTAACCCAGTCACAAAGCTACCTCTAGGTAAGACAAAGATACCTCATGGGCACTGGTAGCCTCATCCCCAGGCCTTCATACGTGAGAGCCTGGGAACAAGGCCAGGACACTGGGACAACTATTAACTGCAGGTTGAAGAGTTAGCCACACCCACTCATTAGCAGCAGGGGACAGATCTACATCACCTCCAATTACCAACTACGTCTTGGTTCAGAGGAGTATATCAACCATGTGTTGCTAGGTTGCAGGTCTTGTACACAGATTTGGCAGCTGCTTTTAAGCTTCCGAGAATGTTAAAATACAGCTGGCCAATCCAATACTGAAATACCACACCCAATTGGGTATAAACTTTGCTGAACAACATTGATACCCTTTGCAATACCTACAATCCAAAAAATATTCAAAATAGAACACTCCTGGCCCAACTGCAGGATGTTAACTAATGTGATCAAAAAGCCAACATTTATCAAAAGGGTCCTAACAAGCGTGGGTCCACCACGTACATGCACCTCATATCATAGTCTTTTGAGCAACAGGCAACTGGTTCTGCTTCCCGTGACCTCAAAACAACAAAGTGTAAATGTAGACACACACTTGGCCTTTGTAGCAAAACAAAAGCAAAGCACCTCGCTGGCTTCCGTTTTGTGAGCCCAATACCCTGACTTAATTGGCCACAAAGGCATGAGGGAGGCCTAAGGCTAGTTTGGCTTACCCATCCAGTAATTTCTTTAACAAAAGCCCCATAACTCCGATTACACAGCATTTGTGTATTCTTCCCAAGAGCCATTATAATGTTAGCCTAACCTACAAAGGCATTCTTCACAGAAGCCAGGGTAATGCTTCAGGCAGGATTGCAACCAGTACTACATTCATTGCGTCTTTGCTGCCTGATTAGGACTAAAAAAGGAATTGAATTTTAATCCACGGCTCAGTTTTGGATTACCAGGAAATCATTGTTTACCCACGGATGCCTTTTGTTCAAAGGAAAGGGAACAGCGAAATATTCCAAACTGTGCAAGACATTTTACCACAAAATTTAACAATAGTTGCTGGTGTAAGTGTTGCGGTCCACCCTCGTTAATAACTGCTGTTATTCCACTTGGGTTGCTAGCAAACGATCACCGAACCAGAAAACTATTTCTCAGTTGGTATTAAAGTATATTTCTCAGGAAAACAATACCTATAAACAAAACACTTTTTGTGTGGTTTTCCTAATTTGATGACTACAGAGCCCAGTGTTAATTCCTGAAACACTTTCAACTAGTCTTGGTACCAGACCCTTTCCTGAAGTAGGTCCGGAACTGCACCACTCATAATTGTAGCCTCGGTGCCAGGCACTGCCCTGGTCCGGAACTGCGACACAATCAGCAGTAACCTCGGTGCCAGGCGCTCCCCTGGTCTGGAACTGCGACACAATCAACAGTAACCTCGGTGCCAGGCGCTCCCCTGGTCTGGAACTGCGACACAATCAGCAGTAACCTCGGTGCCAGGCACTGCCCTGGTCCGGAACTGCGACACAATCAACAGTAACCTCGGTGCCAGGCACTCCCCTGGTCTGGAACTGCGACACAATCAACAGTAACCTCGGTGCCAGGCACTCCCCTGGTCCGGAACTGCGACACAATCAACAGTAACCTCGGTGCCAGGCGCTCCCCTGGTCTGGAACTGCGACACAATCAACAGTAACCTCGGTGCCAGGCGCTCCCCTGGTCTGGAACTGCGACACAATCAGCAGTAACCTCGGTGCCAGGCACTGCCCTGGTCCGGAACTGCGACACAATCAACAGTAACCTCGGTGCCAGGCACTCCCCTGGTCCGGAACTGCGACACAATCAACAGTAACCTCGGTGCCAGGCACTGCCCTGGTCCGGAACTGCGACACAAACTAAACATGTTAACTATTTCATGTTAAGTTCAAGTCCATTCTGTGACACTGCACCAGTTAAATTTCTGGACAGCAAAGGAGTGCATGCAGTCATGATCTTGTTTGTAGGTGACGAAATTTCTTCATGTGCGTGCATAAAGAAAGCCCTAGCTAATAAGAAGAAACATGTCTTAAAAATCTTTTTTTTTTTAAAGATTGGCTAGTACAACTATCCAGGAATTTTACTCAGCTTGTCTTGCTTGATACAATGCCTAAAATTCTTAATATCAAGTTTCAAGTTTCAATTACGTGGGGGGAGCGGTTACTACCACACAATGCCATTGTGTTGAAGCAAGCTGATTATATCTTGATCCAACCACAAAGCATAGATCAAACAGCCTGAAACACTGGAAGGGAGGGGGAGGGAGGAGGGGGAGGGAGGAGACATGAAGGAGGCACTTTGCTCTATGTGACCTCTCTCTCTCTCTCTCTAAACCACTTGGACCCCTATGCAGAGGAGCAAAGAAAAACTCCACTGCCTGGAGGTGAGCCGATTTATCTCCTACCCTGTTGGCACAACCTCACTGTTTAAACCACTTGGACCCCTACGTAGAGGAGCGAAGAAAAACTCCACTGCCTGGAGGTGATACGATTTATCTCCTACCCTGTCGGCACAAACCTCACTCTACAACTGCTACAACTGAGTACATGTTCTTGTATAAACCACTTCAAACTTCATAAAAAGAAGTTATTCATACAGAAAATGGGCAGTTTCCAGGTAACTACCATGTAGAAAAACGCACAACACGCTCACATGATCAACTATGAATATACATAACATTACAATCAAATGTCATGTGATAACATTCTGAAATTTGATTGGTGCTGCCAAATATTTGGACAGCAGAAGTAAACAATCCTGAAGTCACAAAAGTTACTAGGCCTTAGGGAATGAAACTATGTTGGTTGGCTGGGTGCCACTCCTGAATGTTAATTAGAGTAAGGTTTTTCTTGGTAGATTTGTGCACCTAGAAATTTGTTTCTAACAACTACTTCATCAAATAATACAATATTATGCTACAATTAGGTTCGGTTTCCTTTGAACAGTACAAGGGTCAGTCGTGTTGACACCATCTCTGCCAAGTAGTTTGGCAGAGCTGAACTAATATTACCACAAGTTTGTTATCCTAATGAGGCAATCGAATTTGTATAACATCTTAAGCAGTAAACCTGACTGTTTGCAGAAAGTTAATCAACAGTCATTGAAGGGGGGCGAAGGAGAAACTGTTGAAATCGGAACACTTACAGGGTTAGATGATGGCTTTAGTGGGCAAAAACATTGTAAATGAAGAAAAAAAGGAGGGGGGGAGGAGAGGAATAGAAGGAGCCGAGGAGGGGGGAAAGAGAAAGGGAGAGGAAGAAGAAAGGAGGGACAGAGGAGGAAAAACGAAGAGGGAAAAACAGAGGACAGAGTAAAGGTAAGAGGGAGGCAAGATAAACAAGGTGCAGGTGAAGAAAAAGGATGATATAAGATGAAGGAGGGAGAGGAAGGCTCCATGGGAGAGAACATTCCACCAATACACAACAAACCACTTGATCATAAAGACCAGGTAAACACTGGCAGAGGGCTAGCTAGCTACCCACTCACTTACCCGGTGCTCTTTATGTTGGGTAGTTTGGAGAGTGAGAGTTGAGAGGCCCACCGCTGGCTGAGGCTGCCCCCAAACCGGAAGGAAGAGAGGGAGCTGCTGAGGCTTGAAGTTCTGGAGCTCCGGGTGAGGGATGTTGGCACATCAATCAAGGCGTTGATTGGGTAGCAGTTTTTAGCAGCCGAGGATGACACTTCTTCCACATTGCTATCCGAGTTCCTCCGGGTACAGTTCGGAAGGACAACCTCTTCAGTCACCATGGACTCCCGTTTGATGTCCACACTCCTTTCCCTCACCTCTCTCTCACCCGCTAGCGCTCTCACGGTTTTTGCCGGACTGCCACCACCTTTGCTCAGCTCTTCGCATGAACCACTAATGCTCTCCGTAAGATTCCTAGGACTACCGTTGTTAGCACCATCACTAACACTGCTAGCATCCATTCTACTGTCTGGGGACCCACTTCCAGTGATGCGTGAAACGTGAAGAGTTGAGGGTGTCGCCTGCTCAGACGATTGGCTAGGGGAGCCATGTTGACTGGTTTGATACAAATCAACAGGTGCATTATAATAAGGAATGGCACCAACGGGTCTTGGCACCCCAGAAAACTGACCCATTTGGTGTAAAGAAGTGATGTTACCAAACAGCTCTCTTCCATTGAGCGGCGTTACAGAGGGAACCAGAGTATAACCCGTTCCTGGACTGATTAGAAAGTGGGGTGGTGGCATGGCTGCCACTGGAAATAACTGGGGAGTGACTGTGGCTGCAGTTACTTTATCCATATCAGAAGGATTCGGTGCTAAGGCCCCCGACGGGTTACCAGTGAATGCGGCTGTTGATGTTGGAACTGCTGTCAACATCATCTTGGGTAAAGAACAGACAAGCCTGGCAGGAAGAGGAGGAGAAATAAAATGAGCCAGCTAGCCATATCTCTACCACAGGGTTGTGAATACTTAAATAACTCTTTGATACAAACTCAATTAATCAAACTAATTATAATAGCACAGAAAAATCTTTTTTAACAGCCCTGTGTTGCCATGGTGATAAGCGGCTGTCTAGCCCCATCAATCCCCAGACCTATTTTCTGTCACTTCCAATTACAAAAGTTTAGGAATGACACAAGGTGCCAGTAACCCAGTTGGCAATTGCATGTGAGATTTTGAAATCTGAAGATTTCGAGAGATTTTTTCGCAGGTGCATGAGATTTCAAGCTAGCTAGCTATGGACTCCTTGAATGACACATCCACACATAAAACATCCACAAGAAAGGTGGGTGGAAAAGCAGAGCTCCAATGTGGTCATGTATCGAGGGAGAGCGGCACTTGAATGGGCCAGCTTCAACTTACTTTGTTGTTTTACAGGCCAGGGTTTCTATCAGGTAGGGTTGATAGGTCTGGCTTAAATTCGTCATTTTAGCTGTTTGAGATATTGAGTACAGCTAACTCATTTCTAGCAATTTGATTGGTCAGGCTGATATTACAGTTTAGTTTATCAGCACAGCATTCAAGAATGCTCACAACTTATTCAAGAAATCAGGCTGTTTTAATGCCAGACAGAAGCTATCAAGATGGCAACTGAACTGCAAAATAATCTTTTGGGTCACAAGACTGAATATCAATTGAAGTGGTGACGGCATGAAATACAAGTGGAGTGCATCTTGTGACAAGTGATATAATTATGCCAAACCTTTCCCCTACATATTACAGTACAGGCTTGTACAAATGACTAGCTTCCTGACTACACACACACAAACACACATCTTTCATCTGTCTGTTTTGACCCAATAAAGAATCAGTGTAACCATAACACCACCCTGTTCACCAAAATAACTGCACCTAGCACCTCGGGGAAAATTTTGTCGCCAGCAAGCTGCAAGCTCACAAGCCAAGGTGCTAATACATACACTTACACCCCAATCACAGGAACTGCGTATCACACGCATGCCGTTTCGTCCCCATAAACAGCATGCCTAAACCGCATGGACTAAGTACTTGTTTGTTCAAGCATACCTATAAAACACCACAGAACAGCAACTGTTGTGCGTGCGTGGTGTTGTTCAGCTCCGTCCCACGATCCCCTCACGCCTGAGAAACTGCAACGGTCGTCGGTCTTTCTGATTCGCAGATACTCGCTATACGATAATCGTCCACTTTGTGTGGTAACGTAACTGCTATCTTATCTTGTCAGCACGGCTAGCTGGTATGGTATAATAGGTAATTAATTAGAATTTACAGTGTATAGTATATCAGTCCGTATACTATAAAATACGTTCAATTAGAGTTACGGAATGGGGGCGTAGCCGGCCAGCAAGGGTATTTACACATACACGTTACCATAGATACAGCAATGGGCCACTAGTCAAGCATGCACCAGGCTTTGTCCCTTTTGTAACAATCCTCCTGAATAATGTTAAAACAGCTTTGTTTCCAAGCTCTCATATTCCCAGCTTTCCTCACTTGCAGCATCTGTTTTCATACTGCAAGTAATGGAACCTGGGGATGAGAGCAGGCTAATGTCACCAAGGATACCATATTAACCACCCTAGCACATTAGGAGACTGAAGCAAGTCTGCTGAGAGGATCATCAACCTAACTTGTTCCCAAGCTCTCCACCCACACATGAGCCTAGCCAAGAACAAGGTTGCATGCATTAGAACAAGGTTTTATGCATGAGTCACTTATGAGACTAGACATCTTCTAGTGCACAAAGAAGGAAATGCAACAGCTATATATGAGATGAGAGAGAGAGAGAGCAGATTTAGATATGGTGTTGAAATGGGGTAATGTGGCATACATGCATTTGTTGCACACAGCTCTACATGTAGTCTGGCCTCAGTGGGCTAGATATATAGAGACAACAGTTCTGTCTTGACGTGGTACAGATCCATAGGTAGAACCAGGATCTATGTCTTTGCATCATGATGTTCGTACTTTGTTCTGTGCTTTGTTCTCTGATCTCGAAGAACTATACAGTTTTAGTAGCCAGTATATCTGTCTGAGGTCAAGGAACTACATGTATTTTAGGGAACAAGTTGGATGTAGCATGCAGATTTTCAACAGAACACTTTGGCTTGAGAGCCATTTAGCTGGTGCAGGGACAGAGACAGAGGGATGGGCACAGAGAGACGGGCAAAGAGGGACGGGCACAGAGAGACGGGCAAAGAGGGACGGGCACAGAGAGACGGGCAAAGAGGGACGGGCACAGAGACGGGCAAAGAGGGACGGGCACAGAGAGACGGGCAAAGAGGGACGGGCACAGAGAGACTGGCAAAGAGGGACAGACACAGAGGGACGGGCACAGAGAGACAGACACAGAGGGACAGACACAGAGGGACAGGAGGGGCAGGGGCACAACATGTGCCCCCAGAAAGTGACCTGCACGTAACAGTTTACTGTGTTTAGTCATTGTGGCTAGAAGTCATGTAGTTATGGGTTATCAGGTTTCATGAACAAAAGACCAAAGAGCGTAAACAGTCACAACACACACACGATCAAGACATGCTCCGACCCAGAAGAGTATTTATATAAGTTCTTACATATTGCATATGAGGATACGAATGCCCCAATGTGGAAGATAACTAAGGCGATCACGACGAGAACGAGTTTGCGTGGAGACTCACTCTGCTCGTTTGGGAAAGACTCCCCAACCATCGGCATTCTTTTTTTATATGCGACCGTCCCGGGGACGACGCAGCGGTGGGCCTTAAATAGAGAAAACGGCCGCATATGCGTGGGCGTGCGATAATGACCTGTCGTTGCCCGGTGTCATGGGAAAATGGGGACCCCGGGTCCCCATTTTAGCGGGAGAATGGGGACCCTATTGGGAAAATGGGGACCCCCAGTGTGGCAGACCATTTTCTGGGAATTGAAGGATCCAATCCAGCTTTGCTCTAGCAATCAACAACTATATGATGATAAGTCCTGGAAACACAGGTCAGGGTTTTCCACTAGTAGTACTGCTAAAGCAATGACTTCAGTTCAATTAACAAAATTGAAACCACAAATAGCAACTATATAATACATACAAACAGGCAACTTTATAATATATACAAACAGCCAACTGTAAGTCTAACCAAGTTCAAAGGTATGTGCTACACTGTGGGCAGACCCAGGAGTCTGGTTCAGTAACAAGCTTCATGCACTTAAAGTGGAACCACTTCTGGCATTGTTCACACTCAATCATCT
The DNA here is from genome assembly GCA_949130485.1 of Agelas oroides. Classification (NCBI taxonomy): domain Eukaryota; kingdom Metazoa; phylum Porifera; class Demospongiae; order Agelasida; family Agelasidae; genus Agelas; species Agelas oroides. Next base: position 6,091,643 of record OX422198.1, read on the forward strand.
GAGTGTCATAACTTTCAGGGAGTCCACATACACAGTAAACATGAATGAACACATGCTTCCCCCTACATTTCTGAACAGGCATCTTTGTGGGGGGAAAAGGTGTAAGCTTTTCATTTTCAAAACATCGTTCAAGGTGTCTTCGGATCTCATCTGCATCAAAGGTCACCAAATGTGGTTCGATCCCCAAGGCAGCGCTGTACGCTACTGCAATACTGAAGACTCCACAGTCTGTTCCTCCAACTTGCTGCTGAAAAGGAACCATTGTTACAGGTAGCATCCCATCCTTGACGACTGGGCTATAGATCTCTGCCATCTGCTTTTCCAGGCTTGGTGTCAGGCGGCCTGTGTAGACACTGTCATACAGATTCACCACACCACCACTGTAGCTAGTGGCTACCCAGTGGTCACGTTCCACCACATGCAGAATCTGCACAGCTGCAATAAGACACAGTACACTGTTTGTCATTAGCAACATAATTATGACTATATTGATGAATGAGATCTTCCACAGCTAGCCTCTCACTGACCTGCGCATCTCTCTCTATGGTGTAAAATGGTCTTAGTGAGAGAAAAGTACCGACAAAAGCACTAACATAAACATAGGTCGAAGACAGAAACTTACTTGATGATCCACCGACATAAATGAGATCGGCACCCCTTGTACAGAAAAACTTGGCTCGTTTTCGAAGGGCTAGCTTGTCTGGTTTGGTGTAGCCGTCGGGGTATATAGCAGCCGTCGCGAAGATAGCGATGTATGTCGTTGAAGGTGAACCGTCCTTGTTCTAACTGAGCGTCGTTTTCCATTCTGAATTTGGACTGAAAGACAGCTACTGGATTGTTCCATTTTATTCACTTTCGTAGACAGGTATCGATGAGTGATGAGACAGGTCGAGATGAGGCTTTACGGGACACTCGCGCGCGGAAGTCAGACAGTAGGGGTCCCCATTTTCCCAAAGGGGTCCCCATTCTCCCGGGAAAATGGGGACCCCGGGTCCCCATTTTCATGGGGGTCCCCAACATTTTATGACACCGGGGCCAAGAGTCGTTTTTTGTGGTCATGGGTGGGGTGTTTCCGTCCCCAGTGTGAGCAACGTGGTGGTCGGAACGTTCTTTTTAGAGCCTTCTCGTTTGAAAGAAAGAAAGCTACCTCTCTATTTCTTGTTAAAGTGACTGAACCTGCGTGTGTGTTGACCAAAATTCGTCAAACTTGAAGTGATTGGAAAACTCCATTTTGGCGGTGATTGTCCTTTCGTGACGTATTATAAACTGTGATATTTACTCAAGATGGTTGAGTGCTCCCACGTAGCAACGGCTGTGTCGCTCACCCCCCAGCAAATCGGAGGCGTGCAGCCTCAGCACTGGTCATGTGCCGGTGAGGGCACCAGTTTATGGATCACTTTAACAAATGTAGCTGTCCTGATGTTGGGTTTAGGTAGCATTTTTGGCATTTTACTGTGAACACAGCATCAGAAGTATGGGTTGCTTGTTTTTCATTTGGCAGCTTTAGCTTAAAAGGTTCTTCTACCCCTCTCCAGTTTGCAGATCACAGAAGAGTCCTTGGGTCTGCCTGAAGTGCGGAGCCGTACACTGTGGGAGGTACACACCACTCATTTACTGTTTGAGTATAGAAGAGGCAGTTGTCCTGGTAGTTACCTGTTTTCCAAGATGGCGCTGCTGGTTTTAGCTCCGTTTTGTGAAAAGTTTGCATATTTTGACAAATATTTTTCAAGCAAGAGATTCACAAAATAGTGTTTGTGTAACTTCTGAATCTCAGCGTAAATTAATCATGCACTTACCAGTAAAATTTCACTGTAACAGAAAGTTGTTACAACTGACAGCCACCTGTGTACACAACAAGTTAAATGGAACTGAAAATAAACAATTTGGCAAGGGTTACAGTAAAAAGGCCAATCAGGAAATTCTCCAGCTTTGTGTTGAAAAAGTGACAGCATGCGCGATCAATTGTGCCTAAGAGAGTACAGATTGCTTGACGAGAAATACAGATGAGGGGAATTGTCTTGGTGGAACGTCTACAACCCACGTACAAGTGTTTTACCAACGGCTCTATTGTAACTTGTTTTTTAGGTACATGTTGTGCAAATTGGCTTGGAATGCCGTGTACCTGAATGTATTGGTGCACCAAATTTTCTTGTTGAGATGCTGCAACTGCCATTTGTTTCACTATTCTTTCAAGTGTAGGATCTCTCCCTTTTGGTAGTATCCAGGTACCACCTAGCCACGTAATAATGAACGGCCTGGGTACGAGGTTAGGTACCAGCAAGTTAGCTAGCTACCCATGTACCTATACAATAGTTATAGTGTAGATGCTGAGCACCCTTGCTACGCTTCGGGAAGACACAGCGTCAGGCTCTTTGGTTTCTAAATTGTGTAAACCTCAACTAAGGGCCAAGGGTTTCTAAATTCCATTGATCCCATTGGACAAGACAGCTAACTGACTTAGACTGTAGTAAACATTACTATAGCTACACAAGAGTGAAGTTGCTGGCAACGATTTTGTATGCCCACAGAGTATGGAGTCTATGTAGAGGCCAAGTGTGGGTCTATGTGCTTTAGACAACACATTCTGACCAATGGGTGTAAGTAGGCCTGTTGCTAAGGAACCATGATGTAGTTGCCCTGATACAGTACTTTCAGTGGCTTCACCGGTCTTCCAGTTTTGTATTGCTCATTGTAGTGTATTATGTACTGATCAAAAATGAGGGCATGGGAATGAGGCATCTTTTTTCACCCCTGTTCTTCTGAGATTTCTGAGATCAACATGGCAAAATCTGTTGCCTTGCTTTATTCCCTGGTCTTTCCCAACCTCCAGTTTTGTATTGTTAGCAGTATGCATATACTCAATCAAAAATGAGGACCAGAGCTAGCATCTACGTACTGGTAAATTGGCTTCCAGTCTCTTGGGATCAAAGTCTTTGCTCTATTAACGGCGCTAAATGGGCATAACATGAAAATGTATAACAACCAAGAAGGACCCAGCAATCATCAATGTGTACTATAGCCTCATTCCCAGGCTGTTCTTTTCCCACAAGAATGGTCTGGGAATGAGGCTATATGTATTCTAGAGTTTCATGATATCTATGACCGTCTATGCAGGTAGGTATGTATTCTAGAGTTTCATCATGATAATATCAACACAGGAATCCCTTCTATGCAGGTATGTATGTACTTTAGAGTTTCATCATAATATCTATGGCCGTCTATGCAGGTATGTGAATGGACATGCTAAGAAGCATTCTGAGATGAGCTCTGGGCATTCTCTCTGCATGGACCAAGGACTTATGATATACTGGTAAATGTACTATTGTGTGTTTGGCCCTGTTTTCTGGTTCCTTGAGATCTCCAGCTTTGTGGTTGGTTGGGTTGTGTGACCAAAAAGCCAGGAAGGAGGTGTGTGTGTGTGTGTGTGTGTGTGTGCATGCATGCGTGTGTGTGCATGCGTGTGTGTGCATGCATGTGTGTGTGTGTGCATGTGTGTGTTTGTGCGTGTGCACGTGAGTGTGTGTGTGTGTATGTGTGCTCATGCATGTGTATACATGTGGATGCTTGTATGTGCTTGACCTATGCGAGTGAACAAGAAAGGATCTTGTGCCTAGGAACATCTGATCATTATCTCTAATGGTAGCATATACTCCTGCCAACAGCAATGAATTTGTGGAGAGACACCAAACCTAGTTGTACCCACCACAAGACCTGCTCAAATATTCGTGGTGCTTTGTCAAAGCTAGAGCACCACACACCCACACTTGAAACTGCCAAAAGGAAGTGTTAGTTGTCTTGGGGATGGATTCACTCACACTCTTGTACCCAGAGAGCAATGTTGCTGTTTGGAAACAATCGAGAATCTACATGTATATAAGTATCACCACAGTACAAAGCTATACTGGAAAATATTATGAGTTTGTTGCCGTCTGTATTGTTACGAGTGTGCAGCATGGGTAATAATACCAATGGCAACAAACGAGTGATATTTTCCCATATAGCTTTGTACTATGGTGATAACGATTTTGTCATACGAACCTTCGATTTCATTGCACATTCAGAGGCAGCACAGTGCCTGATTTCCAGGCTCTTCTCGCTGAGGAGGGAAGAGCCTGGGCTACAAAAACACTACATTGTGCCTAAAACGCAAAATGGGTGTGGTTACTGTCTGAGAACAGTATTAACCCTATTGTGTCATTTACCCTGTAGCTATGAGCACGATGAATTTGTGGTGAATGATAATGCAGTGATCAGGGACCTCAGAGCAGAAATTGAGAGAAAGATGAATGCCAAGTACGTACGCTGCCCCCTTGTAGCTCACAAGGGTAGTAGAGAGTGCAAAGGTCAAAACACATGCACCTGTCTAACACTCTGTCTTCTTGCCCCCTCAGATGCCGGTCGAGGTCTCCCAACTCAGCGGACAGCAGTGAGAAAGATGACTTGTCTCCCCCTCCCAAAATGATCAAACTCAATGTAGGCTCCTCCTCTTCCTACCTTTCCTGACCTAGCCACCTATTCCAGATGCTGACCCGCCATGTGTAGCTCACCGTAGAGTGTATATAGCTCTCTTCTAATAAGCTAAAACTAGACCTGTTCTACCTCAGTCCGGCTCACTTGGTGGGTTCTGGGCCTCTGACGTGGACAGTGTGCACAGTTTCCCAGGCTCTTGTGTGTCCAAGAGCCTGGAAACAGATACTTGTTATACCACTAATGTATGCTGAAACCGAAGCTTTAGCACGTTATTTTGGATGGAAACTGTCAGTGAGACTCTGACTGACCCACTGCACTCTGAGTCTGCCCTCAAAGTAACATCACTAACCTGGCTATACCAGGAGTCCCTCAAATATAGACCCCTCCCCACTGCTCATTCTCACGAATCTTTGTCACTACATGCAGCAGTAACATTTGCATGTGTGGCAGAGCCTAGGGGGAACGAGGCTATAGTGTTCCTTTTAAGGTACATATGACAAGTTGAATTATGAAATGCTGTTCCTGTCACAACTTTGCTGTCTGCTTCTCTCTTCTCCCAGAATGGTCACACTTGTGCTGTGCGTACAGCTGGGCTGCTCAACCTGGGGAACACCTGCTTCATGAATTCCATCCTGCAGTCACTCAGGTAACCAGCTGTTTCCTCAGAGGGCTTTTGAGAGATTTGTGAGGTAACCAGCTGTTCCCCCAGATAGCTTTTGAGAGGTTTGTCTTTCTCTGTGAGGTAACCAGCTGTTTCCCCAGATAGCTTTTGAGAGGTTTGTCTTTCTCTGTGAGGTAACCAGCTGTTCCCCCAGATAGCTTTTGAGAGGTTTGTCTTTCTCTGTGAGGTAACCAGCTGTTTCCCCAGATAGCTTTTGAGAGGTTTGTCTTTCTCTGTGAGGTAACCAGCTGTTTCCTCAGAGAGCTTTTGAGAGGTTTGTCTTTCTCTGTGAGGTTTGAAAATGTCAGGTTCATTAATGAATTTGGCAAGAACCAGTTTATGCTGACATTGTGCCTATATCTACATGCACTAGCCTCATTTGCAAGCCTCCACCCCAACTTTAGTTGCTTGCTGTGTGAAAAGCTTGCACTTACTTCTCACTGCAAGCAACCAAATGTGGGATGAAGGTCTGGGAACTAGGGTTTTGCTGCATAGGAAGATGGTAGTGGTAGTTTTGCAGTAGTGTAACTAAATCTTTTTCCTCTCCTTTCCCCCCATTCTCTACCCCTACCCCCCCTCCTCGTCTCCCCTCTCCTTTCCTCCTCTCCGCCTCTCCTCTCTCTTCTCTTCTTTTCCTCTTCCCTTTTCCTCTCTCCTCCTTCTCCTCTTCTTCTCCCCCCCTTCCTCTTTTCTCCCTTTCCTCTTCCCTTCTCCTCTCTCCTCCTCCCCCCCCCCCCTCCCCCCTCACACACATGTCCACACTATGACATGCAGTAACATAGAGGAATTTAGCTGCTACTTCAAAGAACTACCATCTCTCGAGGCTTCGGGGTCTAAACGCAACCACAAGTATCACACAAGGCAAAGCAGAATTGATGAAGTGTACGTACACATACACTTATAACAACGTATGTGCAACTTTACACAAGATCGCATAAGAACTGGCGGCTAGAGTAAGAGTGTGTAACTCCGTAAAATTTGTTGAAACCGGTCAGAATTTATCGCAAGTACTAAAAATAGTAACACGTACTGCGCAGCTGCGCGTAGACATAAACCATTGTTGCTAAGCATGTGACCGGGTGTTCTCTATTTTTAGAATAATTTTGACCGGACTATGGACTTCTATTGGAGTTACACGCTCTTACTTGAGCCACCTGTTCTTATGCGCTCTTGGTGCACTTATAACAACGTATGTGCATCTGTGCACTATACCAATGTCTGCTAGGAGTGGGTGGGGCTCGTAACTCGTATCTACTGTACTATCTGTGCACTATAGTACCAATGTCCGCTAGGAGTGGGTGGGGCTCTAACTCGTATCTACTGTACTATCTGTGCACTATAGTACCAATGTCCGCTAGGAGTGGGTGGGGCTCGTAACTCGTATCTACTGTACTATCTGTGCACTATAGTACCAATGTCTGCTAGGAGTGGGTGGGGCTCGTAACTCGTATCTACTGTACTATCTGTGCACTATAGTACCAATGTCCGCTAGGAGTGGGTGGGGCTCTAACTCGTATCTACTGTACTATCTGTGCACTATAGTACCAATGTCCGCTAGGAGTGGGTGGGGCTCGTAACTCGTATCTACTGTACTATCTGTGCACTATAGTACCAATGTCCGCTAGGAGTGGGTGGGGCTCGTAACTCGTAGCTACTGCACATGGTGGTCATCACTAATGAAATGGAGCTTCCCCTCTCTTCTGCTGCAGGTGTCTGGTGGAGGAGATGCGCAAGGTGGCATGTGCACTGTGGGAAGAAAGTGGAGTGCACTCACCCGACTCGCTCTTCTCTGTCATCTGGAAACTAATGCCACGATTCAGGTTAGACTACCTGTCCCTGTAGTTCATTCCTAAACCACCTTTCTCTCAATCTCATTCCCAAACCACCTGCTCATCAGTCTCATTCCCAAACTACATGTACTTTCCTTTGAGTCTCATTCCCAAACCACCTCATAAGTCTCATTCCCAAACCACCTGATTCTACTGTCTTGGGGATGAAGGGAGGGGAGAGCAGAGATTCGCCTTGTACCCAGACTGCGTGGCCTGGGTACAAGGCTAAGCAGGGATAATCTTTTTGTATGAAGCCATAAATGTTCCACTCCCTCTCTTCCTCCCCCCTGCTAATCTCTGCAGAGGCTACCAGCAGCAGGACGCTCATGAGTTTATGCGGTACCTGCTGGACAAGATGCACACAGAGCTGGCCGAAGGATCCATCTTTGCTAGTACCATCTGCAGAAACAGCAAGAAGTCTACCATAGTATCTGAGATATTTGGTGGAGTGCTACAGAGCGATGTAAGTACCTATTTGCCTTACAATCAGCAGTGGTGGTTTTGGTACTGGAGCGAGCAAGAACTGCTTTTTATGTTACTCAAAGTGTTGACAAGGAGCTCTGACCACATTCTTGTTTTTAAAATACACTCCCATTGTTGCTTAGTGTGCATATGTGCATCTGTAAGTACTACGCTCCGCGCAGAGCGTAATGATTGCATAAATCCCGTGTACTTTGCATTCCGTACTAGCGTACTACAATCGCAGTACGACTACGGTATGGGAACGTTTTATTGACGCCTACTGTAGATGGTGGAGTTGCTTAGTGTGCATATGTGCATCTGTAAGAGCAGATAGTGGCGTTTCTAGAAAGTGAGCAGGTGTGTTTATCAATCTCGCAGCAATTCAGCCTGGCTTCACCTGGCTCCTAAAGTTTGTCACGTTCCCCTCTAAAATGAGAGAGAAATGTACTGTGTTCTGTGTGGATAGCAGGGTTTGTTGCAGAAACCAGGGAGCTGGTGGTTCCATATCTCAGGGAGGTTTCTTGGGTACACATGTGATAATAGTCTTGTACGAGCCACTTGTTTAATGATTTTTGTCATGTTCTGTGTCTCATAGGTCTAACGTTGGACCTGCTGCATGCACTTTGTAGGGGACATTAAAATTTGACTGACTGACTGTAGCTGGCATATGGACATATGGCTCTTTAGCTATGTGTACATTTTTTCCTGGAAGGATACTTTTTCAAGCTTTCAATCATTATGAAATCATTTTTCTTCACCAGGTCACCTGTCTTGTCTGCCAGACAGAATCTCAGAAACTTGACCCCATACTTGGTGAGTTTACTGGAGACCTATACCATCATTTAGCCTTATCCCCAGGCTCCTCCCCAGTTTCATTTCCAGACTCCTCCCCAGTCTCATTCCCAGGCTCCTCCCCAGTCTCATTTCCAGGCTCCTCCCCAGTCTCATTTCCAGGCTCCTCCCCAGTCTCATTTCCAGGCTCCTCCCCAGTCTCATTTCCAGGCTCCTCCCCAGTCTCATTCCCAGGCTCCTCCCCAGTCCCATTCCCAGGCTCCTCCCCAGTCTCATTCCCAGGCTCCTCCCCAGTCTCATTCCCAGGCTCCTCCCCAGTCTCATATACATGTATCTGGTGAAATTTTATCTTACCACAATACCACACTACCAGTTTTAGTGAAAATTTTCTCTCTGGTGAAATATTAAAAGAACCTCAAATGTAAGTACTTGTACTGAATGGTGCCATTGAGCCTGATTCAACACACACTTGCAACTATCAACATTAAAACTGCCATCTCCTTGTCTTCCAAAATGGCAGCTGTTTTCCAAATTCATACTCGTCTTACAAGTGATGATGTCATATGCAAGGAGTTACATGTGATCTGTGTCATCTTATTTTCCGAACCTTTCCAGACGTTTCCTTGGACATCCCAGAAAAACTTGTTTCACGCAAGAGGGGTGACAAGGCTGTGTCGTCTATTCGTTTGGCAGGTATGTTTATACCAGTTCTTCATTATAATTCTGAAGGCTCAGTCTCACATAGCAATTATTGGCCTCAATTTCTAGCTCTGACAGCTTCTTAGTTAGCCTCGTTCCCAGTCCTCCTCCATTTTTATCTTCCATTTGCGTTCACAATAATACACGGGAATGGAAGACCGGTGAAAAATGGGGAGGCCTAGAAGCATTTATTACGTGAATGACATCAGGTGGACGCGAGGTGGACATGTGGGGGGGACAACTGGCAAAACAACACACTGAATCATCCATTCGAGCGCTCTAGCGCAGGTTTGGACTCTAGACCTTAGCGTGATTGAAACTACTCGTCTTGACTGGTAAGAAACTCGCTTTCAAGTTTAGTACGTACATATTTGAATATTGGTCCCTCCCCCCCTACGTCCACCTCTTGTCTACACACGTGATGAATGCTCCCAGGCCTTCCCCGTTTTTCAGCGGTCTTCCTCTCCCGTGTATTATTGTGAACACAAACGGAAGGTAAATCGGGGGAGGCTTGGGAACGAGGCTACTTCTTAGTAGTAAATTGTTTCCCTTGAGACAACAGGGAATGTCCACATAGACGACATCCTCATCTTAGCAGGGTCCAAGAAACTGGTGCAGGACCATGTCATAGACCTGTTGTACCTAATGGAGAACCTAGGCTTTGTGCCATGTGCAGTTACCACAAAAACGGAGGTAAGCTAGTGCATGGCAGTATAGTGACAGTTAACTGGCAGAGAAACGACACAGTACAATGGAAGACTTGTGCGCTAGCAGCTGAGCACCCCTTGCTGGTATACTTCTCGTAGCCATGTCCATGATTAAGAAAAGCAAAGGCAGCCCAGCATGGTTGTAGGGAGACTCGTCAACAAAGGAGAGCTTGCTACAATGTAACTCGTCTTCGCATCCTTGACCACACTAAGTCGTTTTCCACATGCCCAGACTGTGTGAGGCACATTACGTGTATACATATACCTACTTACATGTGATATACAATGTACACACACTGTGTGAGGCACATTACATGCATACATATACCTACTTACATGTGATATACAATGTACACACACTGTGTGAGGCACATTACATGCATACATATACCTACTTACATGTGATATACAATGTACACACACTGTGTGAGGCACATTACGTGTATACATATACCTACTTACATGTGATATACAATGTACACACACTGTGTGAGACACATTACGTGTATACATATACCTACTTACATGTGATATACATTGTACACACACTGTGTGAGGCACATTACGTGTATACATATACCTACTTACATGTGATATACAATGTACACACACTGTGTGAGGCACATTACATGTATACATATACCTACTTACATGTGATATACAATGTACACACACTGTGTGAGGCACATTACATGTATACATATACCTACTTACATGTGATATACAATGTACACACACTGTGTGAGGCACATTACATGTATACATATACCTACTTACATGTGATATACAATGTACACACACTGTGTGAGGCACATTACGTGCGTACATATACCTACTTTACATGTGATATACAATGTACACACACTGTGTGAGGCACATTACGTGTATACATATACCTACTTACATGTGATATACAATGTACACACACTGTGTGAGGCACATTACGTGTATACATATACCTACTTACATGTGATTGGGGCGAGCATTTAAATATTTCACAAAGACTGAACGTCCTTGGATCGATTATTTAGTCTTGTGCCCAGCCTCCTGTCGGCACAGTAGTTGAGTTCTCTTCAGGTAGCATAATCGACACTCATAAGCGCCAGAGATTCAGCTCATGACTTCAGTGTGAAGTTTAGTCAAGCGTGTGTAGCCATAGTAGCTACCCTGACCGGAGAAATGGCTGCAATTTGTCAGCGTGTATGATCATCTATATTTGCATGGTGAGAACTATACTACTGCTTGGCTACGTGGAGTTTTGCTTACCACGCTCATGGAACAGCAGACATGCATGTAGTGATGAATCCTGCTGTTACCAATGGTGCATAGTTTACCATGAAATCAGCAATGCATTGCTCACTCAGGCTCGCCCCACGATGATGCATGAATCATCTTACCAGTATACAATGTACACACACTATGTGTAAACAGTCACAGGATACGTTCTTTGTTGGAAGGTGTTACCCTTCAGCAGGTTATTCTAAGGGTCAATCCCTAGATGGTGGAGTTGTATGATCTAGTTTCTACTACCTGGCGTATTGCAGAATGCTGCATTACCTTATTGAAGGAATGAGTGACCGTATCATGTTACTCCAATTTGATTGGTTAGAGGTCATGTGACCCTATTCACTACTCTGATTGGTTGAAGGTCATGTGACTAGATGTACCTGTTATGCTTCCACAGAGTGTCTGACTAGTTTCACTCACTTGGAGACGTTGGAGGAGACGGAGTGGTACTACTGTGCTCGCTGCAAGTCCAGACAACCCTCCACCAAGCGGCTTTCTCTTCACACACTTCCAAACGTAGGTGACCTCTAACAAGAATTGGTAGTCGTGTATGTGTGTGTGTGAACAATCAGTGATCGACATCTCCCTGAAGAAAGGCAGGAATAGTATGTACAGTCACCCACTGCGCAAGCTGCATTGAGGGGGTCAGGTGGCTGGCCTGATAAAGAGCGCATATGAACGGGTGGCTGGAGTAAGAGCGTGTAACTCCAATAGAAGCCCACAGTCCGGTCAAAATTATTGAAGCGTACTAAAAATAGAACACCGGTCACGTCCTTAGCAACAAAGGCTTATGTCTACGCACAGCTGCGCAGTATGTGTTACGATTTTTAGTACGGTTCAATAATTCCAACCAGTTTCAAATTTTACGGAGTTACACGCTCTTACTCTAGCCGCCCGTTCTTATGCGCTCTTGTCTGATCCATATGGTAGGTACTACATCTCATAGATAGTGTTTCTTTGTGCAGCTGTTCATGGCTACAAGTGGTTGTAATCTACTTACTAGCGTTGGCAGACTGGCTCTTTGAGAATTCCACCTAATGAGAGGATTGTGACAATAGGGCTAGTCATGTATACTAGCAGCTAGCCAAGCATCAACTGGATATCCCCCAGTCCTTCCCTAAAGCAAGTTCACCTCAATGAACTGGAAACCGAAAGGCTTCTGGAATGGCTTCCATGTTTATGTTCCCAAGCGCATTTCATTCACCACACAGGACATTGCATCACGTACACCGATGCATGGCCTCACTCCCAGGCTCTCGTGCGTGGGCAAAGAAAGTATACACCAAGGAAACTTGGCACTTGCACAAGCAGTGTGTACCAGGGTCTCTTTTCCCCTCCCCTACACGAGAGCCTAGGGGTGAGGCTATCTGATGTACAGAACACCCAGCTGGATCAATGACTGATCGTTCCTGTGCTCACTGCTTAAGCATCAATGAATCATATCTTCCTGTTAAAAAACGGCTGAGGTGTTTTGCTCTATGCAGGATATATTTCAGTCAATACCAGCGTGCAGCAGTAGTTGTTGTACACTGTAGTTTTGAGCTGAGCAGAGAGATCATAAGTGAAGGGGTTGAAATGCTTATACATGTAGGTACAACGAGAGACTTGTGGTAACTGGAAACATACATGTATCCTCTAGCCTCGTTCCCAGGCCTTCCCACCGTCCAGTTTTTGATCGCTTGCAGTATGCAAAAACGGAGGGGGGAAGGCCTGGTGCATTTTATCACGTGAATGACATTAAGTGTCTACCTAGGTAGACAGAGGGGGGGAGGGGTCCCCCATCGAAAGAATACATTTCGCACATGTGTTCTTTGTTTTGAACCAGGAGTGGTACATTTCGTACGTTTTTCTCATCGCAAACGTTTGAAACTCCAGCGCTTGGAGCAGAAACTGCAAGATACAAGATAAGGCCTCAACCTCGTTCTTCGATGGGGGACCCCTCCCCCCCCTCTGTCTACCTAGGTAGACACTGACGTCATTCACATGATAAAATGGACTGGGCCTTCTCCCCCTCCGTTTTTGTGTACTGCAAGCGATCAAAACCTGGACGGTGGGAAGGCCTGGGAACGAGGCTACTTATCATCCTCACTCTGCTGCTTCATTTTGGCTTTGTCTTGCTGCACCAGTTGAAGTTCATTTACTTCATATACGTGTATATGTTACAGCCGGATTTTAAACCTTTGACCGGTTTTTAAATTTAATTGTATGACGTATACCCAGACTCTGTGTCTCATTTGGACACCAAAGTGCAAACTAGTGGGGGGAATAGTGTGTGGGGTAGGCCGGTGCACTATTGATCTTGTACCATGGTTGATAATTCTGACCAATCAGATTGCTTTATATCAGGTTAATAAATCTCATACCAACCTCGTCTGCCAACTTATTCACCTCGTCTGCTAACTTATTCACCTGTACCAGGGGGCACAGTGTTCAAAGCAATCACATTTACTGTCAATAAATTTGAACATGTATACAGCAAGCCAATTGAGTATACAGCAAGCTAATGTGAGCTCGAGTATACAGCAAGCTAATGTGAGTATACAGCAAGCTAATGTGAGTATACAGCAAGCTAATGTAAAGTATTACAGTAAGCTAATGTGAGTATACAGCAAGCCAATTGAGTATACAGCAAGCTAATGTAAAGTATTACAGTAAGCTAATGTGAGTATACAGCAAGCCAATTGAGTATACAGCAAGCTAATGTAAAGTATACAGTAAGCTAATGTGAGTATACAGCAAGCCAATTGAGTATACAGCAAGCTAGTGTAAAGTATTACAGTAAGCTAATGTGAGTATACAGCAAGCCAATTGAGTATACAGCAAGCTAATGTAAAGTATACAGTAAGCTAATGTGAGTATACAGCAAGCTAATGTAAAGTATACAGTAAGCTAATGTGAGTATACAGCAAGCCAATTGAGTATACAGCAAGCTAATGTAAAGTATTACAGTAAGCTAATGTGAGTATACAGCAAGCCAATTGAGTATACAGCAAGCTAATGTAAAGTATACAGTAAGCTAATGTGAGTATACAGCAAGCCAATGTGAGTATACAGTAAGCTAATGTGAGTATACAGCAAGCTAATGTAAAGTATACAGTAAGCTAATGTAAAGTATACAGCAAGCTAATGTGAGTATACAGTAAGCTAAGCTGGTATGCACAAGTAAATAATAAACAACTGAGATGTTTACACCGTTGTTGCACTGTGAAAATAGAAAAATGAGTGACTAATGTTGCTGTTCTGCGTGATAGTGATGGCACTGCATTCTGAAAGGTCCCGAGTGAAGGCACGCTGGGTTGTCTCGTTCCCAGACCACGCACGTGCGTGGGGAGGTGCTTGATAAGGTAATGGAGCGGAGTTTATTGATGGTCGCGGCCTCTGTCGTTCGGCCGCTCTGTTGTTCGTTACTCGACACAGGAAACTGAGCACGTTCTCGAGTGAGCGGTTGTAGCTTGTTCGCTGTTGTTTTCTTGACATAGGGCCAGGAGTTAGTCAACAGTTTGTGGTTCAGATAACTGCGTTCTGTATGAGATCGTCGAGCTCGTTCACCATGTTCACAAGTGTGCAGCTGCTGCTTGAAGTTTCCAGGAGTTCCGCGTTTCTGTCACCTTTCAGAGAGCTTTGTAGTACTGCAAAAATTATTGTAGCGCATGACAAACTGTCCGCTTTTTATACCGTTCTACTACGTAGGCGCGTTGCTATGCCCCATGGTACAAGTCGGTTATACAACTCGGTTTCGGTCTCTACGGTATACACAACCTCGTGCCGCGCAGGCACGAGGTTGTGTATACCGTAGAGACCGAAACCGAGTTGTATAACCTATACTTACACACCTGCAAGTAGAGACTATCTGACATACAGTGTACAATGGATTGGTGTGGCTAGCCTCGTCCCCAGGCTCTCTCCTCAAAAACGGGGGGAGGAGAGAGCCTGGTAACATCCGTGGGAAAAGTTTTCGACTTCTGGCGCCTTGCTCTGGTTTTACCAATCAGATTGCAGAACAAAACCACATGTACACGTGACATTTTGTCCACTCAGCAAAAAATTGTCAACTCGAAAATGAACTTATAAGCGTAGACTACACCTCAAAGGTTGGTGAAAAGCAGTTTCGGATGTGAGGAAGGGGCGCAAGTGCAGAGAGTCCAAGATCGAAGTTCACTGTAGTTGGTTTGCGGGACTGACACGCTCACCATACTTCGCAGCTCCGAATTTACATGTACAAAGTGCGCCACGGAACTCAACAGAGCTGCAGATGCCTTGAAGACGAAGAGCGAAATCGTAAATAGCTTGCACTGCTACCAGGTATAGTACCGATATTGCATGGCAGCTTATTAAATCACATGACAATTATTACTAAAGTGGGAGCGTCCTACGTTGATCACATGAATGATGACGCGCCAGAAGTCGGCAGCTTTTCTCACGAATGTTACCAGGCTCTCTCCTCTCCCGTTTTTGAGGAGAGAGCCTGGGGACGAGGCTATGGTGTGGCAGGGATCCAAACACATGCAATGAGCCAGCTGGGGTGCTGTGCATGTACCCGTACCTAGAGGGTGTTCACACCAGTGCTGAGAGCTTGTCCTATCTGCACAGTACAGTTCAAAAGTGTGGGAATCCCAAGTAAAAGTGCAACCGTCACGTTTATTGAGTGCATCACTGAGTTTGATGGACTGTGTCACTTACTGAGCATCCGCTAAAGACAGGGCTCGTGCGTGCTCCATAGATGCAGCAGATATTCATGCATCTGCATGTACGTATGAAGTGTGTACGAGACCCACCCTTAATGAAAGCTCAGCGCTACAGTACGTCGAACTTGATGATGCACTCGAATTACATGACAGAATAATAGTTATAGTTCTATCTGGGACTGCCACATGTTCAAATTAGTGCCCACCATTTAATGTGTAGTACGTCATACAGTTCAAATTAGTGCCCACCATTTAATGTGTAGTACGTCATACAGTTCAAATTAGTGCCCACCATTTAATGTGTAGTCGTACGATTCAATTTAGTGCCCACCATTTGATGTATAGTCATACTAGTCTTGTGCCCAGCCGTCGATCCACGCCCCCTGGCGGAGAACGTCTGGTGGCTTGATTTGAATTTCTTGTCACGAAGGTGTGTCCAGCAAACGCATAATTAAAGTACTAAGATTCTATCTGCTGCTCCTTTTGTCTTACCTTGAAGCAGTCAGTAACGTTCCCTAACCATCGAAGCATCAGTCGCTAGTGAAAGGAGCGGCAAACTTCCTGATTTCAGTCGTCAACCTTGAGCTAAAACATCTGGTGACATTCTTCCCGCACGCAAACTCGCAAACCACCTGAGTTGGTTTGTAAGTAGGTTTGCTGTATCCCCGTTTTTAAAAGAACAGAGCGCTGATGCACAGAGTTCTCCCTTCAGCACAAACCTCAGAATAAATCGAGACGGCCATTTTGCACTTCGATCGATCGATGACGTACGACTTTTAATTGTGTGCTCTGCGATTTCATTACTCATCTCACATTCCTGATGAGAAAGGTGTTAGTGACAAGAAATTCAAATCAAATCACCAGATGTTCTCCGCCTGGGGACATGGACGGGTGGGTACGAGACTATATAGTCATACAGTTCAAATTAGTGCCCACCATTTGATGTGTAGTTGTACAGTTCAAATTAGCTACATGTAGTGCCCACCATGTTATCATATTATAATTATTGGTGTGCTATTGTTAACTGCGCCGATCATATTACTTGGTGTACAAATAGTTGCAAAGGTCATTTGGCATGGTATGAGTTATGTGTCTTATTTGGACATCAAAGTGCAACGTAGTTGTATGTCTGGGGGGAATGGTGTGTGGGGTAGGTGCACTATTGATCTTACACACCTGGTAGAACGTGAAATGGACCGTTATTAAGTTCAGAGTCTAGTGCAATCGCATGAGCATTGAACCAAACATCTTGGTTCAGCAATTTGGTGGCACTAGCCAGGGACCCTGGGGCTCGATTCCCAGCGACTCGGCTTTTTCACCTTCCTCTAGTTTCACCATTTAGAACATGCATTGTCAAGGTAGGGTGAATGATTGTGTTGCAGGGTTCAATAACTTAATTGTGTCTCAGGGTTGAATGACCTACTTGTGTCACAGAGTTAAATGACCTACTTGTGTCTCAGGGTTAAATGACCTACTTGTGTCTCAGGGTTAAATGACCTACTTGTGTCTCAGGGTTAAATGACCTACTTGTGTCTCAGGGTTAAATGACCTACTTGTGTCTCAGGGTTAAATAAGTTAATTGTGTCTCAGGGTTAAATAATCTAATTCTATCTCATGGTTAAATAACCTCCAACTTTGTGGCAAGGGAGAAGTGTCTCCATACACCATGTATATTAGCCTCGTTCCCAGGCCTCCCCTGTTTTTTTTTTGTTCTTTGGTTTGCATTCAGTATAATACATGGAAGCGGAAGAGCAGCAAAAAATGGGGAAGGCCTGGGAACACTTTATCACATGAATGGTGTCAGGTGGACGCGAGGTGGACATAGCAGGGGGGCCTGACTACAAGTATGTGCGCAATAAACCTGAGAGCAAGTTTCTTACTGGTCATTGATAAGCAGAGTACTAGTCATCTTGTGAACGTCTGGGGTTTTGCCTAGCGATGGAGCACTCGAAGATGAAGTCTAGTACGTTATTTCATGTATTTGAATGTGGACCCCTCCCCCCCTATGTCCACCTTGCGTCCACCTGACGTCATTCACGTGATAAGTGTTCCCAGGCCTTCCCTGTTTTCACCACTCTTTTGCTTCCATGTATTATACTGAACGCAAACCGAAGAACAAAAAACGGGAGAGGCCTGGGAACGAGGCTACATGTATACCACATTCGAAAATAGATGTTCACACACATATTTCTTACCTTGTACATCATATGATGTCAGAGCATGTGCCTTAAGAAATACTCCTCTAAGAAAGGTACATCACTTATAATCCCAAATTTTAGATATTTCAATCAACTAATTAGTTGCAAACATATGTGACAGTCCCGTGTAGAAATCGAAGATTATTCCATTGCGTATTTCGATCGCATCGCTGTGTTTGAAGCGCTGTATCGCTGAACTTCCGTTAAGGGCGGGGTTCATACGCGCTTCGTGGATGCATGAATAGCTAACGATTTTACGAAGCGCGTATGAGCCCCGCAATGGCAAGCAATGGAAGCTGGCTATAGAAACTACACGTAACTACCAAGAGCTCTTATTTAGAACACAATCAAATTCAAGTTAGCAACGGGATCGTAGCTGGCTACAGAAAGTGTTGTTTTATACCAATTCTGAATTGAACATTCCACAACTACCACACCGAACTTTGTTAGGTCTGTTTTAGCCTAGGAACGTGTTGGATCCTGTCACTGGTGTGTGCAAGCATTGCAAGCATCCATCAATTCACTTACCATACAATCAAACCTCCCACCTCATGTATGCAGCTTGTCATGCCAACAATTAAAGTGCAAGTAACTTATGAATGTATAGAATTTCTGAGATAAGTCTGGGATTGTCATTGGCTTCAGCTCAGAGGTACATGTATGGTTGAAACGTTGTAATGTCTTATGGTTATTGGTTATTGATTCTAATGTGAAAACTATCCCCCCAGTAGTCGGTATGCAAGGAATGGAAGACTGTAAACATTTAAATGCTTCACCTGTCTGTTTGTTTCTTCTCTCCCTCCCTCCTTTCTTCCCTCTCTCACTCCCTTCTTCTTTCCCTTGTTCCCTCCCTCTCCTCTCCTCTCCCCACCACTTCCCCTCCCTCCATCCCTCTCCTCTCCTCTTCCCACCACCTCCCCTCCCACCATCCCTCTCCTCTCCCTACCACCTCCCCTCCCACCATCCCTCTCCTCTTCCCACCACTTCCCCTCCCTCCCCTCTCCCCACCACCTCCCCTCCCACCATCCCTCTCCTCTCCTCTCCCCACCACCTCCCCTCCCACCATCCCTCCATCCCTCTCCTCTCCCCACCACCTCCCCTCCCACCATCCCTCCATCCCTCTCCTCTCCCCACCACCTCCCCTCCCACCATCCCTCTCCTCTCCCCACCACCTCCCCTCCCTCCATCCCTTTCCTCTTCCCACCACCTCCCCTCCTTCCATCCCTCTCCTCTCCCCACCGCCTCCCCTTCCAGGTACTCTGCCTACACTTAAAACGGTTCCGGTTCAACTCCTTCCTCCGCACAAAGCTCAACATTCAGATCGAGTTTCCCCTGCATGGGCTGGACATGTCTCCCTTCACTGTAGGCTACAAGGGACGACCGATAAAGAGTGCCATCTATGACCTGGCAGCTGTCGTGGTTCACCACGGATCAGGGTGAGACATAGGACCCATTTTCCTCTTATTTAGAAAATGAAGAAATAGGTATAGAAGCAATCCAAATAGGTATAGAAGCAATCCAAATTGGAATGAACACAGGGCATTTAGCTTGCTAGCTACTTAACAAGAGACACAGCAACTAACAGCACTCACAGCTCAATGGTTAGAGTGCTGGCAGCTCAGCCATAGCCTCTGGGTTTGATTCCGGCAACTGCTTACTTTTCAACGCCATTACATAAATCTTTCTTTCCAGCTAAGGAAAGAGGACATAAAGAGAGCTTCCTTTGACGAGATCAATTCTCACCAGATCAATTGCCACCAGATCAACTCCCCTGAGATCAACTTGCCGCGAGATCAATTCTCGAGAATGATATGCTTATAGAGATGAAGTTTGCAAAGTCCTTTATTTAGAAAGTGAAACCCCCCCTAGCTTCACGTAGAAACGTGTTCCATATTCAGGATTGTGAAGTTGTGTAATTCTGAAATACCGCCTTGTTTGAAAAGCTGAAACACTTTGTGTAGCTTGTTGAGTTTAAAAAATCTTGAACTTGGTGGCGAGGGAGAGTGCTTCATGTGCATACCGTACAGACATGTTGTGTCTTGTGTGCTGCCTGTAGTAGGTCCTTAGGCCACTGTGTTGAACAATGAGAGTTCACATAGTTTTCCCGAGTTAACAATGTTAGCATCACCACCACTCGTGGTGTTATGGAGCAAGATGTAGGGATGGCCGGTGTGAAAGTATTGTGGTGTCGTTCCCTTCTAGTTTGGTGGGTTTTTGAGGGTTCCATCCTTACATGCGCTTGTTTTCGCTCAGAAAACTTTTTGCGACTTATTTAATGTTAGTCTGACTCCAGAATTACCTTTTTCTTGCTAAAGGTATGTCATTGTGTAAATAGTTAACGTCATTTTTTGTATGTGGTCATTGGGGCGAGCCTGAGCGAGCCCCACACTAGCGGGACTGCATTGCGCACGTGCGTGTGTATGTTTGCTTGCTTGCTTGCTTGCGGCCATATGCCGTAAATTTTTAATGAGCACGGATAAATTTTAATATTACGAAGATCGAGCTCATGCACTCAGTAGGTGAAGGGCTATTTGCCAGAGTGCAGCGTCGGTGACCAGGAGCGGAGACGACTGAAGTTGAAGCACACATGGCAACTTACTCCTTGCTTGTATGCGCTGCTATAGATCATGAACGGCAGGCTGCCCACAGGCAGTACAAATTTCGATCACAGTGGTTGAGGTCGCTTCAGTAAGGGCCATGCATAAACGGCACTTATAAACGCCAGAAATTCAGCTCATGATTTTAGTGTAAAGCTTAGTCCATGCATATGTAGCCACATACCTTCCCCTGGAGCCTCTCCAGGAGACAGACAACATGTGGGAAAAAAGCCTTCCCCTGGCACCTCAGTACCAAGGGACAGTCTACACAGAGGACATAGAAGCCTTCTCCTGGCACCCATTTCAGTTTGCCAGGAGACAGCCTGT
Source organism: Agelas oroides (assembly GCA_949130485.1). Taxonomy (NCBI): domain Eukaryota; kingdom Metazoa; phylum Porifera; class Demospongiae; order Agelasida; family Agelasidae; genus Agelas; species Agelas oroides. The sequence continues at coordinate 6,112,357 of OX422198.1, forward strand.
ATCAGCTTGCTCAGGCTCGCCCCCACAATGTTCTACATTTTCTATTAGATTGTTTATTTGTGCTTTGTGGTCTTGTAGATTGCAAATTGGCTTGAGATTTTCGAATGAAGAGTAAAGGAGGATGCCCCTCCCATTTTGGGACAATTAGGCACAAGGTTTCTAAGTTTAGTCCACAGCACCACTGGCTGTTACGTGACACAACAAGCGATGCAACAGAGGCTCCCAGGATCTTGTACGGGGAGGAGAAAAAAGAGCCTTGTGTGCATATACATGTACCTCCTTCTTGGTACAATTCATTAATGTTATGGACCATTTCAGTTTACCTACAGCTACTATGTGCACACCTGCAATAATTTCTCAGTTGTTTTGGAGGGTCTTGTGTGGAATAGTGCACATTCTTAGGTAACAGGTTATGATAACAATGAAGAGGAGGGATAAGAAAGTGCACTGGTTCTCTCTGAGATGATTTTACTGAAGGTATTAGCGGTATGCAACATGCGTGACAGATTCTTTTGTTCCTCTACTCTCCTCTTTGCAGGGTTAGTTCAGGCCATTACACCACGTACGCATACAGCCCCAAAGCAGGTTGGTTGTTACTGACATCTGTAGTATAACTTTGTTTCAAGGTGGTCACTGTTGACCTTGTTCCTGGGTCTGCTCCACCTTTTATTCTAGCCTCATTCCTAGGCCTCCCCCGTTTTTTGTTCTTCGGTTTGTGTTCAGTATAATACACGGAAAGTGGAAGAGCGGCGAAAAACGTGGAAGGCCTGGGAATACCTATCATGTGAATGATGTCTAGTGGACGTGAGGTGGATGTTGGGGGGAGGGGGGTGCCCATCTGCAAACTCGTGTGCAATAAACCATAGAGCAAGTTTCTTACCGGTGAAGTCGAGTACTGTCGATCTCGTGAACATCTGGGGTCCTGGCTATCGTTGGAACGCTCGATGATGAAGTCTAGTACGTTATTTGAAGGTGGGCCCCTCCCCCCTACGTCCACCTCGCGTCCACCAGACGTCATTCACGTGATAGGTGTTCCCAGGCCTTCCCCGTTTTTCGCTGTTCTTCCACTTCCGTGTATTATACTGAACGCAAACTGCAGAACAAAAACGGGGAAGGCCTGGGAATGAGGGTACTTTTATTCTGTGTACTCGGAAACTGAAAAACTGGGAGGGTCTGGTGTATATGAACAATGATGTTAGGTATAAAGACGTGAAGTGAATCTGGGGGTGGAGCCAACTGCAACTGTACGCAATAAAGTTGGAAGCAAGTTTCTTACTGGTCCAGCTGAGTAGTCGGATGTCTGAGGGAATTGGTACCTGTTCGCCAACTCCCGTTTCACCTACTCCCATTTCGCCTACTTTTGACCAAAAAGTGGCGTTTTGACTACTCGTAAAAAAAAAATTATATTTGGGCATCAAAGTGATGTCAAGGCAACATCCTGAAGTAGACTTGTCTTTGAAAATCTATTTGGGCCATGTCAAAGTGACATCCTGTGCTATGACTGGCTTTGTCTGTAGTTGAGTGTACCAACCAGTACAGGTCAACCATGTTTGGTACAGTCAACACACTAATGTCTAAATATTGTATTATTGTCATATTAATAGTGCGGTGTGTTTTTAAGAGTAGGCGAAACGCCACTTATTGGTCTAAAGTAGGCGAAATGGGAGTAGGCGAAACGGGAGTAGGTGAACAGGGAATATCCCGTCTGGAATTCCAGGAATCTGAGGTCTACATGGACTAGTAAACCTAGCCAAATGGATAAGCAACATTTATGGTTGCCCTCCCACCCTGATGTCATGATACTATATTTGCACGTTGTTAAGCACATTTCATTTATAAGTGCATGTTTGCTATTAAGCACTGGTTTGCTTGCTAGCTCTAAATAAAGCACACACTGAATGTACCTCACTGTTAGTAGTCTCATCCTCAGACCAATATTTTCCATGTGCCAGCAGACTCGTTGAAAAATAGGGTCTGGACGCTTTCACTGACATAAGGCAGTCAGTAATTGTAGGTGTTAATTATATTATCTGCTACCAGTAACGGGAGCTTTGGCACCAAAAAATTGTAAGCTGGCTATCTGTGATGACATAAAACGGAATTTACTTTACCTGAGCAATCTGATTGGTGCTACAATATGCCGATACACTTTACAATTAGGGAGCAGCAAACATGTCCAGACCCTATTTTTTGACAAGGGTGCAGAGTGCACGCAAAAAAAATTGGTCTGGGGACGTGACTACACTGTTAGGTGCATTTCCTTCCTGTGGAGACCTTACACCATTATTGCTGTCCCATGACAGATGCTTTCTGTACACTATGTAGCATCTGAGTGTACATGCGACTGACACAGAGAAGTGAGGGTTTAGAGTAGCCTTGTTTTTCGCTGCCAAAGTTGCATAGTGTCATTTTTAGTGTAATAAAAATGACGACATCATGCGATCATTGTCGTTGCAGAATAAGAAATGGGTTAAGCCTTGCAACAAGAAAATCGATGATACTGTCAATTTCATTATGGGTTGAAGCCCCAGTGGTGTAGCCCCAGGGTGTAGTTCATTATGTCAACACAACAACCCTTATAGGGAATATGTGGTTGGGTGCTAAAAGGGTGTGGGCTTCCTGGTCAAGAGTTTTGTGGATCACCTAGTTAATTCAGCCCAATGAAAATGTTGCCCAACAAATCGTTTGTGGCTTCTTGTAGCTGGGAGATCAGGTCCTTCTTTGCCATTTACCAGTTGGAGGGTTACACATAACCTCACTACTATAAGGACGAAGCCCTATAAACATGGTGGTTAAAACATAATGAAATTGTGATTGACTCTTGCAAGCGGACATGAAGGCCCACACATTCTACATTCTTTCTTTCACTCCTACCCTTACATACAAACACACAAGCCTCAGATATTTGTTCTCAAAGCTTTGTGTTTGTAGAGGATAATAATCGAGTCCTCTGAGTAGCATAATAGTTGTCATAAGGCTTGACGAAAGCTTCTACATGTAACTACTCAGTTTTGTGTGTTCTATCAAGTATCTATAAAAATCATTCACATGCCATTTCCAAGTAATTTGCAAACTTGTGCAAGGCTTTTTTTTGTAAAAAGAATCTTGTATTCGTTACACATGCATGTCAGTGAAACGTACACTCTCATGAAGTTTTTAGTAGAACTGATGAGATCTAGCATTGACTGAAGAGTACATCCTGTGCAATGGGTGACTGAATGTTTGTTCTTTTCTCTCAGAGTCTTGGTACCACTTCAACGACAGTACAGTTACTGAAACACACTCCCAGTGGGTAGCTTCCTGCCGTGCATACATACTGTTCTATATTCAGAGAGACATCAACAGCAAATACAGCAGCAAGCGGTTCTGATGAAGGGGTGTGTGTGTGTGCGAATGAAACATCGGCCACAATGGCAGCTGTGAAATCATTATTCTGATCTGTAATGGATTGTGATGCATAGAGGCATTCATGTATACAGACAGGTATTAGTATGATTGCTGATAATAGCTGATTTATTTATATTGTGGGCCAGCCCACATTAATGTTCCATTAAATGTTGATGATGTACAATTAGGTTAGGTTACAAGATGCATGGCAGAATGTTAGGTCAGTTGCCAAGGGCTTGGCATGGCTGCCGACCACAAAAACCGTCTTTTCCATTGCATCAAATGTTTGCGGACTGGCACTGCCTAGAATAGCTACCAGTATACTTGCATTATTGTCATAGCAAAATAAAAGTTCACACAACTGACACCTTGCACCACCCTAGTGTGGTTCCCAGGCCCTCCCAGATTTTTTCTTGTAGCTGTGGAGAAGCTCTTGGAGTGGCCTGGGAAGAGCTCTAGGCTAGCACTGTCCACCTCTCTGATTCTCAAGTGCAGCCATTGTTGCAAGAATCACACTTACTGTATGTGTATGCTTAACACCTGTATGTGCTGTTATATTGAAACCAACTAGCACTACTGGCACCTTCCTTTTGTAAATTATACGGCTTTGACACCTTCCAAACAAGAGCCAGGATCGCAGAACATGGTGTGAAAAGAGAAAACTTCTCAACTGTTCAACTGTAAATTGCTCATAATTTTGACTCTGACCTGCATGGGATGGCAGCTTTCTGTACTGCAAGTTGGAGCCTAGGACCGAAGCTACCTGACTCACCCTTGCAACTTGCTAGCTTCATATCCATGTCAAGAGAACCACCTTTGGTAATAAGCCATAATAATCATGACATTGTACTAATTGCAACAAGCTTCCTGTTTTTGTAATTGGTTTGTAGCCTTCAAGGACTTCTTTCCCACTAGTGTCAACCCCTTGTAAGGCTTTAGTTTCAGAACCTTGCTGCACTATAGGATACACACAGGTAACCTCTGTCAATGTGCTCTTGTTTTTGAAGCTGCTCACTGATTAAACTTGCAGAGCCCTATACGTGCTTGATCAGATCGTATAGAAAGGTGATTCACAATTTTGTGGAGAGCAACCATTTTGGACAAGTTTACATCGTCAGGCTGGCTGCATTCCCTTAATCTCGATAACAGGACATCCTTCGCATACCAAAGTGTTGAGTAGTCATAGCATGCAAAGTGTAGGTGTACACAAGTGTCGATGCATATTACAATATCCATGCATGATAGAACAATACTGGCCCAGGCATAAAAGAGAACAAGCAATGAAGGATAAGAACACTGCACACTGTACATGGAAACTTCACAAGAACCCACCCACATGAAGCATTTACTTGCTCCTGCTAAATGGCATACCTGTATAAGAGATTGAAGTGTGGTGCAACAGAATGAGTGCTATATAAAAATGAGAAATTTCTGATCTGTGCTGCAATGTCTGCTGTGCACGTCACATGATAACACACTTTTTTGAGTTCTGTACATCTGGTGTGCGTGTTGCAGGTAGTCCAAAATATTCAGTTGAGTAACAACTCAAGTCAGGTTGGGATCTACTTCTTTCCTTCCTTTTCCCCACACTGAAAGATCTGCGGCGTGTCTTTCCATTGACCTGCTTACCAGCCACCCTCACTCTCCCATCCACTGCCATTACTAGTGTTGTAAAAAATTCCTGGATATTGGTTCCCTCTTTTGCAGAGGTTTCCATGAAGGGACAGTTACACATGTCCTTTGCAGCTTGCACTCCCTCCGCTCTATCCACTTCTCTTCTGTCTTCCAAATCGCACTTGTTTCCGACCAGAACCACGGTAATTTCGCTGAGTGATTTCACCTCTAGGATTTGCTGGTAAATCTCCCTGATCTCTTCGAACGATTGTCTGTCGTCGACCGAATAGACGAGGGCAAAAGCCTGCGCATTCGTAATGTAGAGCTGTCGCATTGATGCGAACTGCTCCGTCCCCGCCGTATCCAATATTTCCACGATGCAGGGCCCGACGCCATCAATCCTCGTATCGTGTCGGTAGTAATCCTCAATCGTGGGGTTGTAAGTAGGGGTGAAGACGCCCGAGATTATTCTCAGCGTTAGGGCGCTCTTCCCCACACCACCAGATCCTAGCATGGTCACTTTATACTCTGGCTTTATCGGCATATCTGTTTCGTCTTGAGGCGTGAGATCTCGTGTAGATACAAGTTAGCTGCCTCTGTGTCGCGGAAAATGGCCGGGCTGCTGCTGTTGTGCTTGCGTGTGCTCGACCGACCTACTTGAGTGCCGCAGGGAGAGGAAGTTAGATGTAACGGAAGAACAAGATGTGGGCGGAGCTCAATTATGTAAGGTGGAGCTCTTGCATACGTACCAGTGTTGATATTTTATTGGTCAAATTAAAGTTCTTGATAGAAAAAAAAAATGTTCCCCCTCATGCAGACCATTCTGTTTGAGAAATATGTACAGGTCTTTGCAGGTTGGTTGAGGGAACGTCTGTAGAGTAGCAAATCACCTGTGAGTGCCTAATTGAATAATAGCAAGTGTAGTATTTGATACAGTGCCTGCATTATTCAATTAGGCACACAAGAGTGATCTACTACCTTCCCTCAACCAACAGTGTACAAGGTCACTGCTGAGCTTGAGAGAAATCCAGGCCAAAAGGAAGCTTAATTATTGTAGATTTCTTTCTCTTGAGTATTGACTACGAATCAACAAGATATTATAAGCCTAGGCCCTCACTCCATGCCTCATTAGTGGGCATGGAAGATCATGTTTAAAAATTTAAAACTAAACGTACACACCACAATCAAATTCTAGGGTCATCAGATTGTACAAAAACAGCAAAGAACAGAGGATCACTATCCACACTTGCAAGAGAAGGGCAAGTTGATTTCAGACATCCTAACATATGCAAAACTTGCACAAGTTTTTGGAAGCTAAGAGTATCTTGAAGTGCATAATCCAAACTTGCGGCCCTTAAGGCCACATGGAGTACATCCTGACTTGAAGCAGTAAAATCCAAAGAGGAGACACAGAGCTTCAGTTGTGTCACAAAGTGAGCAACCTGGCTCACTTCCAAGTGCTTCATGTTGAGCAGAACTGACCTAAGGGTCAATGGACATCCGCCAGAGAAAGGGTTACAGCCTAGATACACTCTTCTGAGCTTTGACATCCTCACTACCAACGCCAGTACAGACTTGAAATCAATAAACTACAGTGGAGAGAAAAGAAAAAAATACTGGCAAGTGAAGATGTCCAATTTAGCTAGAAGCAAATTCTAAGCTTGAAGAATGTAACTATGCAAGTTACCTGGTTGCTATAGAGTCCTAGCGCAGTGAGATAGTGGAAATCAGGAAGTGTGTCCCAGTCAATCGTGGCGAGCAGGTTTCCAGAAAGGTAGAGCCTATATGTTGTAGGCAGAGAAAATAAACAGGGTCACCAGGGACCTCCAGCCCTTTGTTGAAAACAGGTGGCTAGGCCATTTTGTACAGGATTAGTGCAGCTAGGACCAGCCTACGTAAGAGTGATCATTACAAGCAAGTAGCTCAGACTGTAGTTGGCATTTCTTATGTTTGTCTTGCAGATGTTTCTTTCAATTCCTGACTATACCATGTACCATGAATGGACTTGTTTGGAGCAAGAGACTGTGTTATCTACCATGTGAAAACCGTGCTACATACTCTTGCAGCTGTGTATTCTTTGTGAGGTTGCTCATGCACTGAATGTGGTTACAGCGAAGGTTGAGGTGTTCTAAACCAGGAACACATTCCAAGTTCTCAATCCTGGATATCTTGTTGTTGGCTAGGTGCAGTTCCTTCAGTACGGGTGTAGCAGTTAATGACGGTACTGCGGTGAGGTTATTACAGTTGAGGGAGAGGTAGGTTAAGCTAGAAAAGCCACGAAGAGCATCCAGGGGCACTGTTGCAATAAAGTTGAAACAAAGGTGCAGCTCCTATGCAGGAGGAGAGAGACATGTACGAAAGCTTTCACTGATGGGAAATACAGCATTTCCAAATTAATCTATTTATCCAAGTACTTAGGAAGAATACACCCAGATCTCATAAATCTCCACAATTATAGAAATGTCTCATCAATTCAACTTTCTACAGCTGGTTTTCAATTTGGCAGGCTAGCTTACGGTTACTAGTCCCTTGTTTGTTATTTTATCGCCGATTTGCAGCTCAGAGACATCTCTTAAGTGCCTCCCATTCCAGTCAATGTTGCACGTCATCATGAAGGACTCTGCCTCCAATTAATGCACACCACCATCCATCCACGTGGTGTCCGTCGATCAATCAAGTACCATGGGGAAGCTGAACGTAGCATTGTTACGCTACCTTTCTCAGGAGGATTTCAGAGTCCTAACTGCGGTAAGCCAAATACTTTGATCTTACGGAATCAGCTGAGCTTGTCAGATCGTGTGTGTGTGTGTGTGTGTGTGTGTGTGTGTGTGTGTGTGTGTGTGTGTGTGTGTGTGTGTGTGTGTGTGTGTGTGTGTGTGTGTGTGTGTGTGTGTGTGTGTGTGTGTGTGTGTGTGTGTGTGTGTGTGTGTGTGTGTGTGTGTGTGTGTGCATGTGCGTGTGCGTGCGCGTGCGTGTGTGTGCGTGTGCGTGTGTGTGTGTGTGCGCGTGCGTGCACGTGTCTGTGTGTGTGTGTGTGTGTGTGTGCGTGTTTGTGTGCGTGTGTGTGTGTGTGTGCATGTGTGCAAGTGTGTGCGTGCGTGCGTGCATGTGTGCGTGCGTGCGTGTGTGCGTGCGTGTGTGTGACAAAGCTACTCATGCCTAGTTACCAGACCTGGTATTAAATAACACATTCACAAAAGTTTTCCTCTCTCTTTCTCATGCACATAACCATCGTTTCAGGTTGAGATGGGTATGAAGAACCACGAGATAGTGCCCGTGAACCTAGTGTCATCCATTGCTGGCCTGAAGCATGGCGGGTGCCAGAAGATTCTTAGGCAGCTGGTGCAACATAAACTGGTGTGCTATGAACACCGTAAAGGTATGGGTATAGAAACTCGCATGATTTTTGTGCGAGAGAGTTTTGGTGATATTAAAATGAGTAACCTCGTTCCCAGGCTCGAAGAGGAGGAGAAAGGGCCTGGTTTCAGTCATTTGTGCATGTGCTTAATCCCACCACCTCCGCATACCATTGATATACTTACGTATGCTCGTGACGCAATATTGATACTAAGCGTTACACTGTCTGTAGATTTATCATAGCAGGATAATGCATGCAAAGAAACTCACTTGATTGCTCTCATCCAGCGGCCGATTTGAAACTATGAATGGAAAGTACGAGCTCCCATGGAGTTGGCTGACGAGAATAAGAGGCTACCTAGCTACCAGTAAAACCATCGCAAAAGGCTTCAATTGCACTTTTGTCTGCCCTTTCTGCTAGATATCTTCATTGATAAACAGCGCAAAGCTGTTGACCAAGGTGCTGGGATAAGGCTAGCTAGCTAAGCTGGTTGGATGGCAACATCATGCAATCAACCATGTGACGTTCCCATGCGATCAAAATGTGCTTTTTTTTTAAGCGCATGCGCGAATGACTGAAACCAGGCCCTTTCTCTTGGTCCTCTTCGGGTCTGGGAATTAGGCTATAAAATGATGCAATGGTTCTCATTAATTGTCATGTATGCTCATATGGGTAAGGCCAGCCACCTGACTCGGTATCTTGCATGAGATAGCAGCCCCCGTCCCCCCCGTCCCCCCCCCCCCCCCCAGTCACTCTAGTACAGCTAGTGAGGTCTGGTATTGGCTGAAATGTGTCCTGCACAATGGGTGACACTGTGTAGCATGTAGGCTTGCCTTTTTTCAGGGAGTTGTGATTCACTGTTCGTTCATGCATGAGAGCTGTTTGGTAGATTGTGTATTCTGGTTCAGGGGCTAAATCCACAAGGTAAAAAATGGTTGACCTTTCTTGTTGCAGTGTGTGGCTATCGGCTAACGTTTGCTGGATATGACTATCTTGCTTTGAAGGCTTTTGCCAGTCGAGATGTCCTGCACTACGTGGGCAACCAGATCGGAGTTGGCAAAGAATCAGGTACACATCTCTGATTGGTTGGTTAGTTTGTACTGTTATCATTAATTGGACCAATCATATTTAAGGATATAGCACATGACATGCCAGAGTTTGTCACATGACCCTCCCTAGTTCGGCACTCTTGTTTCCCATTCAGATATCTATATTGTTGCAAACGCTGACGGAGAGCAGTTTGCCCTCAAGCTACATCGGTAAGAAATTTGAGATGTTGCCCTTGGATACCATGTGATTGTTTAGAAATTAGTTCATTCATGTTAGACACACCTATTTCACATGTAATATGCACATCGTACACGTGCAAGAAGGTCTGGCGTTCCAAGTGAGTTTTCATGTTTCGGGTCACTCTCCTTGTTTTCTGCCAAGAGACTTGGCGGCCTTATTGAGCTTTAGTAAACCATACCCTGCAGCAGTCTAAGTCATCAGAGAGCTCGAGTCCCAGTTGTAAACGACAGTAGGCCCCACCCCGTGTGACAAGAAATGTCATTCAGAACACCTCTTCCATGTTTCAGGTAGGTCTGGGGAAGAGACCGATCTTTGTGTAGGTGCCATGATCACCCAAAAGTCCTATGGTTTCGTCTACTTTGCACTTCCTCATGAACAAGAGAAGTGGCTTCACCCACTTGAGTAAACCAACTGTGACCATTTAGGGTTTTACAAATTAGTATCATTTACCAAATTAATCGAGGTACAGCCAATCATCATGGGATGAGTCTGTGCAGACTTTAGTCTCGCTCCCAGACACCACCCAAGAGGGTCGGGTCGGGTCGGGTGACTGTCAGTTGACTTCTTGGGCTTCATGAAATTGATTGCTTGTTAGCAAGGAATTACATCTACATTGTAGAATAGTAAGTTCAGAATGATGACACAGCACTTTCTCAAATTAGTTATCAGTTCTCATGTTTGTTTACAGTAAACTATGAAATTAATGAAGCCCATGAAATCTTAAATGTCACCACACTAGCTTTGTTCCCAGGTCTTTCTGCCTCCAGTTTTTGAGTATGCAAAATTGTTTTGGCATACTAGAAGCAATCAAAAAACTGAAATCGGAAAATGCCTGAGAATGAGGATAGCCACACGCCCTTTTCTTGGGTGGGGTCTGGGAAAGAGACTATAGACTGCATTGTGGCTTGTGCTCCTTACCACTTGACACATGAGCCATGAAGCTGGGACATGCAAGCACCTCTTAAGCTCATCTGTGACCATTCAGCTATGTTCGTTCATTTAGCTTCGGTTTGTTTAATTATTAAAACTCAGAAAGGTTTTCAGCATAACTTGTAGGAACTCATTTTCTGATGCACACAAACAATTTGGCGGCACATTTTGTGTTACACAGCTGCCAAATGGATTGTATTGTATATGTGGTGTTGTGTATTGGTTGGTCAACCACAGTCTCCTAGTGTAATCATCTCACATGTACATGTACACCAAACAAGCCAGAATCCCCTCAGGGCCTGTGTACACTCGTTAACACACGTGAATATGCTCATTTTGCTGTATACCTCATATTTTACAACTGCCAGCGCTCTCACATTGGTTCATGTTGAGTCTTGCATTTCCACCAGTTTTTAGTTATTTGATTGTTTACAGTACACAACGCAGTGATGTGACCTTGCATATGAAATGAGTGCAGCACTATAGTAACACTGGTGGTTTGTCTGAAAAGCCTTGTCTATGGCATCAGTGTCTGTCTAGTTGACAGAGGGTTTCCCAACTGAGAGAATGCATTTTGTGGATGTGCTCATTGAGCAGCTGCTTGAGATTTCAATCCTTTGATACACTAAAAGACTTCAAGATCGTTCAGATCCCTCCCCTCTCTGTCTGTCTACAATTGACGTTAATGTCATTCACATGATAAAGTGTTCCAGGCCTTTCCCTGCACAGCTGTTCCCAATCTACCCTCACCACCTTCCTTACTTGCACACACACACACATGCAGGCTTGGACGAACCTCATTTCGCAAGCTCAAAGAGAAGCGAGACTACCATCGCCACAGACACAGTACCTCCTGGATCTATCTGTCTCGACTGGCAGCCATGAAAGAGTTTGCCTACATGAAGGTACCCTGATAGATAGATAGATAGATAGATAGATAGATAGATAGATAGATAGATAGATACTAAAGTTTGTTTTAACAGGGGAAATCTCATCAGCTACTTACAGTTGGTCTACTTGAGAGCCCTGTGTACAAACAATCTATATATATAATATATATACCTTATTACACTCGTTAGCGTGCAATATCGCGAGTTATTGCACGAGTGGGCGTGGTATTTTCACGAGCCGAAGGCGAGTGAAAATGCAGCCCACGAGTGCAATAACCGCGATATGCACGCTAACGAGTGTAATAAAGTATTTATTATCCATTACCACAACAGCGTCGTGTCTCTTCTCACCAAGTCCCGAGTAACTCGCCGTTCGAACGCACTGGTTCTAATTAAAGCGCACGCTGGTTGCTAGGATATCGCACGTATATAGCCTCAGGGCCCGTGCAATAACTACCCGTGCAATAACTACCCATGCAATATCGTGTGATATTGCACGGCACGGGAATAGGAAAATACTGTTGTAGAAATATCAACTGGATAATAAAATAAAATATATAGAGGGGAAAAATTACTGCAAAAACATACTATACAATAAAACAAAAGTGCGAAGTGAGCTGGCATGTCAGATAGCAGGGTCCAAACCATTTACCATAAAAGGAAATTCTCTGTTACCATGCAACTTAAGATTGGAAATGAAGAACGAACCCTCTTTTCGTTTACGCAGGAGCCAGCGAGACTGAAAACAGGAAGCCACCACTTACCTTTTTAGCATTCCTGGTTAGTTAGAGACTCCATCTGTTCCAGTGAAAACAGCTTGGGGAGCTAGTAACTGAACCATTTGCCTTGTGGTATGCAGCAATTGAAGCATGGCTACTTCTGGCTTCTGTTGAATGCTTGTGGTGTTAGACTTCAGGCTTTTGGTATGAGTTCTCTTGGCATGGATCCCCTTCCACAAGGGCTTCCCTAGCTCTTTTTCACTTCCAAGTCAGAAAGCGTCTTCCTCGACCCGGTTTTCAGCAGAGTCTCCTACTGAATCACAAATTGCTCCCTTCCTCTCTTTCCAGGCATTACACGAGCGAGGATTTCCAGTGCCAGCACCAGTGGACTTCAACAGGCATGCAGTTGTGATGCAACTCCTGGAAGGACACCCTCTGTGAGTAGCAAGGTTGCCTAGCAACCATTTTGTTGTGCTGTACTGCACTATCTGCAGGACAAGGTTGCTTAGCAACCATTTTTTTCACATGTACTGCAGGACAGGTTGCTTAGCAACCATTTTTTCCACATGTACTACAGGACAAGGTTGCTTAGCAACCATTTTTTCACATGTACTGCAGGACAAGGTTGCTTAGCAACCATTTTTTTCACATGTACTGCAAGACAAGGTTACTTAGCAACCATTTTGTTATGTTAATTGTTAATTGTGTGGATGAAAGTACTTCTTTTGAACGCAGTAAAAGCTAAGTTAGTTGTACGTACCTGTTACATCGGAAGAACTGAGGTACAGTTCTTCTGATGTCTAGTATAGTCTGCATACAGCAAGAAGTTACTCAGAACAGGCTCGTTTCAAACATGAAACTTAGTTGTTATTGTAAATGCCACTCTGTCAACATCACCCTTGTTATGTGATGAGGGCTGTACCTGAGGCATTGACCTTGTGCTCCAACAATAACTGATACATGTGCTGTGGAGCAAGGTCGCCTAGCATTAACGTGTGTTATGAGGGGGAGGCATTTCTAGGAAAGATACCTATGATTCTTCCCTCTTTCTTTATAAGACTGATGTAAAACCCCATTGATATCCTCTCACCTCCCTACACACACACACACACCTGTCCCACACACACAGCTGCCATGTTCAAGGTGTAGCTGATGCTGCCAACCTCTATAGTGTCTTAATGGACCTGATTGTTAGACTAGCCAGCTGTGGCCTCATTCACTGCGACTTTAATGAGTTTAACATTCTCTTGGACTCAAAAGACCAGCCAACAGTCATCGACTTCCCACAGATGGTCTCTACTTCACATCCCAATGCCACGTGGTACAGATAAGGTAGTCTCATTCCCAGTTCCCCCATCTGGAATGGGAATGAGTTTAGGTCAATGAGCACACAGCTAGTGTGAAGGGCTACTAGTCCCCAGTCCTGCACTACAGCTGTCACAGTGGTAGTAGTAGGACGGTTCTTCTCAACGCTATTTGTACTTTCAGTGACGAGAGCCGTGGTGGGGGACTGTGGTGACGTGTGACACAGTCAAGAAGTCTTCTTGTTATGAGATGTGATGCATTTACCTTATAATATTATACAAGAATGTGCTCACAGGTCATATCCCAGCCCATTCTACCTCCATGCTGTGGAATCAGGAATGGAAGTAGCCTATATGAGTTGGGTAGAATGTGACTTTGTGCTTGGTGCTGCTTTATACAAGAAATTATGTTGTTATACTAGATGGCATTTCCAAGTGAGGTGAGGTATTGTTGTTGGACCCTCCACAGGTACTTTGAGCGTGATGTGCAATGCATCAGGGAGTTTTTCAAACGGAAGTTCCATTACGACAGCGAACTCTATCCAACATTCTCGGATGTTGTGTAAGTAGTTTTCAGGCGGATGGCAGCGACACTATAGGCCTAGCCTCATTCCCAGGCTCTGAGGAGTTGCACGTGACCTTCATGTCCTTGCAGCAATTCACACATACATGTATTAATAACCATGCATCAGAGAGGTGTGAAGATATGTATTGATCAGTTAACAGTGACTGGAGCAGCTGCTGACCTTGCTGGTCAGTATAACCACAATGTAGACAACACTAGACACAATAGGCCATGGCAGAGTCTGACAGAGCCATGCTATTTTGTATTTCTTGCAGGCACTCAGAGAGCCTGGATGCCGAGGTGTGTGCTAGTGGGTTCACAACAGAAATGCAGCAGAACCTCCAGCAGGTATCGGCCATTTCTAGCTACCTCGTGGTTAGTATCAGCCATTGCTGCATGTGGCCACTGGGTTTGTAGTATGGACAAAGTAATTATACAGTTATGGTGTAGAGCACTTATGGCATGTGCCTTCTTGAAGGTGCACAACAAAAACAAACAAACAAACAAACAGACAAACAAACATACAAACAAACAAACAAACAAACAAAGAAGAACACAATCTACACACATGTACATGTATATCTGGGATGGGCATGGCCAGTTTCATTCACAGTTTCATACTCTGACAGAGATTTTGACATCTGCGTATAAGAACAATCCAGAGACTCCCAATAGCACAAAATAGAACCATTTCAGGTGCACATGAACTAAAATACTCTTTGTGCACATGAGTCGTTAAATTGTCTGAATATGTTTGTTAACTGACAGAATAACAAACAGTATGATAAACAGACTTGCGTAACCCTGCTATACACATGCATGTGCATGGAGCTGATGAGGCCTGGTATTGGCCAAAACACATCCTGCGCAGTGGGTGACTTTGTATAACATCTAAGCCTATAATTTTGTTAAGGGAGTTGTTGTTCATTGCATTGTTCATGGTTACAAGGGAAATACCTCCTTGAGTGAGTGGCACCACATGTAGAGGATCATAACCATCGGAAGCCAGCTAGTGTGTATAGTTGCACTGCTTCTCCTCAAGTGAAGCCTTGGTGGCTTGTGTTTACTACCGTGCATGTAGACCAAAGCCTGGTGACTAACTGCTCTGATGTGAGGAGCTTACTTGGTAGGTTCAATGCCAGTACTGAAAAACAGTTTGCCTTTTGTTTCAATGTCTTCCAGATGTGAGATAGCTACTGGCATTGAAGACTGCAAACCAGTGTGCCTCTTGCTCAGAGCATCTTGCCTCATGCTGGAAAGAAAGGAATTTAGATGTTATGAGGCGAAAAATTGGAAGAGGATTGTGAGGGTTGGTGGTTGTCCGGTTGCCATAGCTCAGTGGTAGAGCACTGGCAGCTCAAGCCAGAGGTGTCCTGGGTTTGACTGCAGGCGGCTGCAGACCTTTTCACTTTCCTCTATTTTTGCCTCATAACATCTAAATTCCTTTAATGTGCCTTTTGTTTCAATTTTCAATGTCTAAGATTTAGGATATTTGCTGGTACTGAAGACGGAAAAATAGGGTGCCTTTTTTATTTCAAAGTCTAAGACTTGCAGATACAAGAGAGTTGCTGGAATTGATGATTGCAAACCAGCGTGAACTTATGTTTCAATTTTCAGATTTGCATGTGTAGGATAGTTGCTGGCACTAAAGACTGAAAAAAAATTGTTTTCATACAAAAACTGACTCAGTATCAACAATACATTTACAATAAACAACTAGTTCATTTGTAGAATTCCTGGAACCAAAGAGTTTTTAACTACACTGTCACCTTAAAATACACATGCTCATTACTCAGTTACTATGACAACGAGTACACAGCTGCTGCAGCTATGCTAGCAGTGATGGCAATGACTGGCTTGATGGTTGATACAGAACTTCCAGTCACTTCTTGGAAACTCTGAGTGCCTGAAGTAACAGAGCAGACATTGGGACTCATGAATTAAAAGGCAGATGCTTTATCCTCTTATGACCAACCTACACACCATCATTCAGAGCTTGAAATAATGGTCGGACATTGGACGTTTTCCGACCATTTCTTGACTTTGTCCTTGTCACAGCCTTGTCACCAACCACAACACATGATTGTGTACAAAATAATCATGAATGAAAAGATCGGTGCGTATTTTGTGTTATATCTCCAGTTGTAAAACAGCTACAGACTTCTAGTAGAAAGCAACGGGGTTATCTTAGGCTTTGCCCAGCTTCACTGTCGTTTGCAGCTTATTGCTATACCAAAAGTCGTGAAATAAACCGGAAGTTTTTATACCGGAAGTCGCTACTTTCGATCTGGTAGTCAAATTTCTGTCTCGTTTGAAATCTGCAACGAGGTTAGAACTTTCTTTTAGCTCTATGTATATATATCACTGCATAAACAAATTGGTTGTTTTAACAACAGAGTGGTTATCCTGGTTGCAGAGTAGCTAGAGAGATGGTGGTTCTGAGAGGGTGGATTTTTTAAGGCAACCTGAGAGGCAGCTGCTCAGTTCATTCACAGCAACAACACACTGACAACCCTCAGAACATCTGTGAAGGAGTCACCTGGTTGCATTAAGAGCATGGAAGTTCCTTACTACAACTTTGAGTGCATTTTTAATCACTCCTTCACAGATGTTCTGAGGGTTGTCAGTGTATTGTGGCTGTAAGATGAACTGGGAAGCTGCCTCTCAGGTTGCCTTATGCAGTTAGTCTTCCATACCCCCAATAACCACTGGCTCTCCAGCTTGTATGCAACCATGGTAACCACTCTGTGGTTAAAACAACCAACTTGTTTTGGCAGAGTAGCTTTTACTGCATGTTTGTAGCTTGTCTACTTTTCAAAATCAGTTGCAGTAGACACGGCCTTGTCTAGAGTGGATTCACTTTACTCGGGCCATGTGCCACACAACGTTCAACTTCGGCTCAGCATCAATGGGCATGTTTAGCTTCCGTTGACTACAATTAATTGTACGCCTTCCAGTGTGGCAGACCCGACATTGAGAAATGACTGACCAAAATTGAAAGTGCTCAGACATTTGTCTGACCATTTGTTAAACCTTGTTTCAAGCTCTGTCATCAGTTTAATACTACATGTATGTATGATCCAATCTTACATACAATTTAACTTCGGGAATTTATGATGTAACGTAAGGTCACAACATTTTAGCATAATTATGTAGTATTAGAGTAATGATGGTACATGCATTATAAATTCTCTGTATACTGACACTAAATATTACGTGTGTGTACTGTACTTACCTTGGCTCATAAGAGTACAAATGGATGATCACAACTCGTAATAAGGTATGAAACAATTCAATGATTAAGAACACATATTTACGTTATCGTAAAGAAATTGAAAGTAGTACCAACAGAGAAAATTACCTATTTCACAAGCATTGGTCTCATCTGTGTCCCTCTTGAAGCGGCATCTGAGTCTACACCTGAAACCTCTACAGCGCAATGGGCAGCACCGACATACTGAAAAAATAAAAATTGTGTTTGTGCATGTGTAGTGATTGCTTTAAGGTAGTTATTTGCTGCAAGGAAAAGCATGAAACTCTTTAATTTTGCAACATGCAGAAGTACCAAAAGCACAAGGAATGGTTGACAGTCTCCAGTTCACAAATTATGCCCACAATCATGTAACAAACTATTCTATTTCTATAAGGAGCTGATCAACACCTTGATCTTGACATATTTGCATTTCAGTTATTATGACTTACTAGGGTAGCAATAAAATCTGCATCGTAGCCGCCTTCCTCGTACACGAAACTGCCTCTTTTCAAGTCCTGCATCCTCTTCTTGATTGGCAGTGTATCCATACTCGTAGTTGAGCATTTTTTCTGTAGCATCTACAACATTAGTGCACATGACCGCCTTTCCCACGCAATCTCCGTACCCCTGTACAGCACCGCTGCTGCAATCAGCTGTGAAGTTTCCACTCATATTCTGGTGGAATTGGCCTTCACATGTTGTCAGGATTTCCTGCATGTTCCGGCAGTCCTGACTGCCATGAACTTGCAGAAGAACCCAAGCCACGAGTACTACACAAAATCCTGCACAATAAACAAGAAACACATCACATGTGGTAACCGTTGTGTTACTGATAGCCAAAATGCAACTTGTGAGAAGGGCTAATGCATGGTACATGCAGAAAGTCCTGATTTTCTGTAAGTTTTGTTGGACAAATATGCAAACAAAACCCAAAAAATGTTACTGCCATGCCAAAAAAATATTCCTGGTTCACTGGAGAGTTCTGGAGCCAATACATGTAGGGGTAGGTTACAAACAAAACTATTATGTGTACAGCAAACAAAAAGAAAAATTACCACAATTTCTCATCCTGTGAGTAGATTGCCTGCAATCTTGACTTTGCAAACTCAGATCCACTCTTTAGATTGATATTGATCACTGTGGTGCTGAAAAGAGAAGCGATAGTTTCTCCAATTTATACTGAGTGCCTAGCATACAGCACGTGGTGTTCTGTCTTCAGTACTTTCACTACGTCATGGTGTGGTAGTTCTGTCTTGGCCACATTTATGGCATGGTGATGCTTGTGCCACGGATGTTCTGTCTTCACCATGCTACAGCGTGGGTTGGTGGCAATTTACTTTGTTTTGAAAACATCAACTAGACTATAAGGGTCTTTTTATATAACAAGCCATGCTCACACAATGGCATAGCTGTCCTGTCTTCACCACGATACAGCGTGGGTTGGTAGCAATTTAATTAAAATCCATACTAAAACAATGTAAATCAACTAGACTATATAAGGGTCTTTCTTATGTAACGACCCATGCTCACACAATGGCATAGCTGTCCTGTCTTCACCATGATACAGCGTGGGTTGGTAGCAATTTAATTAAAATCCATACTAAAATCATTTAAATCAACTAGATTGTATATGGGTCTTATCTAATGACCCATGCTCACACAAAATTGTATGGCATAGCTGTCCTGTCTTCACTAAGCTACACTGTGGGTTGGTAGCCTTTATTTTTGAAATGTAAATCAACTAGACTATATAAGGGTCTTTCTTATGTAACGACCCATGCTCACACAATGGCATAGCTGTCCTGTCTTCACCATGATACAGCGTGGGTTGGTAGCAATTTAATTAAAATCCATACTAAAATCATTTAAATCAACTAGATTGTATATGGGTCTTATCTAACAACCCATGCTCACACAAAATTGTATGGCATAGCTGTCCTGTCTTCACTAAGCTACACTGTGGGTTGGTAGCCTTTATTTTTGAAATGTAAATGAACTAGACTGTAAGGGTCATTCTTATGTAACAAGCCATGTTCATACAATAGTTTACGACTGTTTATCTTCATCACACTACAGTGTGAGTTGGTATAGCCTTGTGTCCAGACCTTCCCACCATCCAGACTGCTTACAGTATATGGTGGGAAGGTCTGGGCACAAGTCTTATGTAGTAACCTCATCCCCTGGGTCTTACTGTCAGTGACCAAAAACTGTATGGTAGGAAGACTTGGGAATGAGACCAGATTGGTATGATGAACTGTATCTTAATTGGGGTGAGCGTGAGCGAGCCCCACACTAGTGTGTTCTATTGCAATTTTTCATATAATATTATGTATTTTTTTTCCTGTCGTACGTCGTTCCGTATATTCTTGACGCTGTAATTTAACGCAATAGCCGCGGGCCGCATGCAGAGTGTAAGTAAAATTTTCGTACAACTTACTGGCAGCAAGCTAGAGTGAGCTTGAAAGACGACAGTTATGAAAGATAGCCAGGAATGACAGCCGGAGCGTGCGCACCTATTGTACGAGAGATAGCAGTTATGTTTTGGTGACGACATTCGGGACAGACAGCTGGACCTACTCAGTAAGTGTACAAGGGCTAACAGTTGTGTAGAAAGACTCATGCAGCTTACCGAACGTGGCAGTAGGCGGCAGAGATTTTGCTCCATAGCTGATGCGTGGGGACTTCCCTCTACTATTTCTCAAAGATGCCTCAAGTCTTGAAGGACTATCCATGCCAGACTGTATTCTGACCTAGCCTATATAACTGCAACAACTTGGGCAGAGTAGCTGCGTGCTGGTAGGACAAACGGCTCTGTTGTGTGGTACTACCCCATGAAAAGCTCTTCTCTGCAACCATGACAATTTTTCTAAGCTATTGAGCACTTTTTGTAGACCGTAGAGTTACAAACTTCGTTTTAGCTACATGCCATGCATGAATGGCCTGTGTGCTGTGATCTGATACCTCACTGGTAAAGCCTTAGCTACATAACAGTCAATGCTGTGGTGCATTGCTTGCTCACGCTCGCCCCACAATGTTCTACATTCCCCTAGTAATATAAGGGATCCATTTTATGTAAATCAATATCTCTGCTCTGTGTAACAAGCCTCCTATACCACATGGATCCATATTCTATCAGTGATGGTTATAGGAATGTCTTCTTGCTCCATCAATTGCATGCACTCCCTATAGTGTCACACCATTGTGGATGTCTTTGTAGTTAAATATTGTGTTGGTTTACCGTCAACACAACAGCGCCTATGTAGGAGTATTGGTCTGTCTTGTGTGCACTAGTATGGGTCTTACCCTTGTGCCACGTGTGATGCACCTGCAGACCTTGATGAAGAGGAAAGAATGCGTATTGACTCACCTGTCTATTGTGCATTGGCATTACTCTTTTTAAATCACCTCTCAGTCAGGTACATGCGTAAGTAGTATTGGGCTTACTTAATACTACTTGTGCATGAGAGGTGCTTTAGTATTGAGCTTACTTTTGCCAGGGGCACCGTAAGGACAGACCCATGAGCATTTCTAGCTTAGTAATTATTTTTCCTGTTTTGTTTGTGTTTGTAACTTGTTTTTGTAGGCTATGTGATCAAGCTCTTCTTGTTTTGAGTCCAAATTCAATAAGTTTCTCAAGTTAAGTATGTCAAAAAGGTTGGGAGGTACACTCTTATGCCTTATCCTCATACACACATAGTGCACCTAGTTTTATGCAACTACAGTAATTGATTCAGCTTTACACGGTCATGACTTTATAGTTATACACTGGGCTACCACTTGCTATGTTTAATTTTGTGTGCAGGTGGTTGAGGAGATGGGTCTCAGCCATGGTGGAGCTAATTCTCTGCAACCATCTCTCTCTGACTCAGAAGGAAGCAGTGAAGGTGAAACAGAAGGTGGTCCAACCTCTCAAGATAATGCAGCTGTGTTGGAGACAAGCTTGAGGACTGGGACCCTGTGCTCAACACCAGAGTCTGAGAGGTTGTCAGAACCACTGCCAAGTTTATCTGGTACAACTGGTGTTCTGTCCCAAGACAAAGGGAGAATGCTACCCTCAGAAACTAGTTCTCCTTTGCTGTCCACAGTTGAATCTCCTGATCAGCACCAAGATGCAGGCCAGAACAATGAAGGACCATATCCAAGAGAGGGTGGCCTGTCAGTCCAAGGGTTACAGAGAGGAGATGGAGAGGTGGGTAGTGGTGGTAGTAGTGAGGAGGTGCAAGATGACAGTGGCACAGATGAGGATGGAGACAGTGAGGGAAGCTCTAGTTTCCCATCATCAGGTCTGCAAACTCTGAGTCTACAAACTAAAGCTCACCAACCCTCTAGAGACGAGAGAAGAACAGACAGTAGGAGTTCTTCAGCCACTGCTACCAGCTATGTGCAAGGAGACCAGACCAGGATGAGGCAGCTGGTGAAGAGGACCGTTGCTAAGAAGCGTAAACAGCAACACCAGAAACAGCAGCCAAGACCAAAGAAAGATGCTGCATCAGCTGCTACCCGTAGGTCAAAAAAAGCAAGCAGAAGAGCTGTCAGACAGGATGATTTCTGGTGATGACTTTATATCTGGATTCATTTTGCATCCATGAGTTTGAAAGAGCTAATCATTGGGTGTAATATACATGCACACATACATACACATGGCAAAGAAAGGGTTGTCAACAAGTGTTCAAGCAATGTACTCCTACTCAAACTTGATTCCCTGGGCCAAAGGAAGCTCTTTACTGTAGTTGATGGTGCTACAGAGAGAGGAGAAAAGTATACCACAAATGAAGAGGACGGTTATAATTTTCCAAGCTCAAGTTGGTAACAGATAACCGTCTTCATTTATGCAGGAGCCAACAGAGAAGCCACTGAAAGTATACCACAATGTGATACAGAACAGTCATAATATATGCCACTCGGTGTTCATAAGAAAAACCTGTCATGTTAAATCTCCACTCAAACATAAATCCTTCTAGCCACAAGGCTTCTTTGTGGTATAGAGCTTTGTTGATAAACTCTGCTACTAGCGTCTTACCAGGTAGATCTCCTCATGTATTGCTTCCAAGCGTCGCTTCCCGATTCACGCCCTCCCCCAGTAGACTTCTCACCGCCTGCACACACACATCAAATACATACCGCACATGTACACAAGTAAACTTAACGCACCATGGCAACCTGATTAGTCTGGTTTTGGCAATATATGTTTTGGTACATTAATGTTTCAACTGCTGCTTGCTATAGCCGTCTCACTGGACTTTTGCTTAGTCTCACAACTGTCCCACACATAGGAACGGTCTGGTAAACCAAACTGAATTTCTTGGGCCTATTACCAAAATGTGGTATGGACCAATGAGATTATGAGATTAATTAAGGTATTTCCCTTATAGGAGAGTGTGCATGTTGCACAACTGTTTTGGACACAGCTACGTTACACCTTTGGTGGCTCAATATGTCCTTGATTACACTATTCACTAAAACACGCGATTGCCAAATAAATTTGACTTACTTCACCAGACCATTTTCCTGGTGAGAGGGTGAAGTCAGTACTTACCAAAAGCACCACCAATCTCTGCTCCACTGGTTGGAATGTTGACGTTCACGATACCGCAGTCAGAGCCACCTGGTCCCAGCCACTTGAACACCTTGTCTAGCCGCCCGGTGAAGATACTACTGGTCAAGCCATGCTCCACCTCATTGTTCCACATGATGGCATCATCAACATCCTAGAGTTGCCATAGCAACAACCAGTCACATGATGCTCATGACTGGCACATAATTTAGTTGCCATAGCAACAACCAATCACATGATGCTCACATGACTGGTGCCATAGTCACATGATACATGACTGGTACATAATAATTATGAATTTCGATAGAGGACTATCATGACCTTGGCTCCAAATCAGTTGTCCATGCATGGTCATGATTGTTGAACTGGAAATGTAGTTTTGGAAATCCCATGGACTACACAGGTGAGGCATTATCTTGCACAACACACCCTTAGTCTTTATACTCCTCACCTTGAACTTGAGCACGTAAAGAATCGGGGCAAATGTCTCCTTCTGCACAATATCAGCGTCATGTTCCAGTCCTGTCACAATGGTTGGTTCCACAAAATGTCCAGGCCGATCGATACGCTAGGAGAAGAGCACATGTGAGCATGAGGGGTATATCCTCACTACTCCTCAACAGCTTGTGTGCCTTGTACAAATTTTTACAAAGCCCCCATCCACAGGCTTTTTCACCACAAAAGGAGAGATGCAACATCAATATTGAGAAACACAAGGCAGACATAATACCATAACAACCCTGTTACCTGGGCAACACATAAGAAGTTACAGTGGTGTTGCCTAGACATATGATGCTTAGATCTTTTGTCTTATTTGCTACAAAGCTGTAAGTACATGTAGCATAGGTGGGGGGGAAATCTAACATACTTAGTAGCCATCATCTCTGTCCTTTTTGACTGACTAATGAGCTCCTAAAGCCTCCATAAGTCTCAAAAATGAGAGAAGAAAAACCTGTTACCATGGCGATGGCTCAGGTTATATAACTAGTACTGAAAACAAAGCATTGCCTTTTCCTCCTTTCTGTCCTAGGATCAGAAGGTTTTCACAAACTTGTTTCTCACATGATAAAACACAAACACTAGCTTTTCCTGACAGAAGTGAAGATACAGTGTATTGTACATGCTAAAGCTTGAGGAGCTGCAAGTGCTGGGTGCACTGGGGATGTTCCTCTAATTAGTAAAGTAATTACCTTTCCTCCGTATGCAATGTTGCCTCCCTGTGTTTTGACTTCAGCGACAGCATTCTCAAACTTCTCAACAGCAGCTTCATTGTGCAGGGGTCCATAAAGTACACCCTCTGAGGGGGAGGGAGAGAGGAGGGAGAGGATGGGGAGAGATCGAGAAGGGGAGATGAAGAAGAGGGGGAGGAGAGAGAAGAGGAGGGGAGGAGGCAGAAGAAAGAGGAAAAGGAGGTTGAGAATGAGGAGGAGGAGAGAGGAAGACAAGCTTCTGTAGTCTCACCATCCAGGGGGTCACCGATTTTAACTTGTCCATATGCCTTCTTCAGTCTCTCAACAACCTCGTCGTGAATCTTCTCATGTAGCATCTGAGGGAGAGGGTCACTGTGTCCACACACACACACACACACACACACACACACACACACACACACACACACACACACACACACACACACACACACACACACACACACACACACCAGTCTCCGTGTGGTTGTACACCTCTGTCCAGCTGTCCCGACACTTGCAAACAACACTGACCGTACCACCATCTCAAGATCAGCGTCGTCATTGACAACAATAGCATTGTTTCCCCCCAGCTCTAGTAGGGACTTCCCGAACCTTTCCTGGACCATCAACCCCACCTTGTGACCGACCTGGAGGAAGGTGGAGGGGGTGGAGGTGGGTGGAGGGGGGTGGAGGAAGGGGGAGGTGGGTGGAGGAAGGAGGAGGGGGTGGAGGAAGGAGGAGGGGGTGGAGGAAGGGCGAGGGGGGTGGAGAGGGGGGAAAGAGGTGGAGGAAGGTGGAGGGGGGTGGAGAGGGGGGAAAGAAGTGGAGGAAGGGGAAGGGAGAAAGAGGTGGAGGAAGGGGGGAAGGGAGAAAGAGGTGGAGGAAGGGGGAGGGGGTGGAGGGGATGAAGGAAGGGGGAAAGAGGTGGAGGGAGGAGGGGTAAGGGGGGAACCCAGAGAATGTGAGACTGTGAAGGGTGACATTTGCCCTTGCCTCCTCACACACACTTACCTTTGTGCTACCAGTAAAGGAGAGCAGATTCATTCTCTTATCCCGGGCCATGGCCTCTCCAATCTCAGCTCCCCCACAGACAGTGGTGCAGATGGCAGGAGGAAGGTCGTTTGCTGACAACACATTCTGAATAATCTTGGTTATTGCAACACTGATCAGAGGAGTACTAGGGGCTCCTTTCCTGGAGAGAGGAGGAGGAGAAAAGAGAGAAGGAAGAGGAGTGGAGGGGGAGGGAAGAGTGAGTGGAAAGTGGGGAGGAGGGAGATGGTGCAATAGTGTGAGAGAGGGTGCAGCAGTGTGTGAAGTGGGAGGGAGGGGAGAGAGTGCAACAGTGTGAAGTGGGGGGAGGGGAGAGTGCAGTAGTGTGAAGTGGGGGGAGGGGAGAAGTGGAGCAGTGTGAAGTGGGGAGGAGGGGAGAGGGTGTAGCAGTATGTGAAGTGGAGAGGAGGGGAGAGTGGAACAGTGTGAAGTGGGGAGGAGGAGAGAGGGTGCAGCAGTGTGTGAAGTGGAGAGAGGAGGGGAGAGGGTGGAACAGTGTGAAGTGGGGAGGAGGAGAGAGGGTGCAGCAGTGTGTGAAGTGGAGAGAGGAGGGGAGAGGGTGGAGCAGTGTGAAGTGGGGAGGGGAGAGGGTATAGCAGTGTGAAGTGGGGAGAGTGGAGCAGTGTGGGTGGGGAGAGAAACTGAGAAATCTTCATACCACAGAGTACAGTTGCCGCAGACCAGTCCAATAGCATGGTTCCATCCAAACACAGCGACAGGGAAGTTGAACGCTGTAATGATACCCACTAGCCCAAGAGGGTTCCACGTTTCCAGTAGCACATGGCCGGGCCCTGCCAGAGGGAGGAGGGAGGAGGAGAAGGGTGGAGTACGCTGGTGGAAAGTCTTCGAGGAGAATGCTTTTAAAATTTTTATCACAAAATTACTAATGAGATACAATTCATTTGAAGTGCACATGGATGTAAAAAAAAAATGTGTAAATCAAAATTCACTAGGGCTCGTCTCAATTAGCAATCTTTCAGTATTTTACTCCCTCAGACCCTTACTCTCTGAGGGCATCACACTTCCTCCCAGCATCCGGGAGAGACCCACGGCAAAGTCACAGACATCAATGTACTCCTGCACCTCACCAATCCCCTCGGCAGTTATCTTCCCCACCTCCAGGGAAAGCTGAGTGACAGACACACACGTTACACAATGCACCCATTCATGTAACACAAACATTTGTACACACATTTGTAATGTAACCAATCATGTTTGTGTAGCCAATTGTACGTAAGAGAAAGAGAGACAGATGGAACTGGGTGAGAGCTCTAGCCTGTGGTGCTATAAGCAGACTTGCTTCTGCTCCTCTGCTATGTGTCCAGTGGTTCAGTGTCTGACTAATCTTTAGCCTCGTACCCAGGACGTTCGTAGGAGAAACGGCCTGGCAACTCACCCGTGTTCAAACTGTATACGGATATGACATCAAGGAGATTACAGCTGCACCCGTACAAGCCATGAATATTGGATAATGCATGTGATATTTGGTCGTAGCCACGTGACTGTTCGTAATGTGCAAGCACGTTGTTGTTCCCAGCAAGACTCGTTACAGGCTGATATTGGGTGGTTACTGTCTTAC
This sequence comes from Agelas oroides, assembly GCA_949130485.1. Taxonomy (NCBI): domain Eukaryota; kingdom Metazoa; phylum Porifera; class Demospongiae; order Agelasida; family Agelasidae; genus Agelas; species Agelas oroides. The sequence goes on from OX422198.1 coordinate 6,139,040, forward strand.
TTGTCATCTGTAGATGCACCGCTTGCAGTAGACTCGCTCTCGCTCACTGATGTCGATATGGCCGACTGGCAGTAAGTAGTATACTGCTACTCTCGAACAGGTCCTTGCTTGTAAAGAAACTGTTTTGTCCGCAGGTACTGTAGTAGTTGCACACAAGTCAGCAGAAGGAGTTTGAACAAAACCATTGTTCCAAGCGCTAGCGGTACCACGGGACAGGTACGGTATATTGTGATGCATTTATGACGCAATTGATTCTACAACTATCACGTGAAGCGTTCTGAAATCTGATTGGTACTGCCAACTCCAGGGCAGCGGAAGTCAACAGTTTGAACTCGGGTAAACTGCCAGGCTGTTTTTAATAAACGGCCTGGGTACGAGGCTAACTAATCCTTAGAATGACACCTTTCTTTCAATGCATCTCCTGTTCAATGACAACACATCCCTACCAATTACAGGGCTCATGCTGAGGAAGAGGTTATGAGAGGAGCACTTCCTTGAGGAAAATGGCTGTCCCTGCTCACATCTTCCTGTAAACCACAGACAACTAACCCTCTCCCTCTCCCTCTGTCCCATTATTTCCCACAAGAACTGTGGATGCTCCAAGATGTTCAAGGCTAGCACTACGGCTCACCAGTTGTCCAAGTAGCGTCAGCTTCTCCCTCAGAGCCTGCCCAACCTGCCGTACAATTTCCCCTCGTTTCGGACCTGGAACCTGCGCATAAAATAATGGCACACACAATCACAGATCTTAACAATCACTAGCCTCATTCCCAGACCTTCTCCGGCTCCAGTTTTTGATTGCTACCAATATCTAAAACAAACTGGAGCCAGGGAAGGTCTGGGAATGAGACGAAAGAAAGTACCATTCCAGGTGGCCAGCTGCTTTCTGCAATACTACTCAAGCTCGTCAAGGAAATGAAATGTGGATAGTAACTATAGACAAGCTAAGGAAACCTTCCTTTGCCATAAATACAGACCTCTCGCCACGTCTTCCATGCCTCCACACTCTTTTGCACAGCTTGGTTGTAGTCATCCAGAGAGCCCTGGGAGGCAGTGAGGGAGGGAGGGAAAGCCAATAAGGTGATGCTGAGGGAGAAGGATAGTCTATCAAGCTAGACTCTCACTACCTCCAGAAGAGATGGTCTACCTCGATAGACTTGGAGAAGTCATCTATTTCCCTTTTTGAATCAAAGGGTAGTCACCTGTTGAAGCACTTGTAACCAGGATCAAGATTTTTTGATTGGTGAAAATTTGTGTTGATCACTTAATCTTCCCTCTCAAGCTTTAGCCTCGTACCTAGGCAGTTCATTCCAACGGCCTGGGTACGAGGCTACTCAAGCTCTTGATTGCTTGATTTACAGTGGTTCAAAGGTCAAATTGGCACCCACACTCTTGTATAGTCTCGCGGAGCCAGACCTTCCAGGTAGGGTCTGGCTCTGTGCAACTTAGTATCACTGATCCTGTTACAGTTCAGAGGCCACCTCAGTCCCTTGATCAACTCTTAAAAAGGGCATTAATTGCTTGATTCTATTTTGATCTCGGTTGCAACAGGAGACACAAGTGACCCTGTGAGAGTCTGGCTTTGCGAGAGTCTGGCTTCGTGAAACTATGGAATCTCTACGTACCTCTTGCACGTGAGCAATGGGCCTGTCAGTGGCAGGTGAGCGAGATGTGACCACCTGCAGAAAGCAAAAAAAAAAAAAGTTGGTGCAAAGGGAAATTGTTCATGATGCTAGCTACCCACCGCTCCGCTTCCTCTCCACGTGCCGTCAAAGACGCCCTTGTTCTCCGCCTGTAGGCCTAGCTCCTTCAGCCAGGAGTATTTGGGGTCGTTGATGAGGAGATCGGCGGTGGAGTAACTCTTGGCGCCGCTCATAGCTCGCAGGACCGGGCTGCGGAAGAGAAATCGCCTGGTAGGAGAAAGCACACGGAGGGCGCCGGCGGCCAACATATTGAAGTGGGCGTAGCTTTTTTGTTTAAAATTACGGCAAGTTTACGGGAAAAATGCAACTCCGTAATATTGAAGCCGGCCAAAAGGAAAGAGGTGTGTGCTGTGTTTGGTCGTAGCCGTAGGAGTAAAAGCGCCATGGCTGCACGGTTGCGCGGGGAGACGGACGATCTCGCGACACTCTCGCGCCTTGATGAAAACATCTTGCTGGAGGAACTCCGCAGCAGATATTCCAAGGACAGGATCTATGTAAGTTCAGTCCGTACGCCCACACCCACCTGCACAACATGTCTCTAACATAACAGTTTACACACGTCCTTCTGATCTGTTTGCAAATATAGACGTACGTAGGTGACATCATCGTTGCTGTAAATCCTTACAAACAGCTGAAAATTTATGGGAAAGAGGTGAGTTGGCCACGTACTAATAGCCTCTGAGACCGCATAGCCTCGTTCCCAGGCTCTCCCTGCAATACACTCAAACCCTTATTGTGAGGAGAGCCTGGGAACAAGGCTAGCATGGTAGTATTTAGTTTACCCCACAGGAGTCGGCAGGCCTAGGACTATAAATTATCACTCAAATGATGTAGCCAAGTGCACACATACCTAGTGGTATGCATATCGCAGTTCATCTTATTCCTTCCTTCCCCAGCAACTCCAAAAGTACAGGAATGCCTCTCGTACTCAAAACCCACCCCACATCTATGCCACGGCTAACACAGCCTACCAACAAATGGTCGCCTCGGGGCGTAACCAGTGCTGTGTCATCAGTGGAGAGTCTGGTGCCGGCAAGACCGAATCCTGCAAATTTATAGTCGCAGAGCTAGTGGAACTGAGCCACAGCAAGTCTGTACTGGAACAGAAGATACTGCAGGTATGAAGGAGGCATTACAGGTATGAGGGTGGAGTGGAGTATTGTTCAAGGTTAAATGACACCTACACCAGTAGGAATCTCAACACCTTCACCAAAAGAGGCGCCTCCATGTACACCTTAATTCAGTGACCAAATATGGATTGGTGACCTTATATGGTCTTGTGATCCCACTTAGCAACAGTAAATTTGACTGACCTTATAATGGAAAGCCAACTGGGAGAGGGGGGGAGGGGAGGTGGGAAAGAGGGGGGTGAGAGATTGAGGGAGGATGAGGGACAGTAGGGAGGGTGAAGGACGAAGGAGGAAGATTGAGAGACAGAATGGAGGGTGGGAGATTGAGGGAGGGTGAGAGGGAACCGCACCAACAAAAAGATTAAAGTACAAGTGTAGTTTTGTTTTGAGGCCTGAATGAAAGGCCTAGAAACGAGCCATCAAGTCTGTTCTTGCACCTCTGTCTAGGTGAACCCACTCCTTGAGGCATTTGGAAACGCCATGACCCTCATGAATGACAACTCGAGCCGATTTGGAAAGTACCTACAGCTAAAGTTCAAGAACAAGCAGGGTGAGAGGTGGGGGTGGGTGAAGACTCTTGAAGAGTCATTCCAATGTCGCTCCTGGGTAAATTTTAGATTCCAGTTTTCAAGTCCTGCTTAGCCTTGTTCCCACACGCACAAATGAAAAATTCCATACCGGAAGTGACAGAACAGGACTGGGAATGAGTCTAGGTCTTGCTAGTGGAAGTGTTTGAAGGAATCCTTGTGTTATTATTTCTATTTGAGTTGAGTTGTTCTGCCATTGTGACAAAGCTGGGTCTGATATGGTGTTGCCATGGCAACAGAAACAGTGTATCAACAAATGGAACTCCTGATTTCATAGGCAGCAGCTAGATCAAGCTAGGTTATAAAGTGGTAACAGTGACACTCAACTAAATCAAACCCCAGAAATAAAGGAAATTACTACCGGTGGTCTTTGGAACAACGAGCAAACTACCCAATGAAGTATTGCCATGGTTCTTCCTGCACTATATACCAGTATGGCGGTACAACTTATGAATATCTGCATCCACCCTCCCTGGAATGTTGTTTGTCAAATTTTATGGAGAAACTTGGTAATCCAGAAACTGTCGAGTTTTACTCCCCACAACTTGTGGTGACACGGTTGGCTGTGCGCACATTCCTGACTCTTGAGTCGGAGTGTAGCTAGAGTAGCAGCTGCTACTATCAATTGCAGTATAACATTTGAACAGTGTACACAAGGTTTAACCACCTTGGCTTAACCTACAAGGAGGGGTAGGAGCCTCCAGTCTTGTGCCCAGATCTTGGAATACCGTATAGCTAGAAAGTTTCGCAGGGTAAAATTTCACGGGCAGCAAATCCGCAAAAACCGCAAAAATTTTACCCCATGAAACTTTCTAGCTACACAGTGGTACTAATTTACCTTCAGTTTTACATGTCTGACCCCTGTATTACAGTGACGGGTGCTAAGATCAACGAATACCTCTTGGAGAAGTCGCGGGTGGTGTTCCAGAACCCTGGGGAGCAAAACTTCCACATATTCTATTGCATGTTTGCCGGGTTGGACGCAGAGAAGAAGGCTCAACTGAAGCTCAGTGACCCGAATAGCTTCGAGTGAGCAATGTCTTAAAAGTGTCTGTGTGCTTTTGAGCAATACCACTTTTTGTGGTGTGATTTTCATACTTCTCCCTCTCTTTCTCTCTCTCCTTTCCTCCCTCCTCCTCCCCTTCCCTCCCACTCCCCCTTTTTCCCTTCCTCTCTTCTTTTTTCTTCCTCCCTTTCTCCTCCCTCCCTTCTCCCTCCCTCAGGTACCTGTGTGAAGGAGCCTCTTGTCTTCGTACTCACTTGAAGAGCAAGCAACATCAGTTTGAAGAGCTGCAGAACGCACTTCATCTTGTGGGGTTTGAGACTGAGGTGTGTGTGTGTGTGTGTGTGTGTGTGTGTGTGCATGTTTGTGTGTGTGTGTGTGTGTGTGTGTGTGTCACAGATAGATTTTATCCTCTTCACCTCCTCACGTTTTGCACATACCCTCCCTCTCCTCCCCCACCCTCAGTTCCAGAGCCACATCTTCACGTGCCTGGCGGCTGTGTTACACATGGGGAACGTCAAGTTCTCCCAGGATGACAACGAGTACTCACACATTGTCAGCACTGCACCTCTCCAAACTGTCTCTGTACGCAACAGACCCACACACACTCACAAGTCTCACATCCTCACACACACACATTCACAAGTCACACATCCTCACACACCACACTCACAAGTCACAAATCCTAACACACACACTCACAAATCACACATCCACTCACAAATCACACATCTTCACAAATCACACATCCTCACTCACACCTACACACCACTGTGCTGTCCAAACTGTCAACACACACCCACACACACCAACATGTACACATGCTCTGCACACTCACACTCTCACACACTCACACTCTCACCACACTCACACTCTCACACTCTCACACACTCACTCACACACTCACTCACATACTCACACCTACACACATGCACACACAGGAGCTGTTTGGCATTGATCCACGTATGCTGGCAGACACCATGACAGTTAGCGTGTCTGTCACGCGCGGAGAAACCATCAGAAAACATCTGAATAAACAGAAAGCTGAAGGTGTGTGTGTGTGTGTGTGTGTGTGTGTGGGTGGGTGAGTGGGTGGGTGGATGTACATGTAACAATTGAAGGACTGAAGGTAGAATGAACTAACCTACACTTGAAAGTAAAGAATTTGTTGGTAATTTTACCAGCTTGTGAGATTTGATCCTTTTTCAACTGAAAGTGGTAGTTTCTCAGATTGCAGTGAAAGTAAAAATTGCACATACACCATACTGCATCACCATAGCGACATAAGGAATGCTGCTAACTCCCAGCCAAAAATTGCTATAAGCATGTGACTAAATAATTTAGTGAGAAACATGTCACAAACCAAACTGTGACCATTGTTTCTAGCCATGGTGTCACGCAACTGGTCTATCACTTGCAATTTTCCTTCATTCCTTCCCAGCTGCTCGTGATGCGCTGTCGAAGGCGCTATATGACCGTGTGTTCCGGTGGATTGTAAACCGAGTCAACCAACTCCTGGCACCCACTGCCGAAGAGATGGTCGGGGAAACAGAGATAGGTGGGTGAGGAGGACCCTCTCAATTAGAGCACGATGACCAAATTATAATGAGCCAGTGTTTCCTTCCCTCACGTTCTTCTCCCTTTCCTTCTTCCCTTGCTCTCTTTCTCCTCACCTCCCTCCCTCACTTACCTCCCTCATTTGTCTCCCTCCTCTCTTACACTCACAGGCATTCTGGATATTTTTGGGTTTGAAAAATTTGACCACAACAGCTTTGAGCAGCTGTGTATCAACCTTGCCAACGAACAGCTGCAATTCTTTTTTAATGAGGTGAGCAGCTCTATTTAATGCAAACCAAAAGAAGAGCTGTAATAACCATTCCTTTTCCCCTTTCCCTCTCACTTACTCTCCTTCTTGCCTTCACTCTCCCCTTACACTCCCCTTCTCCTTTCCCTCCCTTCTTCACTCCTCCCTCTCCCTCCCCCTCTCTCCCCAGCACATCTTCACACTGGAGAAGGAGGAATACCAAAGAGAAGGAATCAATATGGCAGAAGTCAAGTTTCAAGACAACAAGCCACTCCTGGTATGCAAGGCATTCACTCACGTACTGTAGATATATATGTTAATGCCTTCCTAATTGCCTCATATTTCGTCCTGTAGGACATGTTTCTCGGTCGGCCGGTTGGCCTGCTGTCTCTGCTGGATGAACAGAGCAGCTTTCCCAAGGCAACGGATGAGACCTTTCTGACGAAACTTAACCAATCTTTTGCCAAGCTGCCATTTTTTGTCCAAGCCAAGGGCACGGTGTCAGGAACATTTTCGATACAGCACTATGCTGGGAAGGTAGAGTACGAATGCTGGGGGTTTCTTGAGAAGAATCGTGACAGCCTCCCCAGTGGAGCTATCGAGCTACTCCAGACCAGCACCAATGATCTCATCAAACTGATCTTCCTTGGTAGGCAGCTGCTGACTTGCTAGCTACATACATCATAATTATAGTGTCGGTTAGAACAGCTGTGTTTTAATAGTGACTACATGTAGCTAGCTACATACATCATAAGCTAGCTATATGTACATACATCACTAGCCTTGTTCCCAGGCCTGTCCCATTTCAGTTTAAATACACAGAAGCAGAAGAATAAATAAAAAAAAAGCGGGAAAGACTTGTCACAGTCTCTTTTAAAATAGCTGGCTTTCATGGCTCTGATCGTGGCTCATATATTCTTTCTTCCTCTTCCCCGTCCCTCCCCTTTTCTCTTCCATCCATCCCTCCTTTCCCTACCATTCCCTCCTTCCTCTTCTCTCCCCAGCAACTCTTACAAGGACCGGGACACTGGCAGTTGGTAGACTAACCAGTAGAAGAACTGGCAGGCTGATAAGAAGAACCCTTGTAAGCACTGAAATAATTATGTTTGGTAACTTAACAAAAATAAATTATTTGCTGTACAAAAATGCACAAGTGAACAAAACACAGACTTATAGTTGGAATAAAGAATAAAATTAGAGCAAGAAAAAAAAACGCTCGAAAGGTGGAATCGAACCACTGTGGCGCTAACCACCTACAGGTCTGAAGCCTGCACCCCACACCAGTGAGGCTCATTCGAGCAGTTGTGGCAGCTGCACATTGCTGCTTTTGTAGTACAATGAGAAGACCAATATTATTGTTCACTGGTCACATGACACATTGAGCTGACATTTATGTTTTCAATTTTTTTATCCATCAACACACATTGCACGCATCTACCACATGCATATATACACATTCATATATTGTATACCACTCATACCACACATACACACGTACATACCACAGGGCAACAGAGATCCTAAAAGAGGTCCTGGGGGACCTGGAGCTAAAGCTTTGACTGTTGGTGCCCAGTTCAAGGTACCTACACAGTGTTACCATGGTTTGTGTCACATGACTATTTGGCCACACCCATAGGCATTACATCATGGCCCCTCTGTACAGTACGATAGCCATTCCCCTCTGTATAGTATGATAGGCATTGCATCATTGCTCACATAGCCTCTCTGTACAGTATGATAGCCATTACATCATTGTTCACATCCCCCTCTGTACAGTACGATAGCCATTACATCATTGTTCACATGCCCCTCTGTACAGTACGATAGCCATTACATCATTGTTCACATGGCCCCTCTGTACAGTATGATAGCCATTACATCATTGTTCACATGCCCCTCTGTACAGTACGATAGCCATTACATCATTGTTCACATGGCCCCTCTGTACAGTATGATAGCCATTACATCATTGTTCACATGGCCCCTCTGTACAGTATGATAGCCATTACATCATTGTTCACATGGCCCCTCTGTACAGTACGATAGCCATTACATCATTGTTCACATGGCCCTTCTGTACAGTACGATAGCCATTACATCATTATTCACATGGCCCCTCTGTACAGTATGATAGCCATTACATCATTGTTCACATGCCCCTCTGTACAGTACGATAGCCATTACATCATTGTTCACATGGCCCCTCTGTACAGTATGATAGCCATTACATCATTGTTCACATGGCCCCTCTGTACAGTATGATAGCCATTACATCATTGTTCACATGGCCCCTCTGTACAGTACGATAGCCATTACATCATTGTTCACATGGCCCCTCTGTACAGTATGATAGCCATTACATCATTGTTCACATGGCCCTTCTGTACAGTACGATAGCCATTACATCATTGTTCACATGGCCCTTCTGTACAGTATGATAGCCATTACATCATTGTTCACATGGCCCTTCTGTACAGTACGATAGCCATTACATCATTGTTCACATGGCCCCTCTGTACAGTACGATAGCCATTACATCATTATTCACATGGCCCTTCTGTACAGTATGATAGCCATTACATCATTATTCACATAGCCCCTCTGTACAGTATGATAGCCATTACATCATTATTCACATGGCCCTTCTGTACAGTATGATAGCCATTACATCATTGCTCACATAGCCCTTCTGTACAGTATGATAGCCATTACATCATTGTTCACATGGCCCCTCTGTACAGTACGATAGGCATTACATCATTATTCACATGGCCCTTCTGTACAGTATGATAGGCATTACATCATTGCTCACATAGCCCTTCTGTACAGTATGATAGCCATTACATCATTGTTCACATGGCCCCTCTGTACAGTATGATAGCCATTACATCATTATTCACATGGCCCTTCTGTACAGTATGATAGGCATTACATCATTATTCACATGGCCCTTCTGTACAGTATGATAGCCATTACATCATTATTCACATAGCCCTTCTGTACAGTACGATAGCCATTACATCATTGTTCACATGGCCCCTCTGTACAGTACGATAGCCATTACATCATTGTTCACATGGCCCTTCTGTACAGTACGATAGCCATTACATCATTATTCACATAGCCCTTCTGTAGAGGCATTACATCATTATTCACATAGCCCTTCTGTACAGGCATTACATCATTATTCACATGGCCCTTCTGTACAGGCATTACATCATTATTCACATAGCCCTTCTGTACAGGCATTACATCATTATTCACATAGCCCTTCTGTACAGGCATTACATCATTGCTCACATGGCCCTTCTGTACAGTATGATAGCCATTACATCATTGTTCACATGCCCCTCTGTACAGTATGATAGCCATTACATCATTGTTCACGTAGCCCCTCTGTACAGGCATTACATCATTTGTTTATGTGGACCAATCCTTCTTTCTCAGAACTCCCTGCAAGTGTTGATAGAGAAGATGAACGCAGCCTCCCCCCACTTTGTGCGCTGCATCAAGCCCAACACCGCCAAGGTAGCTAGCTATACGTATCAATACAACCCTTTTCTGCCCTTGATGATCTGATGGTGTTTGTAAAATATGGTACGAATGTGAGCAAGCTGGATAGGCTCCCTGATTGCCAATCGTGCACTTTTCTGGTGCAGTTCAGACATGAAAAAATAATGTGGCACTCCCTCACATTCTCAATGGTTACCAAAGAAAGGGTACCTCATGAAAGTAAATGTTAAACGTGACCTCGGTGTTTGTTAGTTGCACGCAGGGCTACAGCAGTGAAGGGTGAAGAGTGAATGGTGAAGGGTGTTTCAGTGTTGTTGTATCTTGTCTCTCCTTCAGTCTGCAAATAACTTCCAAACAGACTATGTCAACTCCCAGGTACATGCTGAAGTGGGGAGGGAGGAAGGGAGGAGAGAGAGGGAAGAAGGGAGGAGAGAGAGGGAGGAAGGGAGGAGAGAGAGGGAGGGAGGGGAGGGAGAGAGAGAGGGGGAAAAGGAAGTGGGGGAGGGAGAGGGAATTTCAAAAAGGATGGAGAGGAAGATCGTATCTTATTACCATGCATCTATGTTTTCATTGCAACCAGCTACAAATGTAGATCTCTTCTCCCACGTCAGCTAATCCCCTCCTCTCTCTTCTCCCTCCTTCACCCCAGCTATCGTACACAGGTATGCTTGAGACGGTGAGGATCAGAAGAGAGGGGTATCCCTTCCGACCACCGTTTGACGAATTTGTGGAACGGTTAGTAAGCTTCACATAGCTACACACGTACACCCACTGGATGTCTGTTATCCTGCTTCTCTTTACAGCTACAAGACCATTGCAGCGTCCCCCAAGATGTCCGTCTCCGCTTCAAAGTGAGTAATTTGTACACTTATCCTACCATCTCCTGGTTGCCTTGGTAACCTGAGTAGCCCTGTTTAGGTTGAGGGAGTAATCTCCCTTTACCCACCCATACCCCTCACTCACCTCCCCCCCCCCCCCTCTCCCCTCAGCTGCCGGAAGATCCTCCAGGCGGCCAAGCTGCAGGACTACCAGGTGGGGAAGACTAAGGTGTTTCTGAAGTACTGGCATGTGGACAAGCTGAATGAGCTTCTGGAGAGGGTCCACAAGGCTGCCACTGTCCTGCAAAGTGGTACGTACCAGTAGCTTCATCATCAAGGCCATCTCTTGGGGGAGAGAGGGGGAGGGAGGGGAAATGGGGTAACTCCCATAGTGACAGCTGCAACCCTGGCCAAAGCTACTCAAATGGTGAAGATAGCTGTCACACATCCCTGACTATAGGGTCTATGAGAGAATTCCCCCCCACCCCCCTTTTCTCCAGGAGTCCTATTAGTGGACTGTTTTGTGTTGATTGTGTTGTTATTTGAAGTACTTTGAATGCACAAACTATTTTATCAAGAACGTTTTTATGTTGCCAAGTGTAACCAGGGAGAATAGTACTGAGATGGGAGGCAAGTTGAGGGATTGGGTACTATGAGTAGCTAATACACTCAAAATTGGATAGTGACATACCGAACCTGAAAATTCTGGTCAAAATGTGTTCTTCTGCAATGTATCCATGTACATAATGTGTACGATTGGATTGAAACTGAAATAGTTTCAGTACTAAATATGATCCCGGCTTGTTTGTTGTTCTAGTGGTTCGAGGGTTTGTGCAGCGTCGCAAATTCCGTGTGTTGCTAGCTGCCAAGCGAGAGCAGGAGAAGCGTGTAGCCGAGTTTCTCTCCAAGCTGCCGAGGGAAGGCGATGAGCTGTACAGCAGACAGAAGACTCTGTGTAGGACTGATGAGAGCAGGCCTAAGGGTAAGGAAGTCTGTCTGTCTGTCTGTCTGTCTGTCTGTCTGTCTGTCTGTCTGTCAGTCTGTCTGTCTGTCTGTATGTCTTGTCTTGTCTGTCTGTCTGTCTGTCTGTCTGTGTAAGACTGATGAGAGCAGGCCTAAGGGTAAGGAAGTCCGTCTGTTGTATGTACATGTATTTAATTGCTTATCATGGAGTGCACAGATCTAGATAGACACATAGTACTCTTCTCCATTTCTCTTCTTTTTGTGCACACACACACACACACACACACAGAGATACTATCAGCAGCCCCAGAGCCTCCATCCTCTCCAAAGAGGGTGGAACCCATCCCTCCTCCCTCCGACATCAACACACCCCCACCAGCACCAAAGACCGAGGGAGATTCAGTTAGTGATCCACCATATGTAACTAGCAACACAGCTGCATACCCTCCTCCCCTTCACCCTCCCCCTCCACCCTCCTTCCCTCCATGCTCCTCCCCTCCACCCTCCTCCCCTCCACCCTCCTTCCCTCCACCCTCCTCCCCTCCTCCCCTCCACCCTTAGTCAACAGTTAGTTTGATCCACTTTCTATACCTCCCACTTCACTTATCCAGGATGAGGAGGAGGATTTCTTTGATGAGGAAGGGGGTGATCGGTTTGTGGCTCCCTCGAAGAACGTTCGCTTCCGAAGATTTGGCAAAGAGGGAACTAGGAATGCGTGAGTGCTAAGACTGGTATGTCTTGTATTTACACCTGTGTAACAGTTCAGCTGAAATGTGTTTATGTTGCCATGGTGATACCAATTATTTTATATGTCAAGTTTGCTGATGATAAAATGGCAGGCTGAACTACGAGAAGGCCAGCTGTTGTGCAGATTTACAGCCTTTTGTTGTGTACCTAGTGGAGTATAAGACTGCTAAATTACACACACACACACACACACACACACACACACACACACACACACACACACACACACACACACACACACACACACACACACACACACACACACACATACACACACACGCATGCACACACACACAGTTCTGTCTGCTGGTTCAAGGCTACCCAACTACCCAATTTGAGGAAGTCGAGTGGCACCTTGTATGAGTGGTTCCACGGCATCATCACTCGGAGGCAGGCAGAGCAGCTGCTGACTGACAAACCCAATGGAACCTTCCTCATCCGTGTTAGCGAGAGCAGATTTGGCTACTCCCTGTCTTTCAGGTGAGGGAGGTCTCTTCTATAAAAAGGCAGTACCGCTCACGTGCTGGATGGGTAGCCTTGGTTCCCAGGCTCTTTCATGATGGGAAGTGCTGGAGTAGCTACTCTTTGGTACAAAGTTAATTTGGGAACCAAGAATTCCTCTCCATGTTTCATCAGTTATCCTTGCTCCCAGGCCCCACCCAGCTTTCATCACTCTCCATGGGAACAGAGCTTTATGGTCAGAAATAGATCTGCAAACATCAAAGACAACACCATACTTAACCTCGTACCCAGGCTCTTAAGGGGCAGGGCAAAAATATAGAGCCTGGGTATGGGTAGCCTCGTACCCAGTCCTGGGTCCGAGGTTCTCGTGCGTGGGCACAAGAGCCTGGGAATGAGGCTACCTCGTACCTAGGCCTGGGTACAAGGCTATGGTATGCGGCACCATACTGTATCTATTCAGCTGTATGGATAGGTCTGAGAAAATAATAACTTGGGCATACGTTTTTACGTTTTTAGTTTTACTAGTTTTATCCGGTGCATTTAGCTTACCAGATGTGGCTGCTGTACTTGAGAGAGAAAGACTCTTCCTCCCTCCATGCAGGGTGACTGGTCGGTGCAAGCATTACATGATTTCACAGTTGGAGACAGGGAAGTTTGTGATTGACGGGGAACCGCGGGTGCACAACAGCCTAGAAGACATGGTCAAGTTTCACATGAAGGTACACACATGAATACATGTACTGATACTGTACACAAAGCTTAGGGGAGCCGGGGAACGAGGTTATTTGGCCTACCATTGTCTTTTCTGGTGGGTATTGTGTGATCATGAACAATGTTCTCAAAAGGGATTAGTGATCCAATCAAAATACCACATGTACGGAACAGAATAATTTTCAATTTCTACACAAGACTGTCACATTTACATTTGCCCCACCTATACAGCCTATAGCAAGTAGGCAGGGATCAACCAATGTCCCTCAGATGCTACCGCGTTCAAAGTGCCATACCGCTGAACTTCCGTTAAGGGCGGAGCTCATATGTGCTTCGTACACGCTTGATAAGTTTACCAAGCATGTATGAGTCCCACCCTTTACGGAACTTAAGCGGTACTGCGTTGCGAATGTGGCAATGTGACTGAAATACGCAGTGGAACAATTTCTACACGGGACACCCACAAATGGTGTCAAAATACCAGCTGGTACTAGTGCTGCACCAAAGAACCCAAGAAGATACACATCACCTCTTGATCAGTTTCTTCTCCCCATCACCCTCCTTTCTCATCACCTTTCTTCTCCATCATCCTTCCAGCATCCAGTGAACGTGGAGGGGGATCTTCTGACCCTACCGTGTGGACAAGAAATGGGTCAGGTGGACTATGGAGACCTCCTGGATGAAGATGACCCTAACTTCATTCCAGTCAATCGGCCCCCTTCTATACCTCCCAGAGTAAGAACTGCTTCATCGTTTTGAGCTGCTTGTTGTATCTACTTTTGATGGGTGTTGCTTAGCAACCAAATCTTTGAACTTGAATGACACAAAGGGTAGTGGACCCAACAAACGAGTTGCTTCTGGCCCATGCTGCTTCACCTGGAGAATGTAACTTCCATTTTCTTGTCAGAACTTGTATGGCAGAAAAGTTTGTGGCCTTTTTTTTTTATCTAAAAAGGGCCGTAGTCATACACCTCAATGACTTGTATTGCTTTTGCTTATAGTCAATTATTTCAAAGGACAAAGGGCATGTTTCTAGTTCAGACTGTAGCTAAGTAAAAGCTACTTGTTAGAGGAGGGTTCCAGCCAGTTTTGATCCCTTGCAGCATGCTGGAAACAAAAGCTAAGGGTTTTCCCCCCTCTGAAGTTGTTTAGGGCACTAGGTAAGAAAGAGGTCTAATAGAGGGGTACAGTACCCTCCTAATATAACACAGAGAGAATCCTCTCCAGAGTACGACTCAGATTTAGTGGTACAATACTAACGTGCATGGGAAAATAGTCAGCTCAATATGTGTCTACGTTCCTCTTTCTTCACACTCTGCACAGGTCAGGTCTGGTTCTGACCTTCGTCAGCAGTTTGGCCAGCCTCCCAATCCCCTTGGCACCCACTCTCGATCTCCAAGGGCTAGGGCTCCCCACCATCATCCCTCTCCCCGACATTCTCCCCACCTCCCTTCACTCCAAGAGAGACCCCTTCCTCCACTACCACCCAGGAGGTAGTAGGATGGCTCACACACACAAACAAAAGATTTAGAAGTTAGGCAACATAGTCACTTTGTTATAGTGAGTATCTCCTGAAATATAAACTGAACAGATTTTTAAGTATGTTGAATGATTTGCTATTTTGTAATAATCCAAAAATGAATAATGATGCTGCTTATTCGTGATGAGAATGTTAGTTTCGTTGTTGTGTCAGTGTTGTTGAGGTGTAGTCACATAAGATCTTCTGCTGTAAATATCTTTACTTCTCTGTCTTACTAATGTAAATTAATACTGATGATGATTTTATGGTAAGTGATACAGAAGAAGACATAAAGCTAGGATACACAAGCTTGAAACGAGGGAGAGGGCTGAACTGGTTGGTACTGAAGGTGATGCCACTGGCAGACGGATACACTGTGCCTCAGGAACTGTGGGATCATAGCAATAACCGTTTCTCTCCATATACCCGGGAGGACACTGGTTTATGCACTCCAAAGTGTGGGCATTACGAAGGTTGACACAGGCATCACAGAACTCGGCTCCAGCAGCCGCACAGCCTCGGAGACAGGCTGGGTCACAGTGGGTGGGGATGCGCTGAACTGCAGCTGGGGGCTCAACTGTGCCATAGAAGGTCACAGTGAGATTGCTCACGACAGCAGAACTGGTGGAACCTCTGAACCTCACTGTCAGCATCCACTGTCCCCTTGGATCTTCTCCCCAGTAGTGAACTGACATGAAGGGCCAGTTGGTGAATGAACCAGGAAATGTGTCAAGCTTACGATAAGGCAAAATAATCGATCTTGTTCCAGAAGGAGACACCAGTTCAACCTGGATGTCTCCACGATTGGGCTCTACTTCAGACTCATAGTAGTCAAAGTTGTACAGAAGGTAATAGTAGAAGTAAGGATCACTGGTGTAGTCCCTTGCTCCTTCAAACCCTAGAGACATTGTGACTACAACATGCTCCAGAAACTGGATGTTGTTATTGTAAGAGAATGTGGTGTTTAATGAGCTTCCCGCACCGACGTTAGTTCTGTGTGGAAGAAAAGGACAGAAGATTTCATAATTGGCTTTATGTGAAACTTTCTTGTCCACTCTTACCCATTAGTTTGGTTTGGTGTGACTGTGTCCATTTGCTGTTCTGGTACAGTGATCCACCACCTTGCTCTGGTCACAAGGGCCTCAGCATCTAGTGCTCCAAACCCAAACTGGTGGCTGACATTCAGCCCAGCTCCATTGGTGACCCAGTCCCCTCCGGATAAGATGGAAGGGTTGGAAGTGTAGACTATCAGGTATTGCACATCACGCCAAGTCAAATTTGTGCTACATATATGATATTAGAACAAACATGCATGCATAACTTATGTACAGAAGCTGTTCATCAGAGGCTATTCGGCAGTAGCCTCATTCCCAGGCCTCCCCCATTTTTTTGCTCTTCAGTTTGTGTTTAGTATACTACAGAACACAAACTGAAGAACAAAAAAAAAACAAACAAACACAAAAATAGGGGAGGCCTGGAAATGAGGCAAGTTCAGCAGCCGAGCGTACTTTGCTTCCAACATGAGAGCAATGACTCCAGCAGCAAGAGGAGTAGCAGCACTTGTTCCTTCAAAATCATTGGTACATCTACCATGTGTGACGGTAGTTGTCTGAAAAAAGAAAAATGTAGCAACTTAGCAGGTTTGGTGTCACATCTGAGCGTAAGCTCACAATTCTTTTTGATCATGCATGACAACTGCTAGCTATGGAAGAGAAAAGTCCTTTCCACACACTGAAACTGCATAGTTAGGCTAATAGCAACTCTTATGCTGTGCACACTCACCACTGTAAGAACCATGCAAGACTTACAATGTGGTGAGTATCATTATGAGAGTCGGACACAAATGTTACAGCCATCTTTCCAGCACAGTCCTCATCATAAGAGGCCTGTGAGCCATTGCTTGATGCAGCCCCCATGGCAATTGTGTAGATACTGGAGGCATAACCATCAGCTGCACAAGAGTCATCCCTTCCACCATTCCCAGCTGCCCACACATAGATGGAGCCTTTTCCACCCCGACCCTGCAACAGTAGTGCACATTGGCAACATGATCATTAAATGATGTTGTGTTTAGTAAAGTAGTGCACTAAAGTTGTCTCTGTTTGTATGACAGTACATTATTGTGTAGAGTGAGTATAGTGGGAAAGGGGAACAAAGAGGGGGAGAGGGAGGTATCGGAAGAAAACACCCTTATAGCCTTGTTCTCAGGTGAAACAAACAAGAAGTGTGATCAAAGCTAACCTCTGCAGTACCAATTTGAAATGTTCTCTGCACCAGGGGTCCAGGGCCCTCAACTGTAAAGCCAAAGTCAAAGGGTCCCCAGCTGTTGCTATAGATAGAAATGATGTCATCCCTATGGCTCAGAGCACGAGCTTCTTGTAGGTCTGTTTGACTGTCACCAAGAACACGTATCCCTATAATACAAGCCAAGAATGCTATAAGTTGATTTGAAATGTACATACTACATTTAGCCTCATTCCCAGGCCTTCCCACCATCCAGTTTATGATTGCTTGTAGTATGCAAAAACAGAGGGAGGAAGCAAGCGATCAAAACCTGGACGGTGGAAAGGCCTGGGAGTGAGGCTATACTATATTCACAGTAACCATTACAACAGCCTAGTGTTGTCCCTAGAGGCCTTTCCTCTGCCTCCAGTTAAAATCGGAGGCAGAGAAGGCCTAGGGACAAGGCTGCATCTGCCATCACTAATACCGGATCTGAAAATTAGAAATGGTGAAAGAACACACCTCTTTAGTGAGGACACTCGATACTTGCGCACCTGTGATGCTTGACTGGTATGCCACTCCCACTCCACAGACTCCATTGTTCTTTACCATCGCAATCTCCCCTGCACAACTGGTGCCATGGTCCTCTCTCTGACCAGATGATTCAACGGGAAATGGGTTGGAATCATCATCCACGTAGTCATAGCCAAGGCTCCTGACCTGCAGAATATTAATGATGATAATGACGATAATGCTTGAAATGCCCCAAACTCATTCACTGGGCTGTGACAATGATAGATCATGGGGGTATACCTGAATTTTTCTCTTACAATATTACACGAGCTTCTTACATAATTTGTCTGAAGATCTGGATGAGTATACTCCACTCCTATAAGAACCAAGTTCAAAAAAGCTGAAATTTAGTGTACATTAACACTAACACACACTGTTCCCACTTCTTTTCACGACCTTTGTACGTATACTGATCACAAAGCAGGCTGCATGTATGTAAGTAGTGCACAATTACAACTTGTCTACATATTTGTAGCAGTACTTATGATGCTCTTGTTGACCTAAATGGTACATAAACATTTGTTCACACACCAGTGTCTTACCATCATCCACAATAGCTACAAAGCTATTGCAGCCTGTAGTCCCCTGTATCCAGACTGGTTCCACATTTAAATCATGGCCTATATCTGGCAAGCCTAGCTGCCCACTGTTCAGCTGCAGAGGGTGCAACAATTGCGGTAGTGAGGTATTTTTTTCTTTCATTAGCTTACACTGTCTGACTTACCAGAGGCCACTGGTTCCTCCAACTAGGATCAGTCGGTGGAGAATAACTCTTCTTTGCCTTCTTCCTAACAACTTGCTGCTCCACAAACGCAACCTGACACATGTACACATACAGTCAAACCATAGCTATAAGCTTCACCATCCCTTCATTGAATTTGTGGCGTAGCTACCTGCATTTCAGTCTTGGCTGCAGATGCTATGGTTCAGAAACTGACTAAACAGAATATAATGCCCGATGACATCAGATTCCAGTAGTTCTATCAGTGTACATAGGTACTTGCGTGCACTCACGTTTCTTTCATTCAGCACTTTGCGGGTGACTTGGTTGAAGGAATCTCCGATGCTTTTTTTCCGAGCAGTGTAGTTCCGCATAGGAAGAACAAAGTGGTAGATACCCTCCAAATTTCCAACCTGTGACATGTCTGGTAAACCGTATCCCGGTAAATAAAAAATCACTTGTAAGTCCTACCTGTCCGCGGTTCTCAAAGCCATATTTGCGCGCTAGTGCATCAGCTGCTTTGCTTCCGCCATCACGCACTTCCACTGCCCAGCTGTTCGTGTAGCGAATATTAATGGCAGTGGAAGAACCACAAAATACCAATACTACTGCAGCTTGCAGCAATACGCTAGACAAGGGCAACGCTAGCGCTCTCATGATCATGGTATCAACTTGCAGAGCGCGGGGCGTGGCACGTGGCAATTTCATAGCCCAGCGCATTGCGTGATTCCGATATGCGGGGTTCTTGAGAGCACCATTATTTTAGGCTACACATTATTAATGGTTATGGGGATATGGGTTCATGTCTTGTAACACCAAACAGTTAACCGATTCTGTTACAGCTTCATTCATCTGTGGCATGCATATATGAACACCCACACACAGCAGATGAAGGCTATACTAGCTGCAGTGCAGCCAAGGCATTCTCTAGTAGACAGACAGCTGAATAGACAGGCAGATCTGGAATGGCCCACTTTGTTTTTACTGAACTAGTGTGGAGGTCAAGCAAGAAGGTACTTATATGAGCCACTCAGCTAGCCTCGTTCCCAGGCTCTCCCCTCGCCCCGACGAAAAAGGGGAGAGGCTGGGAACGAGGCTACCAGTCAGCCAGGCCACTAGATTTATATAATAGACTGTCACCAGGACTCAGATGACACTCAAATTTTATATGATATAAAATATCATAAATAGTGATACAATACAATATCATGAATTTTTTTATATATATAGATGCTACCATTACAGAGGTTACAAAGATGAGATTGTGATGGCATCTTTGGATGCAAATTATAATCATGTAAGATAGCTACATATAGTTTGGATCTGAATCAGGTAACAGGTGTGGTATATATATTCTCAGAAGTAGCATATACATTATCGATCACAACAGATGTGAAAGGTAGGGTGGGAGACTGGTCTTTTGTGTCCTTGGTCTCATGTGTGTTCACTATCTTCAAATTTGCTGTTCTCTTGTGGCACTTGTAACTAGTATAGGAAAATTGATAGTGCAGATCACATAGCTATACACACAACACACAAACGCTACAGTGCCTCCTAGATGGCCTCAATGCAGCTTTGTATTCTACACCTTCCATGACACTAACACTCTGCAACTTACTGTGTGATGATGAGCGTAATGATGAAGAGGATGAATAGTGCTGCACAAGTTACACCACCGACAATTGTTCCTACAATAGTCCTGGTGGAAATCACTTCTTCCTGTGGGAAGGCTGTTGTTTGTGTACATCCTGGCACTTGCACACAACCTGGGACTTGTGAAAAGACAATTGCTTGTGGAGAACTTGTCACTTGTGGGTAGCTTAGAGTTAGATCTTGAGAGGAGGAAAGCACAGGTGCTGGAGTGGATGTTGTTATTTGAGTGAGGTACACACTAGGAGTGAGGAGTGTTGGTTTGGTTTGAGTAGAGGAGTGTGCAGCCTCAGTACCTGCTGTAGATGTGATGAAAATTAGTAAAAGTATCCCTGTCTTTTTTTCCCAGTACTTATTCCTACCTCCAGTTTTCATCATTTGTAGCTATATATAGTGGCCTTGTTCCCGGGCTCTCCCTATAAGTATAACTGTAGGCCAACAATGAAAAGCTGGGCAGGACAGGGCCTGGGAACAGGGCTAGCTATACAAATAGCATACAAGTAGTGCATGAAAGCCTGGAAATGGGGCCATGTATTACCTGTAGAAGAGGTTGGGCTGGGCTTTGGAACAGCAGCAGATATACCTCCAAGCTGATAGACAAGATTATTCCAAACTGAGTCAGGGTAGTTCTGACAGGCAATGCTATTGCTACTTGTTGTTCTACTTAGAGGGTGGTTTTGGAACAAGTCATTGTCAGCACTGAAGCCGATCGTGGCACTCCCTGACCACTCCATGGAGCCACAGTGGTAGGTGAAAACAGTGTAGGAATGTGAGCCATCTGTGATCAGTATGCCCTGGAAGGTGTTTGTCTGTAAAAAAATGCCAGATGATAGTATATTTCCTCAATCAGATGCTGTGGATAATATTGTTCAGTTTTGTGCAGCTACGTAGTACTCAAGGGTGGCAACTATTCAAGGGCAGAATCTAGATAAGGAGATATAGTACAGAGATTGGAAATGACAGCACTACGATCTATGTATAGCTACATACTTGTGAGAGACTTCCCCTCCACTGCGGCACTTGACTCCACTCTGCTAATAGCATCCACTTTCCTTCAAATGTAGTCTGTAGCCACTCACTAACAAACACACTGACTTCATTGAGCAATGCAGTTTCTGATCCATTGCTGCTTGCAGAGTGGACTTCATATGATACACTACTGATGTTTCTGTCATGAATGTCAATGTGTGCCCAGTAGGGAGCCACCATGAAGTCATGCTCTTGTGGAAAATATGACGGGGTCCAGTCATTAACTGCTCTTCCAAAAGAGAAGAAGCCGTCCATACCAATCTACAGGAAATAAAAAAAGATATCTACACTACAGCAGCTTTTAACATACATTGTCTATTTCTATAAGGAGCTGATCAACACCTTGATCTTGACATATTTGCATTTCAGTTATTATGACTTACTAGGGTAGCAATAAAATCTGCACCGTAGCCGCCTTCCTCGTACACGAAACTGCCTCTTTTCAAGTCCTGCATCCTCTTCTTGATTGGCAGTGTATCCATACTCGTAGTTGAGCATTTTTTCTGTAGCATCTACAACATTAGTGCACATGACCGCCTTTCCCACACAATCTCCGTACCCCTGCACAGCACCGCTGCTGCAATCAGCTGTGAAGTTTCCACTCATGTTCTGGTGGAATTGGGCTTCACATGTCGTCAGAATTTCCTGCATGTTCCGGCAGTCCTGACTGCCATGAACTTGCAGAAGAACCCAAGCCACGAGGACTACACAAAATCCTGCACAATAAACAAGAAACACATCACATGTGGTAACCATACTGATAGCCAAAATGCAACTTGTGAGAAGGACTAATGCATGGTACATGCAGAAAGTCCTGATTTCTGTATTAAAGTTTTGTTGGACAAATATCACAAACAAAACCCAAAAAATGTTACTGCCATGCCAAAAAAATATTCGTGGTTCACTGGAGAGTTCTGGAGCCAATACATGTAGGAACTAACTATTATGTGTACAGCAAGCAAAAAGAAAAATTACCGCAATTTCTCATCCTGTGAGTAGATTGCCTGCAATCTTGACTTTGCAAACTCAGATCCACTCTTTAGATTGATATTGATCACTGTGGTGCTGAAAAGAGAAGTGATAGTTTCTCCAATTTATACTGAGTGTCTAGCATACAGCACGTGGTGTTCTGTCTTCAGTACTTTTCACTACGTCATGGTGTGGTAGTTCTGTCTTGGCCACATTTATGGCATGGTGATGCTTGTGCCACGGATGTTCTGTCTTCACCATGCTACAGCGTGGGTTGGTGGCAATTTACTTTGTTTTGAAAACATCAACTAGACTATAAGGGTCTTTTTATATAACAAGCCATGCTCACACAATGGCATAGCTGTCCTGTCTTCACCACGATACAGCGTGGGTTGGTAGCAATTTAATTAAAATCCATACTAAAACAATGTAAATCAACTAGACTATATAAGGGTCTTTCTTATGTAACGACCCATGCTCACACAAAATTGTATGGCATAGCTGTCCTGTCTTCACTAAGCTACACTGTGGGTTGGTAGCCTTTATTTTTGAAATGTAAATGAACTAGACTGTAAGGGTCATTCTTATGTAACAAGCCATGTTCATACAATAGTTTATGACTGTTTATCTTCATCACACTACAGTGTGAGTTGGTATAGCCTTGTGTCCAGACCTTCCCACCATCCAGACTGCTTACAGTATATGGTGGGAAGGTCTGGGCACAAGTCTTATGTAGTAACCTCATCCCCTGGGTCTTACTGTCAGTGACCAAAAACTGTATGGTAGGAAGACTTGGGAATGAGACCAGATTGGTATGATGAACTGTATCTTAATTGGGGTGAGCGTGAGCGAGCCCCACACTAGTGTGTTCTATTGCAATTTTTCATATAATATTATGTATTTTTTTTCCTGTCATACGTCGTTCCGTATATTCTTGACGCTGTAATTTAACGCAATAGCCGCGGGCCGCATGCAGAGTGTAAGTAAAATTTTCGTACAACTTACTGGCAGCAAGCTAGAGTGAGCTTGAAAGACGACAGTTATGAAAGATAGCCAGGAATGACAGCCGGAGCGTGCGCACCTATTGTACGAGAGATAGCAGTTATGTTTTGGTGACGACATTCGGGACAGACAGCTGGACCTACTCAGTAAGTGTACAAGGGCTAACAGTTGTGTAGAAAGACTCATGCAGCTTACCGAACGTGGCAGTAGGCGGCAGAGATTTTGCTCCATAGCTGATGCGTGGGGACTTCCCTCTACTATTTCTCAAAGATGCCTCAAGTCTTGAAGGACTATCCATGCCAGACTGTATTCTGACCTAGCCTATATAACTGCAACAACTTGGGCAGAGTAGCTGCGTGCTGGTAGGACAAACAGCTCTGTTGTGTGGTACTACCCCATGAAAAGCTCTTCTCTGCAACCATGACAATTTTTCTAAGCTATTGAGCACTTTTTGTAGACCGTAGAGTTACAAACTTCGTTTTAGCTACATGCCATGCATGAATGGCCTGTGTGCTGTGATCTGATACCTCACTGGTAAAGCCTTAGCTACATAACAGTCAATGCTGTGGTGCATTGCTTGCTCATGCTCGCCCCACAATGTTCTACATTCCCCTAGTAATATAATGGATCCATTTTATGTAAATCAATATCTGCTCTGTGTAACAAGCCTCCTATACCACATGGGTCCATATTCTATCAGTGATGGTTATAGGAATGTCTTCTTGCTCCATCAATTGCATGCACTCCCTATAGTGTCACACCATTGTGGATGTCTTTGTAGTTAAATATTGTGTGGGTTTACTGTAAACACAACAGCGTCTATGTAGGAGTATTGGTCTGTCTTGTGTGCACTAGTATGGGTCTTACCCTTGTGCCACATGTGATGCACCTGCAGACCTTGATGAGGAAAGAATGCGTATTGATATTGTTTATGGACTCACCTGTCTATTGTGCACTGGCATTTAAATCACCTCTCAGTGAGGTGCATGCATAACTAGCTTACTTAATACTACTTGTGCATGAGAGGTGCTTTAGTATTGAGCTCACATTTGCCATGGGAAGGACAGACCCAAGAGCGTTTCTAGCTTAGTAATCATTTTTCCTGTTTTGTTTGTGTTTGTAACTTGTTTTTGTAGGCTATGTGACCAAGCTCTTCTTGTTTTGAGTCCAAATTCAATAAGTTTCTCAAGTTAAGTATGTCAAAAAGGTTGGGAGGTACACTCTTATGCCTTATCCTCATACACACATAGTGCACCTAGTTTTATGCAACTACAGTAATTGATTCAGCTTTACACGGTCATGGCTTTATAGTTATACACTGGGCTACCACTTGCTATGTTTAATTTTGTGTGCAGGTGGTTGAGGAGATGGGTCTCAGCCATGGTGGAGCTAATTCTCTGCAACCATCTCTCTCTGACTCAGAAGGAAGCAGTGAAGGTGAAACAGAAGGTGGTCCAACCTCTCAAGATAATGCAGCTGTGTTGGAGACAAGCTTGAGGACTGGGACCCTGTGCTCAACACCAGAGTCTGAGAGGTTGTCAGAACCACTGCCAAGTTTATCTGGTACGACTGGTGTTCTGTCCCAAGACAAAGGGAGAATGCTACCCTCAGAAACTAGTTCTCCTTTGCTGTCCACAGTTGAATCTCCTGATCAGCACCAAGATGCAGGCCAGAACAATGAAGGACCATATCCAAGAGAGGGTGGCCTGTCAGTCCAAGGGTTACAGAGAGGAGATGGAGAGGTGGGTAGTGGTGGTAGTAGTGAGGAGGTGCAAGATGACAGTGGCACAGATGAGGATGGAGACAGTGAGGGAAGCTCTAGTTTCCCATCATCAGGTCTGCAAACTCTGAGTCTACAAACTAAAGCTCACCAACCCTCTAGAGACGAGAGAAGAACAGACAGTAGGAGTTCTTCAGCCACTGCTACCAGCTATGTGCAAGGAGACCAGACCAGGATGAGGCAGCTGGTGAAGAGGACCGTTGCTAAGAAGCGTAAACAGCAACACCAGAAACAGCAGCCAAGACCAAAGAAAGATGCTGCATCAGCTGCTACCCGTAGGTCAAAAAAAGCAAGCAGAAGAGCTGTCAGACAGGATGATTTCTGGTGATGACTTTATATCTGGATTCATTTTGCATCCATGAGTTTGAAAGAGCTAATCATTGGGTGTAATATACATGCACACATACATACACATGGCAAAGAAAGGGTTGTCAACAAGTGTTCAAGCAATGTACTCCTACTCAAACTTGATTCCCTGGGCCAAAGGAAGCTCTTTACTGTAGTTGATGGTGCTACAGAGAGAGGAGAAAAGTATACCACAAATGAAGAGGACGGTTATAATTTTCCAAGCTCAAGTTGGTAACAGATAACCGTCTTCATTTATGCAGGAGCCAACAGAGAAGCCACTGAAAGTATACCACAATGTGATACAGAACAGTCATAATATATGCCACTCGGTGTTCATAAGAAAAACCTGTCATGTTAAATCTCCACTCAAGCATAAATCCTTCTAGCCGCAAGGCTTCTTTGTGGTATAGAGCTTTGTTGATAAACTCTGCTACTAGCGTCTTACCAGGTAGATCTCCTCATGTATTGCTTCCAAGCGTCGCTTCCCGATTCACGCCCTCCCCCAGTAGACTTCTCACCGCCTGCACACACACATCAAATACATACCGCACATGTACACAAGTAAACTTAACGTACCATGGCAACCTGATTAGTCTGGTTTTGGCAATATGTTTTGGTACATTAATGTTTCAACTGCTGCTTGCTATAGCCGTCTCACTGGACTTTTGCTTAGTCTCACAACTGTCCCACACATAGGAACGGTCTGGTGAACCAAACTGAATTTCTTGGGCCTATTACCAAAATGTGGTATGGACCAATGAGATTATGAGATTAATTAAGGTATTTCCCTTATAGGAGAGTGTGCATGTTGCACAACTGTTTTGGACACAGCTACGTTACACCTTTGGTGGCTCAATATGTCCTTGATTACACTATTCACTAAAACACGCGATTGCCAAATAAATTTGACTTACTTCACCAGACCATTTTCCTGGTGAGAGGGTGAAGTCAGTACTTACCAAAAGCACCACCAATCTCTGCTCCACTGGTTGGAATGTTGACGTTCACGATACCGCAGTCAGAGCCACCTGGTCCCAGCCACTTGAACACCTTGTCTAGCCGCCCGGTGAAGATACTACTGGTCAAGCCATGCTCCACCTCATTGTTCCACATGATGGCATCATCAACATCCTAGAGTTGCCATAGCAACAACCAGTCACATGATGCTCATGACTGGCACATAATTTAGTTGCCATAGCAACAACCAATCACATGATGCTCACATGACTGGTGCCATAGTCACATGATACATGACTGGTACATAATAATTATGAATTTCGATAGAGGACTATCATGACCTTGGCTCCAAATCAGTTGTCCATGCATGGTCATGATTGTTGAACTGGAAATGTAGTTTTGGAAATCCCATGGACTACACAGGTGAGGCATTATCTTGCACAACACACCCTTAGTCTTTATACTCCTCACCTTGAACTTGAGCACGTAAAGAATCGGGGCAAATGTCTCCTTCTGCACAATATCAGCGTCATGTTCCAGTCCTGTCACAATGGTTGGTTCCACAAAATGTCCAGGCCGATCGATACGCTAGGAGAAGAGCACATGTGAGCATGAGGGGTATATCCTCACTACTCCTCAACAGCTTGTGTGCCTTGTACAAATTTTTACAAAGCCCCCATCCACAGGCTTTTTCACCACAAAAGGAGAGATGCAACATCAATATTGAGAAACACAAGGCAGACATAATACCATAACAACCCTGTTACCTGGGCAACACATAAGAAGTTACAGTGGTGTTGCCTAGACATATGATGCTTAGATCTTTTGTCTTATTTGCTACAAAGCTGTAAGTACATGTAGCATAGGTGGGGGGAAAATCTAACATACTTAGTAGCCATCATCTCTGTCCTTTTTGACTGACTAATGAGCTCCTAAAGCCTCCATAAGTCTCAAAAATGAGAGAAGAAAAACCTGTTACCATGGCGATGGCTCAGGTTATATAACTAGTACTGAAAACAAAGCATTGCCTTTTCCTCCTTTCTGTCCTAGGATCAGAAGGTTTTCACAAACTTGTTTCTCACATGATAAAACACAAACACTAGCTTTTCCTGACAGAAGTGAAGATACAGTGTATTGTACATGCTAAAGCTTGAGGAGCTGCAAGTGCTGGGTGCACTGGGGATGTTCCTCTAATTAGTAAAGTAATTACCTTTCCTCCGTATGCAATGTTGCCTCCCTGTGTTTTGACTTCAGCGACAGCATTCTCAAACTTCTCGACAGCAGCTTCATTGTGCAGGGGTCCATAAAGTACACCCTCTGAGGGGGAGGGAGAGAGGAGGGAGAGGATGGGGAGAGAGAAGGGGAGATGAAGAAGAGAGGGAAGAGGAGAAGAGGAGGGGAGGAGGCAGAAGAAAGAGGAAAAGGAGGTTGAGAATGAGGAGGAGGAGAGAGGAAGACAAGCTTCTGTAGTCTCACCATCCAGGGGGTCACCGATTTTAACTTGTCCATATGCCTTCTTCAGTCTCTCAACAACCTCGTCGTGAATCTTCTCATGTAGCATCTGAGGGAGAGGGTCACTGTGTCCACACACACACACACACACACACACACACACACACACACACACACACACACACACACACACACACACACACACACACACACACACACACACACACACACACACACACACACACACACACACACACACACACACACACACACACACACACACACCAGTCTCCGTGTGGTTGTACACCTCTGTCCAGCTGTCCCGACACTTGCAAACAACACTGACCGTACCACCATCTCAAGATCAGCGTCGTCATTGACAACAATAGCATTGTTTCCCCCCAGCTCTAGTAGGGACTTCCCGAACCTTTCCTGGACCATCAACCCCACCTTGTGACCGACCTGGAGGAAGGTGGAGGGGGTGGAGGTGGGTGGAGGGGGGTGGAGGAAGGGGGAGGTGGGTGGAGGAAGGAGGAGGGGGTGGAGGAAGGAGGAGGGGGTGGAGGAAGGGCGAGGTGGGTGGAGAGGGGGGAAAGAGGTGGAGGAAGGTGGAGGGGGGTGGAGAGGGGGGAAAGAAGTGGAGGGGAAGGGAGAAAGAGGTGGAGGGAGGAGGGATAAGGGGGGAACCCAGAGAATGTGAGACTGTGAAGGGTGACATTTGCCCTTGCCTCCTCACACACACTTACCTTTGTGCTACCAGTAAAGGAGAGCAGATTCATTCTCTTATCCCGGGCCATGGCCTCTCCAATCTCAGCTCCCCCACAGACAGTGGTGCAGATGGCAGGAGGAAGGTCGTTTGCTGACAACACATTCTGAATAATCTTGGTTATTGCAACACTGATCAGAGGAGTACTAGGGGCTCCTTTCCTGGAGAGAGGAGGAGGAGAAAAGAGAGAAGGAAGAGGAGTGGAGGGGGAGGGAAGAGTGAGTGGAAAGTGGGGAGGAGGGAGATGGTGCAATAGTGTGAGAGAGGGTGCAGCAGTGTGTGAAGTGGGAGGGAGGGGAGAGAGTGCAACAGTGTGAAGTGGGGGGAGGGGAGAGTGCAGTAGTGTGAAGTGGGGGGAGGGGAGAAGTGGAGCAGTGTGAAGTGGGGAGGAGGGGAGAGGGTGTAGCAGTATGTGAAGTGGAGAGGAGGGGAGAGTGGAACAGTGTGAAGTGGGGAGGAGGAGAGAGGGTGCAGCAGTGTGTGAAGTGGAGAGAGGAGGGGAGAGGGTGGAACAGTGTGAAGTGGGGAGGAGGAGAGAGGGTGCAGCAGTGTGTGAAGTGGAGAGAGGAGGGGAGAGGGTGGAGCAGTGTGAAGTGGGGAGGGGAGAGGGTATAGCAGTGTGAAGTGGGGAGAGTGGAGCAGTGTGGGTGGGGAGAGAAACTGAGAAATCTTCATACCACAGAGTACAGTTGCCGCAGACCAGTCCAATAGCATGGTTCCATCCAAACACAGCGACAGGGAAGTTGAACGCTGTAATGATACCCACTAGCCCAAGAGGGTTCCACGTTTCCAGTAGCACATGGCCGGGCCCTGCCAGAGGGAGGAGGGAGGAGGAGAAGGGTGGAGTACGCTGGTGGAAAGTCTTCGAGGAGAATTATCACAAAATTACTAATGAGATACAATTCATTTGAAGTGCACATGGATGTAAAAAAAAATGTGTAAATCAAAATTCACTAGGGCTCGTCTCAATTAGCAATCTTTCAGTACTTTACTCCCTCAGACCCTTACTCTCTGAGGGCATCACACTTCCTCCCAGCATCCGGGAGAGACCCACGGCAAAGTCACAGACATCAATGTACTCCTGCACCTCACCAATCCCCTCGGCAGTTATCTTCCCCACCTCCAGGGAAAGCTGAGTGACAGACACACACGTTACACAATGCACCCATTCATGTAACACAAACATTTGTACACACATTTGTAATGTAACCAATCATGTTTGTGTAGCCAATTGTACGTAAGAGAAAGAGAGACAGACGGAACTGGGTGAGAGCTCGAGCCTGTGCTGCTATAAGCAGACTTGCTTCTGCTCCTCTGCTATGTGTCCAGTGGCTCAGTGTCTGACTAATCTTTAGCCTCGTACCCAGGCCGTTCGTAGGAGAAACGGCCTGGCAACTCACCCAGGTTCAAACTGTATACGGATGTGACGTCAAAAAGATTACAGCTACACCCGTACAAGCCATGAATATTGGATAATGCATGTGATATTTGGTCGTAGCCACGTGACTCTTCATAATGTGCAAGCGTGTTGTTGTTCCCAGCAAGACTCGTTACAGGCTGATATTGGGTGGTTACTGTCTTACTTGTCATCTGTAGATGCACCGCTTGCAGTAGACTCACTCTCGCTCACTGATGTCGATATGGCCGACTGGCAGTAAGTAGTATACTGCTACTCTCGAACAGGTCCTTGCTTGTAAAGAAACTGTTTTGTCCGCAGGTACTGTAGTAGTTGCACACAAGTCAGCAGAAGGAGTTTGAACAAAACCATTGTTCCAAGCGCTAGCGGTACCACGGGACAGGTACGGTATATTGTGATGCATTTATGACGCAATTGATTCTACAACTATCACGTGAAGCGTTCTGAAATCTGATTGGTATTGCCAACTCCAGGGCAGCGGAAGTCAACAGTTTGAACTCGGGTAAACTGCCAGGCTGTTTTTAATAAACGGCCTGGGTACGAGGCTAACTAATCCTTAGAATGACACCTTTCTTTCAATGCATCTCCTGTTCAATGACAACACATCCCTACCAATTACAGGGCTCATGCTGAGGAAGAGGTTATGAGAGGAGCACTTCCTTGAGGAAAATGGCTGTCCCTGCTCACATCTTCCTGTAAACCACAGACAACTAACCCTCTCCCTCTCCCTCTGTCCCATTATTTCCCACAGGAACTGTGGATGCTCCAAGATGTTCAAGGCTAGCACTACGGCTCACCAGTTGTCCAAGTAGCGTCAGCTTCTCCCTCAGAGCCTGCCCAACCTGCCGTACAATTTCCCCTCGTTTCGGACCTGGAACCTGCGCATAAAATAATGGCACACACAATCACAGATCTTAACAATCACTAGCCTCATTCCCAGACCTTCTCCGGCTCCAGTTTTTGATTGCTACCAGTATCTAAAACAAACTGGAGCCAGGGAAGGTCTGGGAATGAGACGAAAGAAAGTACCATTCCAGGTGACCAGCTGCTTTCTGCAATACTACTCAAGCTCGTCAAGGAAATGAAATGTGGATAGTAACTATAGACAAGCTAAGGAAACCTTCCTTTGCCATAAATACAGACCTCTCGCCACGTCTTCCATGCCTCCACACTCTTTTGCACAGCTTGGTTGTAGTCATCCAGAGAGCCCTGGGAGGCAGTGAGGGAGGGAGGGAAAGCCAATAAGGTGATGCTGAGGGAGAAGGATAGTCTATCAAGCTAGACTCTCACTACCTCCAGAAGAGATGGTCTACCTCGATAGACTTGGAGGAGAAGTCATCTATTTCCCTTTTTGAATCAAAGGGTAGTCACCTGTTGAAGCACTTGTAACCAGGATCAAGATTTTTTGATTGGTGAAAATTTGTGTCTGATCCTGTTACAGTTCAGAGGCCACCTCAGTCCCTTGATCAACTCTTAAAAAGGGCATTAATTGCTTGATTCTATTTTGATCTCGGTTGCAACAGGAGACACAAGTGACCCTGTGAGAGTCTGGCTTTGCGAGAGTCTGGCTTCGTGAAACTATGGAATCTCTACGTACCTCTTGCACGTGAGCAATGGGCCTGTCAGTGGCAGGTGAGCGAGATGTGACCACCTGCAGAAAGCAAAAAAAAAAAAAGTTGGTGCAAAGGGAAATTGTTCATGATGCTAGCTACCCACCGCTCCGCTTCCTCTCCACGTGCCGTCAAAGACGCCCTTGTTCTCCGCCTGTAGGCCTAGCTCCTTCAGCCAGGAGTATTTGGGGTCGTTGATGAGGAGATCGGCGGTGGAGTAACTCTTGGCGCCGCTCATAGCTCGCAGGACCGGGCTGCGGAAGAGAAATCGCCTGGTAGGAGAAAGCACATGGAGGGCGCCGGCGGCCAACATATTGAAGTGGGCGTAGCTTTTTTGTTTAAAATTACGGCAAGTTTACGGGAAAAATGCAACTCCGTAATATTGAAGCCGGCCAAAAGGAAAGAGGTGTGTGCTGTGTTTGGTCGTAGCCGTAGGAGTGAAAGCGCCATGGCTGCACGGTTGCGCGGGGAGACGGACGATCTCGCGACACTCTCGCGCCTTGATGAAAACATCTTGCTGGAGGAACTCCGCAGCAGATATTCCAAGGACAGGATCTATGTAAGTTCAGTCCGTACGCCCACACCTATGGGGTGCCGTTTGTGTCAAAACTCCGGTTTTTAGTAATGTTTATCAAACCCGCATCCTTTACTAAACCTCGATCGATTTTTACTAAACATCGATCGATCTTTAGTAAACATCGATCGATTTCTACTAGAAATGGCAATCCATCGACCTTTGCTAAACATCGATCGATCTTTGCTAAACATCGATCGATGTTTAGCAAAGATCGATGTTTAGCTAAACATCGATCGATGTTTAGCAAAGATCGATCGATGTTTAGCAAAGATCGATCGATGTTTAGCAAAGATCGATCGATGTTTAGCAAAGATCGATCGATGTTTAGCAAAGATCGATCGATGTTTAGCTAAACATCGATCGATGTTTAACAAAGATCGATCGATGTTTAGCAAAGGTCGATGGATTGCCATTTCTAGTAGAAATCGATCGATGTTTACTAAAGATCGATCGATGTTTAGTAAAAATCGATCGAGGTTTAGTAAAGGATGCGGGTTTGATAAACATTACTAAAAACCGGAGTTTTGACACAAACGGCACCCCATACACACCCACCTGCACAACATGTCTCTAACATAACAGTTTACACACGTCCTTCTGATCTGTTTGCAAATATAGACGTACGTAGGTGACATCATCGTTGCTGTAGATCCTTACAAACAGCTGAAAATTTATGGGAAAGAGGTGAGTTGGCCATGTACTAATAGCCTCTGAGACCGCATAGCCTCGTTCCCAGGCTCTCCCTGCAATACACTCAAACCCTTATTGTGAGGAGAGCCTGGGAACAAGGCTAGCATGGTAGTATTTAGTTTACCCCACAGGAGTCGGCAGGCCTAGGACTATAAATTATCACTCAAATGATGTAGCCAAGTGCACACATACCTAGTGGTATGCATATCGCAGTTCATCTTATTCCTTCCTTCCCCAGCAACTCCAAAAGTACAGGAATGCCTCTCGTACTCAAAACCCACCCCACATCTATGCCACGGCTAACACAGCCTACCAACAAATGGTCGCCTCGGGGCGTAACCAGTGCTGTGTCATCAGTGGAGAGTCTGGTGCCGGCAAGACCGAATCCTGCAAATTTATAGTCGCAGAGCTAGTGGAACTGAGCCACAGCAAGTCTGTACTGGAACAGAAGATACTGCAGGTATGAAGGAGGCATTACAGGTATGAGGGTGGAGTGGAGTATTGTTCAAGGGTAAATGACACCTACACCAGTAGGAATCTCAACACCTTCACCAAAAGAGGCGCCTCCATGTACACCTTAATTCAGTGACCAAATATGGATTGGTGACCTTATATGGTCTTGTGATCCCACTTAGCAACAGTAAATTTGACTGACCTTATAATGGAAAGCCAACTGGGAGAGGGGGGGAGGGGAGGTGGGAAAGAGGGGGGTGAGAGATTGAGGGAGGATGAGGGACAGTAGGGAGGGTGAAGGACGAAGGAGGAAGATTGAGAGACAGAATGGAGGGTGGGAGATTGAGGGAGGGTGAGAGGGAACCGCACCAACAAAAAGATTAAAGTACAAGTGTAGTTTTGTTTTGAGGCCTGAATGAAAGGCCTAGAAACGAGCCATCAAGTCTGTTCTTGCACCTCTGTCTAGGTGAACCCACTCCTTGAGGCATTTGGAAACGCCATGACCCTCATGAATGACAACTCGAGCCGATTTGGAAAGTACCTACAGCTAAAGTTCAAGAACAAGCAGGGTGAGAGGTGGGGGTGGGTGAAGACTCTTGAAGAGTCATTCCAATGTCGCTCCTGGGTAAATTTTAGATTCCAGTTTTCAAGTCCTGCTTAGCCTTGTTCCCACACGCACAAATGAAAAATTCCATACCGGAAGTGACAGAACAGGACTGGGAATGAGTCTAGGTCTTGCTAGTGGAAGTGTTTGAAGGAATCCTTGTGTTATTATTATTTCTATTTGAGTTGAGTTGTTCTGCCATTGTGACAAAGCTGGGTCTGATATGGTGTTGCCATGGCAACAGAAACAGTGTATCAACAAATGGAACTCCTGATTTCATAGGCAGCAGCTAGATCAAGCTAGGTTATAAAGTGGTAACAGTGACACTCAACTAAATCAAACCCCAGAAATAAAAGAAATTACTACCGGTGGTCTTTGGAACAACGACCAAACTACCCAATGGAGTCTTCCCATGGCTCTTCCTGCGCTATAACCAGTATGGCAGTACAACTTATGAATATCTGCATCCACCCTCCCTGGAATGTTGTTTGTCAAATTTTATGGAGAAACTTGGTAATCCAGAAACTGTCGAGTTTTACTCCCCACAACTTGTGGTGACATGGTTGGCTGTGCGCACATTCCTGACTCTTGAGTCGGAGTGTAGCTAGAGTAGCAGCTGCTACTATCAATTGCAGTATAGCATTTGAACAGTGTACACAAGGTTTAACCACCTTGGCTTAACCTACAAGGAGGGGTAGGAGCCTCCAGTCTTGTGCCCAGATCTTGGAATACCGTATAGCTAGAAAGTTTCGCAGGGTAAAATTTCGCGGGCAGCAAATCCGCAAAAACCGCAAAAATTTTACCCCATGAAACTTTCTAGCTACACAGTGGTACTAATTTACCTTCAGTTTTACATGTCTGACCCCTGTATTACAGTGACGGGTGCTAAGATCAATGAATACCTTCTGGAGAAGTCGCGGGTGGTGTTCCAGAACCCTGGGGAGCAAAACTTCCACATCTTCTATTGCATGTTTGCCGGGTTGGACGCAGAGAAGAAGGCTCAACTCAAGCTCAGTGACCCGAATAGCTTCGAGTAAGCAATGTCTTAAAAGTGCTTTTGAGCAATATCACTTTTTGTGGTGTGATTTTCATACTTCTCGTTCTCTTTCTCTCTCTCCTTTCCTCCCTCCTCCTCCCCTTCCCTTCCTCTCTTCTTTTTTCTTCCTCCCTTTCTCCTCCCTCCCTTCTCCCTCCCTCAGGTACCTGTGTGAAGGAGCTTCTTGTCTTCGTACTCACTTGAAGAGCAAGCAACATCAGTTTGAAGAGCTGCAGAACGCACTTCATCTTGTGGGGTTTGAGACTGAGGTGTGTGTGTGTGTGTGTGTGTGAGTGTGTGAGTGTGTGTGTGGGTGTGTGTGTGAGTGTGTGTGTGGGTGTGGGTGTGTGGGTGTAGGTGTGTGTGGGTGTGTGGGTGTGTGTGGGTGTGGGTGTGTGTGTGTGAGCGTGTGTGTGTGTGTGGGTGTGTAGGTGTGTGTGTGTGGGTGTGTGTGTGGGTGTGCATGCGTGTGTGTGTCACAGATAGATTTTATCCTCTTCACCTCCTCACATTTTGCACATACCCTCCCTCTCCTCCCCCACCCTCAGTTCCAAAGCCACATCTTCACGTGCCTGGCAGCTGTGTTACACATGGGGAACGTCAAGTTCTCCCAGGATGACAACGAGTACTCACACATCGTCAGCACTGCACCTCTCCAAACTGTCTCTGTATGCAACATACCCACACACACTCACAAGTCACACATCCTCACACACACACACTCATATAAGTCTCACATCCTTACACACTCACAAGTCACACTTCCTCACACACACACACACTCACAAATCACACTCCCCCTACACACCACTGCGCTGTTCCAAACTGTCAACACACCCACACACACCAACATGTACACATGCTCTGCACACTCACACTCTCACACACTCACACTCTCACACACTCACACTCACACACTCACACTCTCACACACACACAGGAGCTGTTGGGCATTGATGCACGTATGCTGGCAGACACCATGACAGTTAGCGTGTCTGTCACACGTGGAGAAACCATCAGAAAACATCTGAATAAACAGAAAGCTGAAGGTGTGTGTGTGTGTGTGTGTGTGTGTGTGTGTGTGTGTGTGTGTGTGTGTGTGTGTGTGTGTGTGTGTGTGTGTGTGTGTGTGTGTGTGTGTGTGTGTACATGTAACAATTGAAGGACTGAAGGTAGAATGAACTAACCTACACTTGAAAGTTGTTGGTAATTTTAGCAGCTTGTGAGATTTGATCCTTTCAATTAGCTACAGTGAAACTGAAAGTGGTAGTTTCTCGGATTGCAGTGAAAGTAAAAATTGCACATACACCATATTGCATCACCATAGCGACATAAGGAATGTTGCTAACTCCCAGCCAAAAATTGCAATAAGCATGTGACTAAATATCGCTTATGGTTGCTATAGTGATGCCAATTTTACAGCAGTTTTCATAACCCAAAATACCAAATCTTACAACGGATTTTGGTGAGAAACATGTCACAAACCAAACTGTGACCATTGTTCCTAGCCATGGTGTCACGCAGCTGGTCTATCACTTACAATTTTCCTTCCTTCCTAGCTGCTCGTGATGCGCTGTCGAAGGCGCTGTATGACCGTGTGTTCCGGTGGATTGTAAACCGAGTCAACCAACTCCTGGCACCCACTGCCGAAGAGATGGTTGGGGAAATGGAGATAGGTGGGTGAGGAGGACCCTCTCAATTAGAGCACGATGACCAAATGATAATGAGTGTATATACCAGTGTTTCCTTCCCTCATGTTCTTCTCCCTTTCCTTCCTCCCTTGCTCTCTTTCTCCTTACCTCCCTCCCTCACTTGCCTCCCTCCCTCCCTTCCCTCCCTCTCCTTCCTCCCTTGCTCTCTTTCTCCCTACCTCACTCCCTCACTTGCCTCCCTCCCTCCCTTCCCTCCCTCCCTTCCCTCCCTTCCCTCCCTCCCTTCCCTCCCTCCCTTCCTTCCTTCCTTCCTTCCCTTCCCTCCCTCCCTTCCCTCCCTTTCCTCCCTCCCTTCCCTCCCTCCCTTCCCTCCCTTCCCTTCCCTCCCTCCCTCCCTCCCTCCCTCCCTCCCTCCCTCCCTCCCTCCCTCCCTCCCTCCCTCCCTTTCCTTCCTCCCTTGCTCTCTTTCTCCTTCCCTCCCTCCCTCCCTCTCTTCCCTCCCTCCCTTCTCCTTACCTCCCTCCCTTCCCTTCCTCTCTCCTTCCCTCCCTCCCTCCCTCTCTTCCCTCCCTCCCTTCTCCTTACCTCCCTCCCTTCCCTTCCTCCCTCCCTCTCTTCCCTCCCTCACTTGCCTCCCTCCTCTCTTACACTTGCAGGCATTCTGGATATTTTTGGCTTTGAGAAATTTGACCATAACAGCTTCGAGCAGTTATGTATCAACCTTGCCAACGAACAGCTGCAGTTCTTTTTTAATGAGGTGAGCAAATAGAAGAGCTGTAATAACCTTTCCCTTTTCCCCTTTCCCTCTCGCTCCCCTTCACCCCCTTTCCTCTGCTCTCCTTCTCGCCTTCACTCTCCCCTTCTCCTGTCTTCTTTCTCCACTTCTTCCTACCTCTGTATCCATTCCCTCTCCTCCTTTCTCTCCCTTCTTCACTCCTCCCACCTCCCTCTCCTTCTCCACTCTTCCCTGCCTTCCTATCCATTCCCCTCTCCTCTTTCCCTCCCTTCTCCACTCCTCCCGACCTCCCTCTCCTCCTTTCCCTACCTTCTCCACTCCTCCCGACCTCCCTCTCCTCCTTTCCCTACCTTCTTCACTCCTCCCCACCTCCCTCTCCCTCCCCCTCTCTCCCCAGCACATCTTCACACTGGAGAAGGAGGAATACCAAAGAGAAGGAATCAATATGGCAGAAGTCAAGTTTCAAGACAACAAACCACTCCTGGTATGCAAGGCATTCACTCACGAAGTGTAGATAAATGTAGATAACAAATTATGTTAATGTCTTCCTAATTGCCTCATATTTCGTCCTGTAGGACATGTTTCTCAGTCGGCCGGTTGGCCTACTGTCTCTGCTGGATGAACAGAGCAGCTTTCCCAAGGCAACGGATGAGACCTTTCTGATGAAACTTAACCAATCTTTTGCCAAGCTGCCATTTTTTGTCCAAGCCAAGGGCACGGTGTCAGGAACATTTTCGATACAGCACTATGCTGGGAAGGTAGAGTACGAATGCTGGGGGTTTCTTGAGAAGAATCGTGACAGCCTCCCCAGTGGAGCTATCGAGCTACTCCAGACCAGCACCAATGATCTCATCAAACTGATCTTCCTTGGTAGGCAGCTGCTGACTTGCTAGCTACATACATCATAATTATAGTGTCGGTTAGAACAGCTGTGTTTTAATAGTGACTACATGTAGCTAGCTACATACATCATAAGCTAGCTATATGTACATACATCACTAGCCTTGTTCCCAGGCCTGTCCCATTTCAGTTTAAATACACAGAAGCAGAAGAATAAATAAAAAAAAAGCGGGAAAGACTTGTCACAGTCTCTTTTAAAATAGCTGGCTTTCATGGCTCTGATCGTGGCTCATATATTCTTTCTTCCTCTTCCCCGTCCCTCCCCTTTTCTCTTCCATCCATCCCTCCTTTCCCTACCATTCCCTCCTTCCTCTTCTCTCCCCAGCAACTCTTACAAGGACCGGGACACTGGCAGTTGGTAGACTAACCAGTAGAAGAACTGGCAGGCTGATAAGAAGAACCCTTGTAAGCACTGAAATAATTATGTTTGGTAACTTAACAAAAATAAATTATTTGCTGTACAAAAATGCACAAGTGAACAAAACACAGACTTATAGTTGGAATAAAGAATAAAATTAGAGCAAGAAAAAAAAAACGCTCGAAAGGTGGAATCGAACCACTGTGGCGCTAACCACCTACAGGTCTGAAGCCTGCACCCCACACCAGTGAGGCTCATTCGAGCAGTTGTGGCAGCTGCACATTGCTGCTTTTGTAGTACAATGAGAAGACCAATAATATTGTTCACTGGTCACATGACACATTGAGCTGACATTTATGTTTTCAATTTTTTTATCCATCAACACACATTGCACGCATCTACCACATGCATATATACACATTCATATATTGTATACCACTCATACCACACATACACACGTACATACCACAGGGCAACAGAGATGCTGAAAGAGGTCCTGGGGGACCTGGAGCTAAAGCTTTGACTGTTGGTGCCCAGTTCAAGGTACCTACACAGTGTTACCATGGTTTGTGTCACATGACTATTTGGCCACACCCATAGGCATTACATCATGGCCCCTCTGTACAGTACGATAGCCATTACATCATTGTTCACATGGCCCCTCTGTATAGTATGATAGGCATTGCATCATTGCTCACATAGCCTCTCTGTACAGTATGATAGCCATTACATCATTGTTCACATCCCCCTCTGTACAGTATGATAGCCATTACATCATTGTTCACATGCCCCTCTGTACAGTACGATAGCCATTACATCATTGTTCACATGGCCCCTCTGTACAGTATGATAGCCATTACATCATTGTTCACATGCCCCTCTGTACAGTACGATAGCCATTACATCATTGTTCACATGGCCCCTCTGTACAGTACGATAGCCATTACATCATTGTTCACATGCCCCTCTGTACAGTACGATAGCCATTACATCATTGTTCACATGGCCCCTCTGTACAGTATGATAGCCATTACATCATTGTTCACATGGCCCCTCTGTACAGTATGATAGCCATTACATCATTGTTCACATGGCCCCTCTGTACAGTACGATAGCCATTACATCATTGTTCACATGGCCTTCTGTACAGTACGATAGCCATTACATCATTGTTCACATGGCCTTCTGTACAGTACGATAGCCATTACATCATTGCTCACATGGCCCTTCTGTACAGTACGATAGCCATTACATCATTGTTCACATGGCCTTCTGTACAGTACGATAGCCATTACATCATTGTTCACATGGCCTTCTGTACAGTACGATAGCCATTACATCATTATTCACATGGCCCTTCTGTACAGTATGATAGCCATTACATCATTGTTCACATGGCCCCTCTGTACAGTATGATAGCCATTACATCATTGTTCACATGGCCCCTCTGTACAGTACGATAGCCATTACATCATTGTTCACATGGCCCCTCTGTACAGTACGATAGCCATTACATCATTGTTCACATGGCCCCTCTGTACAGTACGATAGCCATTACATCATTATTCACATGGCCCTTCTGTACAGTACGATAGCCATTACATCATTATTCACATGGCCCCTCTGTACAGTACGATAGCCATTACATCATTGTTCACATGGCCCTTCTGTACAGTACGATAGCCATTACATCATTGTTCACATGGCCCCTCTGTACAGTACGATAGCCATTACATCATTATTCACATGGCCCTTCTGTACAGTACGATAGCCATTACATCATTGTTCACATGGCCCCTCTGTACAGTACGATAGCCATTACATCATTGTTCACATGGCCCTTCTGTACAGTACGATAGCCATTACATCATTGTTCACATGGCCTTCTGTACAGTACGATAGCCATTACATCATTGTTCACATGGCCCTTCTGTACAGGCATTACATCATTTGTTTATGTGGACCAATCCTTTCTCAGAACTCCCTGCAAGTGTTGATAGAGAAGATGAACGCAGCCTCCCCCCACTTTGTGCGCTGCATCAAGCCCAACACCGCCAAGGTAGCTAGCTATATGTATCAATACAACCCTTTTCTGCCCTTGATCTGATGGTGTTTGTAAAATATGGTACATGTATGAATGTGAGCAAGCAAGCTCCCTGACTACCAATCGTGCACAGTTCAGTGTGTGGCACTCCCTCACATTCTCAATGGTTACCAAAGAAAGGGTACCTCATGAAAGTGAATGTTAAATGTGACCTCGGTGTTGGTTGGTTGTACGCAGGGCTACAGTGAAGGGTGAAGGGTGAATGGTGAAGGGTGAAGTGTGTTTCAGTGTTGTTGTATCTTGTCTCTCCTCCAGTCTGCGAATAACTTCCAAACAGACTATGTCAACTCCCAGGTATGTGCTGAAGTGGGGAGGGAGGGAGGGTTAGGGAGGGGAGGGAGGAGAGAGAGGGAGGGAGGGGAGGAGGGGAGGGAGAGAGGGAGAAAAGGAAGTGGGGGAGGGAGAGGGAATTTCAAAAAGGATGGAGAGGAAGATCGTATCTTATTACCATGCATCTATGTTTTCATTGCAACCAGCTACAAATGTACAAATGTAGATTTCTTCTCCCATGTCAGCTAATCCCCTCCTCTCTCTTCTCCCTCCTTCACCCCAGCTATCGTACACAGGTATGCTGGAGACGGTGAGGATCAGAAGAGAGGGGTATCCCTTCCGACCACCGTTTGACGAATTTGTGGAACGGTTAGTAAGCTTCACATAGCTACACACGTACACCCACTGGATGTCTGTTATCCTGCTTCTCTTTACAGCTACAAGACCATTGCAGCGTCCCCCAAGATGTCCGTCTCCGCTTCAAAGTGAGTAATTTGTACACTTATCCTACCATCTCCTGGTTTCCTTGGTAACCTGAGTAACCCTGTTGAGGTTGAGGGAGTAATCTTGTATATCTCCCTTTACCCACCCATACCCCTCACTCACCTCCCCCCCCCCTCTCCCCTCAGCTGCCGGAAGATCCTCCAGGCGG
The DNA here is from genome assembly GCA_949130485.1 of Agelas oroides. Classification (NCBI taxonomy): domain Eukaryota; kingdom Metazoa; phylum Porifera; class Demospongiae; order Agelasida; family Agelasidae; genus Agelas; species Agelas oroides. The sequence goes on from OX422198.1 coordinate 6,180,529, forward strand.
CCAAGCTGCAGGACTACCAGGTGGGGAAGACTAAAGTGTTTTTGAAGTACTGGCATGTGGACAAGCTGAATGAGCTTCTGGAGAGGGTCCACAAGGCTGCCACTGTCCTGCAAAGTGGTACGTACCAGTAGCTTCATCATCAAGGCCTCTCTTGGGGGAGAGAGGGGGAGGGAGGGGAAATGGGGTAACTCCCATAGTGACAGCTGCAACCCTGGCCAAAGCTACTCAAATGGTGAAGATAGCTGTCACACATCCCTGACTATAGGGTCTATGAGAGAATTCTCTCCCACTCCCCTTTTCTCCAGGAGTCCTATTAGTGGACTGTTTTGTGTTGTTATTTGAAGTACTTTGAATGCACAAACTATTTTATCAAGAACGTTTTTATGTTGCCAAGTGTAACCAGGGAGAATAGTACTGAGATGGGAAGCAAGTTGAGGGATTGGGTACTATGAGTAGCTAATACACTCAAAATTGGATAGTGACATACCGAACCTGAAAATTCTGGTCAAAACGTGTTCTTCTGCAATGTATCCATGTACATAGTGTGTACAATTGGATTGAAACTGAAATAGTTTCAGTACTAAATATGATCCCGGCTTGTTTGTTGTTCTAGTGGTTCGAGGGTTTGTGCAGCGTCGCAAATTCCGTGTGTTGCTAGCTGCCAAGCGAGAGCAGGAGAAGCGTGTAGCCGAGTTTCTCTCCAAGCTGCCGAGGGAAGGCGATGAGCTGTACAGCAGACAGAAGACTCTGTGTAGGACTGATGAGAGCAGGCCTAAGGGTAAGGAAGTCTGTCTGTCTGTCTGTCTGTCTGTCTGTCTGTCTGTCTGTCTGTCTGTCTGTCTGTCTGTCTGTATGTCTTGTCTTGTCTGTCTGTCTGTCTGTCTGTCTGTGTAAGACTGATGAGAGCAGGCCTAAGGGTAAGGAAGTCCGTCTGTTGTATGTACATGTATTTAATTGCTTATCATGGAGTGCACAGATCTAGATAGACACATAGTACTCTTCTCCATTTCTCTTCTTTTTGTGCGCACACACACACACATGCACACATGCACACATGCACACACACACATGCACACACGCACACACGCACACACACGTGCACACATACGCACGCGCACCCTACATACTACACACACACACACACACACACACACACACACAGAGATACTATCAGCAGCCCCAGAGCCTCCATCCTCTCCAAAGAGGGTGGAACCCATCCCTCCTCCCTCCGACATCAACACACCCCCACCAGCACCAAAGACCGAGGGAGATTCAGTTAGTGATCCACCATATGTAACTAGCAACACAGCTGCACACCCTCCTCCCTTCCACCCTCCTTCCCTCCTTGATCCACTTTCTATACCTCCCACCTCACTTATCCAGGATGAGGAGGAGGAAGATTTGTTTGATGAGGAAGGAGGTGATCGGTTTGTGGCTCCCTCAAAGAACGTTCGCTTCCGAAGATTTGGCAAAGAGGGAACTAGGAATGCGTGAGTGCTAAGACATGTATGTCTTGTATGACTGTGTAACAGTTCAGCTGAAATGTATTTATGTTGCCATGGTGATACAAATTATTTTGAGTCAAGTTTGCTGATGATAAAATGGCGGGCTGACTACAAGAAGGCCAGCTGTTGTGCAGACTTGCAGCCTTTTGTTGTGTACCCAGTGGAGTATAAGACTGCTAAATTACACACACACACACACACACACACACACACACACACACACACACACACACACAACAGTTCTGTCTGCTGGTTCAAGGCTACCCAACTACCCAATTTGAGAAAGTCAAGTGGCACCTTGTACGAGTGGTTCCACGGCATCATCACTCGGAGGCAGGCAGAGCAGCTGCTGACAGACAAACCCAACGGAACCTTCCTCATCCGTGTCACCGAGAGCAGATTTGGCTACTCCCTGTCTTTCAGGTGAGGGAGGTCTCTTCTGTAAAAAGGCAGTACCGCTCACGTGCTGGATGGATAACCTCGTTACCAGGCTCTTTCATCATGAGAAGTGCTAGAGTTAATTTGGAAACCAAAAATTGCTCTCCACATTTTATTAGTTCCCAGGCTCTTTCATGATGGGAAGTGTTGGAGTAGCTACTCTTTGGTACAAAGTTAATTTGGGAACCAAGAATTCCTCTCCATGTTTCATTAGTTATCCTTGCTCCCAGGCCCCACCCAGCTTTCATCACTCTCCATGGGAACAGAGCTTTATGGTCAGAAATAGATCTGCAAACATCAAAGACAACACCATACTTAACCTCGTACCCAGGCTCTTAGGGGGCAGGGCAAAAATATAGAGCCTGGGTATGGGTAGCCTCGTACCCAGTCCTGGGTCCGAGGCTCTCGTGCGTGGGCACAAGAGCCTGGGAATGAGGCTACCTCGTACCCAGGCCTGGGTACAAGGCTATGGTATGCGGCACCATACCGTATCTATTCAGCTGTATGGATAGGTCTGAGAAAATAATAACTTGGGCATACTTATTTACGTTTTCAGTTTCACTAGTTTTACTAGTTTTATCCGGTGCATTTAGCTTACCAGATGTGGCTGCTGTACTTGAGAGAGAAAGACTCTTTCTCCCTCCATACAGGGTGACTGGTCGGTGCAAGCATTACATGATTTCACAGCTGGAGACAGGGAAGTTTGTGATTGTCGGGGAACCGCGGGTACACAACAGCCTGGAGGCCTTGGTCAAGTTTCACATGAAGGTACCACATGAATACATGTACTGATACTGTACACAAAGCTTAGGGGGAGCCTGGGAACGAGGTTATTTGGCCTACCATTGTCTTTTCTGGTGGGCAGCCTGGAGGACATGGTCAAGTTTCACATGAAGGTACACACATGAATACATGTACTGATACTGTACACAAAGCTTAGGGGGAGCCTGGGAACGAGGTTATTTGGCCTACCATTGTCTTTTCTGGTGGGCAGCCTGGAGGACATGGTCAAGTTTCACATGAAGGTACACACATGAATACATGTACTGATACTGTACACAAAGCTTAGGGGGAGCCTGGGAACGAGGTTATTTGACCTACCATTGTCTTTTCTGGTGGGTATTGTGTGATCATGAACAATGTTCTCACCAGGCATTAGCATCTAAGATGTTTGGAGGGACATTGGATGATCCCTGCCTAGGCTGTATAGGTGGGGCAAATGTAAATGTGACAGTCTTGTGTAGAAATTGAAATTTATTCTGTTGTGTACATGTAGTATTTTGATTGCATCACCGCGTTCAAAGTGCCGTACCGCTGAACTTCCGTTAAGGGCGGAGCTCATATGTGCTTCGTACACGCTTGATAAGTTTACCAAGCATGTACGAGTCCCACCCTTTACGGAACTTCAGCAGTACTGGGTTGCGAATGTGGCAATGCGACTGAAATACGTGGTGGAATAATCTTCAATTTCTACATGGGACTGCCACAAATGGTGTCAAAATACCAGCTGGTACTAGTGCTGCACCAAAGAACCCAAGAAGATACACATCACCTCTTGATCAGTTTCTTCTCCCCATCACCCTCCTTTCTCATCACCTTTCTTCTCCATCATCCTTCCAGCATCCAGTGAACATGGAGGGGGATCTTCTGACCCTACCGTGTGGACAAGAAATGGGTCAGGTGGACTATGGAGACCTCCTGGATGAAGATGACCCTAACTTCATCCCAGTCAATCGTCCCCCTTCTATACCTCCCAGAGTAAGAACTGCTTCATCGTTTTGAGCTGCTTGTTGTACCTACTTTTGATGGGTATTGCTTAGCAACCAAATTTTTGAACTTGAATGACACAAAGGGTAGTGGACCCAACAAACAAGTTGCTTCTGGCCCATGCTGCTTCACCTGGAGAATGTAACTTCCATTTTCTTGTCAGAAATTGTATGGCAGAAAAGTTTGGCCTTTTTTTTTCTAAAAAGGGCCGTAGAGTCATACACCTCAACGACTTGTATTGCTTTTGCTTATAGTCAATTATTTCAAAGGACAAAAGGCATGTTTCTAGTTCAGACTGTAGCTAAGTAAAAGCTACTAATATAACACAGAGAGAATCCTCTCCAGAGTACGACTCAGATTCAGTGGTACAATACTAACGTGCATGGGAAAATAGTCAGCTCAATATGTGTCTACGTTGAGCATGTTCCTCTTTCTTCACACTCTGCACAGGTCAGGTCTGGTTCTGACCTTCGTCAGCAGTTTGGCCAGCCTCCCAATCCCCTTGGCACCCACTCTCGATCTCCGAGGGCTAGGGCTCCCCACCATCATCCCTCTCCCCGACATTCTCCCCACCTCCCTTCACTCCAAGAGAGACCCCTTCCTCCACTACCACCCAGGAGGTAGTAGGATGGCTCACACACACACAAACAAAAGATTTAGAAGTTAGGCAACATAGTCACTTTGTTATAATATATAGTGAGTATCTCCTGAAATTATAAACTGAACAGATTTTTTAAGTATGTTGAATGATTTGTTATTTTGTAATAATCCAAAAATGAATAATAATGCTGCTTATTCGTGGTGAGAATGTTAGTAGTTTCTTTGTTGTGTCAGTGTTGTTGAGGTGTAGTCACATAAGATCTTCTGCTGTAAATATCTCCACTTCTCTGTCTTACTAATGATAATACTGATGATGATTTTATGGTAAGTGATACAGAAGAAGACATAAAGCTAGGGTACACAAGCTTGAAACGAGGGAGAGGGCTGAACTGGTTGGTACTGAAGGTGATGCCACTGGCAGACGGATACACTGTGCCTCAGGAACTGTGGGATCATAGCAATAACTGTTTCTCTCCACATACCCAGGAGGACACTGGTTTATGCACTCCAAAGTGTGGGCATTACGAAGGTTGACACAGGCATCACAGAACTCAGCTCCTGCAGCTGCACAGCCTCGGAGACAGGCTGGGTCACAGTGGGTGGGGATGTGTTGAACTGCAGCTGGGGTCTCAGCTGTGCCATAGAAGGTCACTGCGAGATTGCTCACGACAGCAGAACTGGTGGAACCTCTGAACCTCACTGTCAGCATCCACTGTCCCCTTGGATCTTCTCCCCAGTAGTGAACTGACATGAAGGGCCAATTGGTGAATGAACCAGGAAATGTGTCAAGCTTACGATAAGGCAAAATAATCGATCTTGTTCCAGAAGGAGACAGCAGTTCAACCTGGATGTCTCCACGATTGGGCTCTACTTCAGACTCATAGTAGTCAAAGTTGTACAGAAGGTAATAGTAGAAGTAGGGATCACTGGTGTAGTCCCTTGCTCCTTCAAACCCTAGAGACATTGTGACTACAACATGCTCCAGAAACTGGATGTTGTTAGTGTAAGAGAATGTGGTGTTTAGTGAGCTTCCCGCACCGACGTTAGTCCTGTGTGGAAGAAAAGGACTAATTGGCTTTATGTGAAACTTTCTTGTCTACTCTTACCCATTAGTTTGGTTTGGTGTGACTGTGTTCATCTGTTGTTCTGGTGCAGTGATCCACCGCCTTGCTCTGGTCACAAGGGCCTCAGCGTCGAGTGCTCCAAACCCAAACTGGTGGCTGACATTCAGCCCAGCTCCATTGGTGACCCAGTCCCCTCCAGATAAGATGGAAGGGTTGGAAGTGTAGACTATCAGGTATTGCACATCACGCCAAGTCAAATTTGTGCTACATATGTGGTATTAGAACATACATGCATGCATAACTTATGTGCAGAAGCTGTTCATCAGAGGCTATTCAGCAGTAGCCTCATTCCCAGGCCTCCCCCATTTTTTTGCTCTTCAGTTTGTGTTTAGTATACTACAGAACACAAACTGAAGAACAAAAAAAAAACAAACAAACACAAAAATAGGGGAGGCCTGGAAATGAGGCAAGTTCAGCAGCCGAGCGTACTTTGCTTCCAACATGAGAGCAATGACTCCAGCAGCAAGAGGAGTAGCAGCACTTGTTCCTTCAAAATCATTGGTACATCTACCATGTGTGACGGTAGTTGTCTGAAAAAAGAGATTAGCAACTTAGCAGGTTTGGTATCACATCTGAGCGTAAGCTCACAATTCTTTTTGATCATGCATGACAACTGCTAGCTATGGAAGAGAAAAGTCCTTTCCACACACTGAAACTGCGTAGTTAGGCTAATAGCAACTCTTATGCTGTGCACACTCACCACTGTAAGAACCATGCAAGACTTACAATGTGGTGAGTATCATTATGAGAGTCGGACACAAATGTTACAGCCATCTTTCCAGCACAGTCTTCATCATAAGAGGCCTGTGAGCCATTGCTTGATGCAGCCCCCATGGCAATTGTGTAGATACTGGAGGCATAACCATCAGCTGCACAAGAGTCATCCCTTCCACCATTCCCAGCTGCCCACACATAGATGGAGCCTTTTCCACCCCGACCCTGCAACAGTAGTGCACATTGGCAACATGATCATTAAATGATGCTGTGTTTTAGTAAAGTAGTGCACTGAAGTTACACAAGGGTTGCATGACAGTACATTATTGTGTAGAGTGAGTATAGTGGGAAAGGGGAACAAAGAGGGGGAGAGGGAGGTATAGGAAGAAAACACCCTTATAGCCTTGTTCTCAGGTGAAACAAACAAGAAGTGTGATCAAAGCTAACCTCTGCAGTACCAATTTGAAATGTTCTCTGCACCAGGGGTCCAGGGCCCTCAACTGTAAAGCCAAAGTCAAAGGGTCCCCAGCTGTTGCTGTAGATAGAAATGATGTCATCCATATGGCTCAGAGCACGAGCTTCTTGTAGGTCTGTTTGACTGTCGCCAAGAACACGTATCCCTATAATACAAGCCGAGAATGCTACAAGTTGATTTGAAATGTACATACTACATTTAGCCTCATTCCCAGGCCTTCCCACCATCCAGTTTATGATTGCTTGTAGTATGCAAAAACAGAGGGAGGAAGCAAGCGATCAAAACCTGGATGGTGGAAAGGCCTGGGAGTGAGGCTATACTATATTCACAGTAACCATTACAACAGCCTAGTGTTGTCCCTAGAGGCCTTTCCTCTGCCTCCAGTTAAAATCGGAGGCAGAGAAGGCCTAGGGACAAGGCTGTATCTGCCATCACTAATACTGGATCTGAAAATTAGAAAGAAACCCATTTTACACCTCTTTAGTGTCTGTGAGGACACTCGATACTTGCCCACCTGTGATGCTTGACTGGTATGCCACTCCCACTCCACAGACTCCATTGTTTTTTACCATCGCAATCTCCCCTGCACAACTGGTGCCATGGTCCTCTCTCTGACCAGATGATTCAACGGGAAATGGGTTGGAATCATCATCCACATAGTCATAGCCAAGGCTCCTGACCTGCAGGATATTAATGATGATAATGCTGAATGCTTGAAATGCCCCAAACTCATTCACTGGCTGTGACAATGAAAGATCATGGGGGTATACCTGAATTTTTCTCTTAAAATATTACACAAGCTTCTTACATAATTTGTCTGAAGATCTGGATGAGTATACTCCACTCCTATAAGAACCAAGTTCAAAAAAGCTGAAATTCAGTGTACGTTAACACTAACACACAGCCTATATCACTGTTCCCACTTCTTTTCACGACCTTTGTACATATACTGATCACAAAGCAGGCTGCATGTAGCTATCACAGTGTAAGTAGTGCACAATTACAACTTGTCTACATATTTGTAGCGGTACTTATGATGCTCTTGTTAGTTACCTAAATGGTACATAAACATTTGTTCACACACCAGTGTCTTACCATCATCCACAATAGCTACAAAGCTATTGCAGCCTGTAATTCCCTGTATCCAGACTGGTTCCACGTTTAAATCATGGCCTATATCTGGCAAGCCTAGCTGCCCACTGTTCAGCTGCAGAGGGTGCAACAATTGCGGTAGTGAGGTATTTTTTCTTTCATTAGCTTACACTGTCTGACTTACCAGAGGCCACTGGTTCCTCCAACTAGGATCAGTCGGTGGAGAATAACTCTTCTTCGCCTTCTTCCTAACAACCTGCTGCTCCACAAACGCAACCTGACACATGTACACATACAGTCAAACCATAGCTATAAGCTTCACCATCCCTTCATTGAATTGGAGGCGTAGCTACCTGCATTTCAGTCTTAGCTGCAGATGCTATGGTTCAGAAACTGACTAAACAGAATATAATGCATGCACGATGACATCAGATTCCAGTACATGTAGTTCTATCAGTGTACATAGGTACTTGCGTGCACTCACGTTTCTTTCATTCAGCACTTTGCGGGTGACTTGGTTGAAGGAATCTCCGATGCTTTTTTTCCGAGCAGTATAGTTCCGCATAGGAAGAACAAAGTGGTAGATACCCTCCAAATTTCCAACCTGTGACATGTCTGGTAAACCGTATCCCGGTAAATAAAAAAACAATTGTAAGTCCTACCTGTCCGCGGTTCTCAAAGCCATATTTGCGCGCTAGTGCATCAGCTGCTTTGCTTCCGCCATCACGCACTTCCACTGCCCAGCTGTTCGTGTAGCGAATATTAATGGCAGTGGAAGAACCACAAAATGCCAATACTACTGCAGCTTGCAGCAATACGCTAGACAAGGGCAACGGTAGTGCTCTCATGATCATGGTATCAACTTGCAGAGCGCGGGGCGTGGCACGTGGCAATTTCATAGCCCAGCGCATTGCGTGATTCTGACACGCGGGTTCTTGGGGACTTATTATTTTAGGCTACACAATATTAATGGTTAGGGGGTAGACAATGGTTCATGTCTTGTAACACCAAACAGTTAACCGATTCTGTTACAGCTTTATTCGATTGTGGCATTAGCGCCCACACACAGCGAATGAAGACTAAGTTTACTAGGCTAGATCTGCAGTCAGGCAGCCAAGGCAAAGTTTACTAGGCTAGATCTGCAGTCAGGCAGCCAAGGCATTCTCTAGTAAACAGACAGCCTTGGCACTGAATAGACAAGTCCTAAAAAAGTTTTCTGAATGAAAACAAGTGCATGTAGGGATGAAACCCTCAAAAATCAACCAAACTAGATGGGAATGACACCACAACAATTTCACACCATCCCTACATCTTGTGCCATTTTGGCAACTATGCTTTGTGTTTGTTAGTTGTGGCACTGAATAGATAGGCAGCTGGAATGGGCCACTTTGTTTTTACTGAACTAGTGTGGATGTCAAGCAAAAAGGTACTTATTTGAGCCAGTCAGCCAAGCCGCTGGATTTATAATAGACTAGGACTCCTGAGATGACACTCAATGATATACCATAAATAGTGATACAATACCATATAAAAATTTGATATATGTTAGATGCTACCATTACAGAGGTTACAAAGATGAGATTGTGATTCCGCATCTTTGGATGCAAAGAGTATCATATAAGATACATATAGTTTGGATCTGAATCACGTAACAGGTGTGGTATATATATTCTCAGAAGTAGCATATACATTATCGATCACAACAGATGTGAAAGGTAGAGTGGGAGACTGGTCTTTTGTGTCCTTGGTCTCATGTGTGTTCACTATCTTCAAATTCGCTGTTCTCTTGTGCCACTTGTAACTAGTATAGAAAAATTGATAGTGCAGATCACATATCTATAGCTTTGTTTTAACCACAGAGTGGTTACCCTGGTTGCAGACTAGCTAGAGAGATGGTAGTTATGAGAGGATTATTTTTGGTATTAGAGACTAGTTGCATACTGAAGGCAACCTGAGAGGCACCTGCCCAGTTCATCTTACAACCACAACAACTGACAACCCAGAGGAGGTCGGACACGGTTGAACTTTACTGATTAAAAAAGCCGGGTCATCACTAATTGATTTTTCGTATCTCAACAGACTAGCTCTCAGGACTTTTACCGAGAGGGGCCCCAGTTTTCAAATCAAGATTCATAGCTGGGTCAAGTCATAGAAAAAGCTAAAAAACTTTCTACCTTGCAATATCCAACATCAATTAGTGATGACCCGGCCTTTTTAATTAGTAAAGTTCAACCATGTCCGACCTCCTCTGCTGACAACCCTCAGAACATCCGTGAGGGAATCACCTGATTGCATTTAAGAGCATGGAAGTTCCTTATAATTACTGCAACTTTGAAGTGCATTTGTAATAACTCCTTCACAGATGTTCTGAGGGTTGTCAGTGTATTGTGGCTGTAAGATGAACTGGGAAGCTGCCTCTCAGGTTGCCTTAAGCAATTAGTCTTCCATACCCTCCAATAACCACTGCATGTCTCTCCGGCTTGTATGCAACCAAGATGACCACTGTGTGGTTAAAACAACCTATTTGTTTTTGCAGAGTATACACACAATGCACAAGTGCCTCCTATTATGGCTCATGCAGCTTCTTTGTATTCTACACCTTCCACAACACTAGCACATTGCAACTTACCGTGTGATGATGAGTGCAATGATGAAGAGGATGAATAGTACTGCACAAATTCCACCCCCAACAATTATTCCTACAATAGTCCTGGTGGAAATCACTTCTTCCTGTGGGAAGGTTGTTGTTTGTGTACATCCTGGCACTTGCACACAACCTGGCACTTGTGAAAAGACAGTTGCTTGTGGAGAACTTGTCACTTGTGGGTAGCTTAGAGTTAGATCTTGAGAGGAGGAAAGCACAGGTGCTGGAGTGGATGTTGCTATTTGAGTGAGGTACACACTAGGAGTTAGGAGTGTTGGTTTGGTTTGAGTAGAGGAGTGTGCAGCCTCAGTACCTGCTGTATAGATGTGATGAAAATTAGTAAAAGTATCCGTGTTTTTTCCAGTACTTATTCCTACCTCCGGTTTACATCATTTGTAGCTATATATAGTGGCCTTGTTCCTGGGTTCTCCCTATAAGTATAACTGTAGGCCAACAATGAAAAGCTGGGCAGGACAGGGCCTGGGAACAGGGCTAGCTATACAAATAGCATACAAGTAGTGAAAGCCTGGAAATGGGGCCATGTATTACCTGTAGAAGAGGTTGGGCTGGGCTTTGGAACAGCAGCAGATATACCTCCAAGCTGATAGACAAGATTATTCCAAACTGAGTCAGGGTAGTTCTGACAGGCAATGCTATTGCTACTTGTTGTTCTACTTAGAGGGTGGTTTTGGAACAAGTCGTTGTCAGCACTGAAGCCGATCATGGCACTCCCTGACCACTCCATGGAGCCACAGTGGTAGGTGAAAACAGTGTAGGAATGTGAGCCGTCTGTGATCAGTATGCCCTGGAAGGTGTTTGTCTGTAAAAAAAAATACCAGATAATAAAGTCAGATCATATATTTCCTCAATCAGATGCTGTGGATAATATTGTTCAGTTTTGTGCAGACATGTAGTAGTCAAGGGTGGCAACTATTCAAGGGCAGCATAAGGAGATGTAGTACAGGGATTGGAAATGACAGCACTACGATCTATGTATACGTACTTGTGAGAGATTTCCCCTCCACTGCGGCACTTGACTCCACTCTGCTAATAGCATCCACTTTCCTTCAAATGTAGTCTGTAGCCACTCACTAACAAACACACTGACTTCATTGAGCAATGCAGTTTCTGATTCATTGCTGCTTGCAGAGTGGACTTCATATGACACACTACTGATGTTTCTGTCATGAATGTCAATGTGTGCCCAGTAGGGAGCCACCATAAAGTCATGCTCCCGTGGAAAATATGACGGGGTCCAGTCATTAACTGCTCTTCCAAAAGAGAAGAAGCCATCCACACCAACCTACAGGAAATAAGAAAAGATATCTACACTACAGCAGCTTTTAACATACATTGTCTGGCTAGATTATGGTGGCTTGAGCGTTTTCTCACATAAACAGTTGTCTGATTGCTGTCACTAAAAGGGAAACTGCCTGAGACATTAATACTGATGGAGTTGGAGTGTCGACCATCAGGCAAGGAAAGGAAGACTCTGGACACACCAACAGTTGTTCCTAAACTCAGGAATGGCATGTCTGCATGAGCGTGTAGAGAAGAGAAGCACAGAAATGTATGTTGTACTCTTACCAAAATGCTAGTAAGTTTCACTTTCAGTCAATTAGTGCACAGCATTTAGAAATGTGAGTGTACAGACAATGGAGACGTGGTGGAAGATGGAAGGGGAAGCTCAATTGTTAGCTACACTGCGAAAACAACTTGGTTAAAATGACCACAAGTGAATGGTTACTGGGTTCATTGAACAGATGGATAGCTATAGTATGATTAAAGGAATTCCAAAACACAATTATCATCCACCAACCCCTCACAATTTCATCTAGCTTCAAAGAGCTAGCACAAATAATAGCCAGCAGATGATAGTTTTTGCAGTGATAGTGTTTTGGAGTGATATAGTAGAACCTGTCTATGTCACACACACCTCTGACAAAGAGCAGGTAGACTACATTGCTCCAGACAGTATCAGGCGAGTTTAGGCATGCTATATCATTTGCATCTGATGTTCCAGCCAGACGATCGTTCTGGTAAAGACTGCCATTGGCATTGAAGCCAATAACTGCTCTCCCATTCCAGTCCATAAGGCCACAGCGGTAAGTGAAGACAGCGTAGGAGCGTGATCCGTCTGTCACCACCACTCCTTGAAAGGTGTTGGTCTATAGTGGCAGAAAATTCCATAGCTTGCAAAGTGTCCACTTCATTGTTTACAAAATGAATTTGGTCAGTTGACCTACCCTTCCAATGTTGACTTGAAATGCAGGCACTTGCTTCCATTCTGCAACAAGCATCCAGTCCCCTGTGAAGTTAGTCCTCTGGTGGTCACTGACAAACTGGTTGACTAGACTCAAGAGTTGCGAGGCATTTTGCCCATTTCTGGTGGTATGCACCTCATATGAGATTATTCCAACACCACTGCGCACCGCAATGTCTGCCCAGAATGGAGCCACAAAAAATGAATGTTTGTGTGGAAACAGAACTGAGGAGTAATCATTGATGCTTTCACCAAAGGATAAGTAGCCATTAGTAGAAACCTACATTGTGAGCAAAGTAAAGAGTTTCAGTGAGATGTGATCACAAAGGTCCTAGTGAGGTTTAGCCTCATTCCCAGGAAGGCCTGCATAGGAATGAGGCTAGGTAAAGCTCATGCTGGGCTATAGTTCTCACATAGACATTCTTCTGGATGCTATTTCCAAAGGGAACCCCCTCTCCAGAGATGCTTATTGCACCAGAGACTCCATCATCCTCTTGTGGAAGGAACACCCTTTGTACCTCAGGTGAGGTGCCTAGCTTCAAGAATTGAAGGTAATCGGACACTATAGAAGGAAAGCACACTCAAGTAAACATTACCCTTCCACCTACCTATTCCTCAGATTACATCCCTCTATTGTAGCTACTCAGTTATACAGCTGTTAAATTGTTACTCAAGTGCAAACTGAAGTATGGGCAGCAATGTGCATGCAGCTAGTAGAGTGGCATCTGTAAATGTCCTGAGTGCTTCCTCTAACCTTTAAAGTTTTCTATAGTTCACAGAACTAACACACACTGACCAGGTGGTAAACAGATGTCCCTGATGTCAGTGCAGCAGTCGTCAAGGCTGTGGCAGCCCTGATCACAATAGCAACTCCCAGTCCCAGTACAGTCTCCGCTGGTGCAACAAGTGGTATGGCCAGCACTGAGGCAGGAATCTACATGGAGAGAATACACTATGCTCCTGTAACAAACTGTTTGATGATTATCTTTGTGAAATAGCTGACTTTATGTTTATGTTTAGCTATGTGTACCAATACTAAAAGACCAACTGGACAATGTGACTGCACTATACATGCTCGCTATCTTGTGTAACGCCATATAGGGCATTCGTACTTGACATACTGTACCTATCTATAATACAGATGGAAACTTACCACAACAGTAAAAGTAAATAATACACATTCTTTACCTGATGAAAATGAAGGAGCTGTGAAGGAGAGAGATACATTAAAATAAATATCACAGGATTGACAATTCAGCCACTGCAACAATAAAAATTTTCATACTTGGGATAGCTGGGATGTGTCTGTCACACTGTGGTTCAGGGAGAGTGGAGTTGTAGCAGTTGTTCTTCCTCTCCACATACCCGGGAGGACACTGGTTTATGCACTCCAAAGTGTGGGCATTACGAAGGTTGACACAGGCATCACAGAACTCGGCTCCTGCAGCCGCACAGCCTCGGAGACAGGCTGGGTCACAGTGGGTGGGGATGTGCTGAACTGCAGCTGGGGTCTCAGCTGTGCCATAGAAGGTCACTGTGAGATTGCTCACGACAGCAGAACTGGTCGAACCTCTGAACCTCACTGTCAGCATCCACTGTCCCCTTGGATCTTCTCCCCAGTAGTGAACTGACATGAAGGGCCAGTTGGTGAATGAACCAGACGATCTATCATTACTGCGGTAAGGCAGGAGAGTGGAAGTAGTTCCCTGTGGGGATGTGAGCTTGACGTGTATGTCTCCTCTCCTCCCTCCAGTGGTCAATGTTAGGCTTGCTATCACATGTTCAAGAAAGTGGATGTCACCCCCATACAAGAATGTTATCGTCAAAGGGCTCAGTGCAGTAGCAATACTATATATACGGAAAAGAAAAACATTACAACTCTTTCACTTTGTAACTTCCCTTATATCATCTTAGTGTGGCGAATGATGTTTATGTACCCACTATATGCAGTGGCGGATTTAGGGGGGGGGGTAAGGGGGGTGCAAATGCACCCCCCTTTGGCGGCTAGTAATGTATTTTGCGTACATAACTGCACGAGTCCATCAAATGATTATGCAGCAGTGGCATGCAGCAACAACAACCAGGCACAGTTACACATTCACGTATCAGTTCGTTACTGATCTCCAGACGTTTGACTAGGCCTAGAGTTGCTTCGAGATATTCAGTTCGGCCCGAGGGGTCCGCCACGGCGCGTCTCGGCATACGAGATTTCGAAATCCACTGGATTTCACGTGGATTTCGGATTTCAGAGTGGATTTCTGGATTTCAGTTTGGATTTCTGCCGACAGGTTTCTTCTTGTATGTTCTTGGATATTTTAGTTATAGTTCCCAGCTTAGCAAAAATTTTTAGTTAGTTGTAGTTTTGGTTAACTAAATTTTAAAAAGGCCATACTAAAATGTATTTAGTTAAAGTTATAGTTAACTAAAACAACAGTCGGACAGTGTACGAGATTTCTTTTGTGATGGACCCCTCCAGCTATATTTTATTTTAATTGTATGAATGCGTTCATGTGACTGAAAGTGGGCGTGGCAACCCAAAAATTTCCACCGTGCTATACATTGTTCATAACACTCACCTCCTGTGAGAGGAAATACCTCATTAATTAAACTACCTCTTACCCATTAGTTTGGTTTGGTGTGACTGTGTCCATTTGCTGTTCCAGTACAGTGATCCACCACCTTGCTCTGGTCACAAGGGCCTCAGCGTCGAGTGCTCCAAACCCAAACTGGTGGCTGACATTCAGCCCAGCTCCATTGGTGACCCAGTCCCCTCCAGATAAGATGGAAGGGTTGGAAGTGTAGACTATCAGGTATTGCACATCACGCCAAGTCAAATTTGTGCTACAATGGGAAACACAAGAGTCAAGTAATTTGTATACTATGTCAGTATCAAAGTTGGATTCTGCATACAGTCATCCTAAATTAGGGTAAGCAGCAAATCCAACATTATGAGTTTTCTATTGTGCTAGCTAGTCAGGACATTGTTTCCAAATGTGTTCATACTATGTACAAGATTTTATACTCACTTGACCTCCAAGGCAAGTGCTACTGTTGCAGAAGCAAGAGGGCAGGCAGCACTAGTCCCGCTAAAGTCATCAGTGCACTGACTGTACACAGTAGTTGTAGTCTGTGGAAAGAATACATCAATATCAGGCTGTAGGGGAAAAGTATGTGTACATACATGCTCTTGCTCACTATTTCAGAACTTCTGTCTTGCCTGCTGACAAAAGTAGTAGCCATCTTTCCAGAACACTCTTCATCGAAAGAAGCTACAGAACCATCGTGAAATGCAGCACCAATGGCAACAGTGTAGATACTGTTCACATAACCATCAGCTGCGCATGAGTCATCCCTTCCACCATTCCCAGCTGCCCACATGAAGATGGAGCCCTTTCCATCCCGACCCTGTATGCAGCAAGTTCAAGCAATGAAGAGAAACCAGAATTATAACTTAAGCATAAGTGAAGAGTAACCATACAATAATTTCAAACCATAGTGGGCCAACTCAACAAACACGAAAGTATGCTCATGTTGACAGTCTTACCAGAATGTTAAAAATACCTATGTTACTGGATACTTCTAGGCATGACAACAGGTATGTTACTGGACCAGATACAGTACCTTTTAAGGCAAAACTGCAATTGCACGATGTATTTGTTCCTGATTGACCACTTTGTTAGAGCATTTTATTTGAACAAGTAAATACTTAAGTACACAATTAGCAAGAACAGAAGATAAAACCAATTTATAGGAAAGATACACAGTGTTAAGGTTATTACTTACTTGTCTTGCTGCCTGCACCAGTGCCATCTGTGTAAGCCTGCCAGGCCCATCTACAATGTTGCCATTGTCGGAAGGGCCCCAGCTGTTGCTGTAGATATCAATGATGACATTCAGATGGCTCAAAGCCATTGCCTCTTGAATGTCTGTTGTGGATCTTTCTCCAAGTAAGCGAATCCCTGTTGAATTAATAATAAAAATTTAGCGTGAATTATGCTCCTCTCACTGTTGCATTCACTCACCTGTGATGCTTGACTGGTATGCCACTCCCACTCCACAGACCCCATTGTTCTTTACCATCGCAATCTCCCCTGCACAACTGGTGCCATGGTCCTCTCTCTGACCAGATGACTCAATGGGAAATGGGTTGGAATCATCATCCACATAGTCATATCCCAAGCTAGCTGCCTGTACAAAGAGAGATGGTACTGAAATGTGTGCCCGTATGACTGCATGATTGTACATGTTTCCTAAGCATGTAAGCATACTTGCAACGTACATAGTTTGAGTTCAAGTCGGGATGAGTGTATTCCACACCTGCAGTAGCAATGGAATAAATTCTTGCATAATTCTACACGTGTTAACTGTACAGTTCCCTTCCTTTTCTCAAGCGCTCTATACTCACAATGTCTGTACATGCATATGTGGATGTACTGTGGTCATAGATACAGCTATTAGATGGTACTGGCATACAAGGCACATACACTCCAGGTACACAAGAACAGCTCATACTTAGTAGCTTAGTGTTGTACATTCCAACCAATGTGTACAATTCACATCCCATTTTCTCAAAGTTTAACGTTATGTCCAGCCAGAAGGTAATTGATTGAACATTCAGCATGTATGGACCGTTAATGAAGCATGAAACCATATACTTCCTCATAGGGTGTGTACATTCCTTCAGTCTATATATAATCAATTTAAAGGTCTCTTATTAATACTAAACCTGGAGGGGGATGAATACCTACCATCATCAACAATGGCCACAATGCTGTTGCATCCTGTTACTCCCTGAACCCACAACGGCTCCACATTGAGGTCACGAACAAAATGGTCAGCTCCAGTTTGGCCTGTGTTGCTCTAATAGTGAAGTATATAAAGGTCTTCATTATTAAAATTTATAACATGTACATAAGTCATACTGGCTAAATTCCATTGCAGAAGGTTATTAGTTCTAGCTACCCATGAGCAATCATCTCCAAGTCAAGAGGCAGGCCTAGAGTCACCCACTGCACATTCAAGACAGTATCATGACACCACCTATGCTGTGCAGTGACGACACTAAAATTACACCGTATGGTGTACACATTGACGTGCTTATGGAATCATGATCATCTGGCAAAATTCCACAATGGTAAGATTAGAGGTACAGTATTACAAAGGAATGGTTCACTTACTTAACTGTATATAGGCAGTATCACTATATATGGTTTGTCATGCATATCCTGAATGCAGTAAGATCATTCATGTTCATCAAAGATATATGGCTGATTGCGTATAAATTACCAGTGATTCATCCATGTTCCAAGTGACAACATAATTATGTGTTGCGGATCAGAGCATAGATATATGACGTAACATATGTATATCTATGGTCAGAGTGACCAGTGGAGAACATAGCTGGGATGATCATGGCATGATTGACTGCTTACCAGGTACCATTGTTCATCCCACAGTGGGTCAGTTGGTGGAGAGTACATCTTCTTTACACGATGTAATAACACTTGCTGTTCCACAAGCCCAATCTACATAATCAGTAAGGTTGTGTGCACATGCATGCATAAACAGAGTTTATCAACAGCAGGCAATTACAGACAGAATAAACATCCTATACACATCTTAGTTGACTCGTAACCTGAAATTGCAGGAGGTACACATATGCTCCTATGATCTATGATCTACACTGTATAGTAGTAGTGCCATAGCTGATGCATAGTTGAACCTCCATACAATTGTGTCAACCTACACATAGTGTATCTGTGAACATAATGGCCGCCACATAGAGCCATACAAAAAGTTACTGTAATGCTTGATAAGTGCCTGTCTAGTATCAATCACTTCTTTCCTCTCAACACAAGAGGAATTAGCTACTCTTTCAATTTACACTTACTTCAGATTCAGAATGCAGAGCCAGCGTCTTCTGATGAGTAGAAGCGTCAAACCGTCTTTGGCGGCTACTTCTGTCGGTATCTACAAGCTTGAAATGGTAAACATTTGGGATGTTCCCGACCTGTAATCAAGAAAATACAGGTTTTGATCATGAAAAGCGGTACACCGGAGTATCGACTATCGATACGTACCTGCCCATGATTCCTGAACCCGTGCTTTTGTGCCACTTCATCGGCTGCTTTCGCCCCTCCTCGCACCTCCACGGCCCAGCTGTTTGTGAACACAGATTTACTTGCACACTGGGCCACAAGGAGCCACACATGAACACACAGTGCATTCAGCCGCATCGTGTTCGCAACAGTCCGCATAATCGTAAATCGTACGCACACACTCGCGTTTCCGCAAGAAACAGACGCAACCAAGCAAGTACGTGTGCGGTGCCGTAAGCTATTTTTGCTTCATGCAGTGGTCAGTGAATCGTGGATACGGAAGGAGGAAATCTTGTCGTTGGACTGATACAAAATAATGTCGTCTCTTCTGAATCTGAAAAGGTAGGCGGTGGAGGCACGTAGAAGCTTGATTCCTCCCCCCAGATTTTATCTCGCAGCATGGTGTGGGAGAGGCCAGTATCGCCCACATGCAGGGCGGTATATTCGAGCATGCACGTGAAACAGACCACTTGCTTTTTGACTAAGAACATTGAAAAGCTTGGAGTATACATTCCCGATAGTTACTGTAGCTTGTAACGAAGCAAACCTTCCGATCTAATCCCCATAACTTTTGCTGGTCAGTGGAGAGGGTCACCAAATTATAACGTGACAGATATCTCTCTCCACTTGAGAGGTAAACTGTTGAACATAGGTAGTACAGAACATGTAAAGTGCAGGTATGGGGCTTGCAACACAGACTAAATTTATTATCAGTTTGTGCCAATGTTGACAAAGTTCATCATCTTCTGTATCGATTTCTCTTGAAGCGAAACCACAGCTGCAGAATGTTGTTGTTGAACTGGCTTTTGAATCCATGTTTCCACGAGTATTCCCACTCCCGGTTCACTATCTTGAAAGCAATGTCCTGCAGACAAAGAGGGATGTGTGTGTGTGTGTGGGTGTGTGATGAGTGAGTTCATGGGTCCTCGGTCTATACTGCGTATATTGTGTGACAAACCTCATATGGAGGCCCAGCATGAAAACGAAGAATAGCAAAGTCTTTATTATCTGCACAAGGGGCCTGTGAAGAGGGTGAGGGAATAATTGTCAAGTTTGGCCGCACTGCCAAGACTATTTACCCAACTGTTATTGGTACTTGAACAATCACATACCAGTGTGTATTCAGGGGTTTTGCGCTTGTTGATGAGGTCGGGATAGAACACCTGCAAATATGACAAACTTTACAATAACATAACAAGGTAGTTATTCTAATAAATAGAAAACACTGCAGAATTACTGTTACTGAGAGACAAGCAGGCAGACATACATTGAACTTGTATCCTTGGACGATCTTGGGGGGTGGATTGTCAGTGTCGTAGTGCGTCTGGTTGTACTTGTTCCATTCAAAACCCTATACATACGATCAGAGCAAGGACATCACAACTGCTACTTCAAATTTAGAATTTCTTATGATTAGCTATTATGTGTCACAAAGCTAGAATACAACATAGTTTGCTGCCGTCTTTATTGCTACAAGTGTGCAGCATGAGTAACAATGCCAAAGGCGACAAAATAGGGTATTTTTCCCCCCAATATACATGTAGTTTGGAACTATGGTGATAATGATTTTACCTTTGATTTCTTGGTACATTCAGGCATATTATGGGACTTGCAGTACCTGATAAATTCTCATGAGACTTGTTTCTCTATGAGAGTTTAGTACTGAATTACTGATACGAAATCTCGCATGACTTCTATTACCGGAGGTAGTAGCCTCGTACCCAGGCCACGTGGCCTGGGTACGAGGCTACGGAGGTAGACAATTTTGCATGTACCTACCTGTATACATGCAGTTCTACCTACAAGGCTTCCCATTGACTACTGTGAGTTAGATGTACAATAAAATAGCCACCATAAGCCAGCTCTACCCACACATGAGTAGACCATTCTCTATCGCACTGTCTCTGTATAAACTGCCTATTCAGATCATGTTGACTCAACATGAATCTGGCCTCATACTCAGACCATTTGGGTATGAGGCTAACATGAACCATTTGAACGATCAGACCATCAAAGAGACTCACAGTATGGACTCGGTTGATGAACCTCGGCTTTCTAGGCCGATACTTCTCCTTCCAGATAGGATCCTGCATGAGTGAGATCAGAATTGTTTTGTAAGGTGTAAAAGTTGGGCCTCATTCCCAGGTCTTTCTACCGTCCAGTTTTGCAAAAGATGGAGGGGGTTAGCAATCAAAAGCTTGAGGGTGGGAACTGGGGAAAGCCTGGAGACAAGGCTAGTAAGGCATGTTTCATTTTAGTAATTTACACAAAATGAATGTTGACTTAGTCCAGTGAAACTAAACTAATTTTGGAACCATCCAAAATAGAAGTTGACTAAAAGCACTGACACTGACCCTTTTTAGATTCAGTAATTGAAACTAAAACTACGCTGAATAAACTAAAACAATACAGGCTTGCTTGTGAAGATGATGATGGTACATGACAATCCAAATGTACATCAGATTTTCTCAACACAGGAAGGAAATGCAATACCAGCAGGAATAATCTACATGTGTACCTGCAACCCGAGGGACACTTCAGCGTTGAAGTTGTACTCTTCCTCAGCCATTCCGTCTGTACCCACTGTCCGAACCATCTCAATCTTATCATAGTCATCCACCACCTGGACCTTGTGTTGGGGGTGGGGGGAGGGTGTGTGTGCGTTCATGTGTGGGGGAAAGGGGGGGAAGGGTGTGTGTGTGTGTACACTTCTGATCCCTCATACTCTATCAACAGTAGCATTGTGACTAATGAAGATAACTGTACGGCTGCCAAAAACATTCAGCGTTCTTGTTAGTATTGGTGCAAGGAAACAATCAACACAGACATAACAATTGGTGTACCACCATGAAGGTGCACAGCTGTATTGTCTTTTAGCATGGAGTGTAGCATACCTTGCCTCCAGCCATAACTTTTTCCTGGTCGGCCGCCCTCTTTAAAGAGTCCTCCTCAACACTAAAGATCTGCACCTGGGAAAACATGACGAGTAAAAACTAACCAGCTCCTTCTCAACCAAACTCCAGTAAAATTAGCAAAGTGGCCATGGCACAATACCTCCTCAATGTCTGATGGTTTCAGAAGCTTGGGACTGTACCCCCCAGACTCATAGTCAGTGTAAGCTACAGGTCAGGGGGAGCGGAGAGAAGGTCATGTGACATACATAGTACCAAGGGTTAAAGGGGGAATGTCATAATAATGCCACAGTGAAACATATTTTATAGTGGTCACTGTTAAAGGCAGCCCTGTACAATGTTTAAGCTATAAAGGAACCACCTGTTTATAAACACTGGTCCCCTAGTAACCATTGTAGATAGATTTCACTATAAAGACATATCAGGCCATTAGCCACTAGTCTGGGAATGAGACCACTGGTCCAAAAATGAGACCACTGGTCTGGGAATGAGACCACTGGTCCGGGAATGAGACCACTATTCTGGGAATGAGACCACTGGTCTGGGAATGAGACTACTGGTCTGGGAATCTACCTTGCTGTAGAAGGTCCTCTTCAGCAATAAGTGTATCTGGCCTAGAGAGAGAGAGAGGAAGAGACGGGGAGAGATGGAGGGAGGAGGTGACCAGCATAAAGATTTTGTAGAACATGATGCCTATCATTGCATGAGCTTACTCTTCTGACTGTCCTGATGGCCCAGCTCTCTCCTCTGGCTCCTCCACATTTGTCTTGGACTCTACCTCAACCTCACCTTCCTCCTCACCCTCCTCCTCATCCCTTTCTCCTTCACTTTCTCCTCCCTCTCCTCCTCCTTCTCCTCCCTCTCCTCCTCCCTCTCCTCCTCCTCCTTCTTGCCTTTCTTCTTCTCCCACCCCTCCCTCTCCTTCCTCAGTCTCCTCGTCTTGCTTTACAGTCACTCCTGCGCTTGGAAACAGAGGAGTACCAGTGATTCCAAACTGATCGGCTTGCTGCAAGGAAGAGGAAGAAAATCCCTACACATGAAAGCTGAGGAGACGTTATCCAGCAAATCAGCCAGCTATCACTGGAGAGCTACTGCCCTACTCTTGTACCGTCTGTTTCAGCCTGAAGAGCTTCTTCCTCAACATGGCTTGGTGTCTATCCTTCAATCTTGCCTGAGGAACAAACAAACAAACAAACAACACAACACAACAAACAAACAACAAAACAACAAGAGGATAAACTCAATTTCACTCATTCAGGTTCACCCCATAGGAATTAATTAGGCCACACCCACCCTGGCCATGTGAGCCTTTAGCTGCTGGAGGAGGGACTCGTAAAATCCCACATCTGTTCCTATGTCCCCCCTGTGGATCTTCTTGTTGATCTCTGCCTCCATGGCAAGTAGTTGACCGTGCTGCGGGTGTGAGTGTGGGTTGTGTACGTTGGAGAAGAAGATGTGCATGTGCATATATGCATATGGAGAACAAACATCCAGTCTTGAAACTGAGAACAGCACAATCATATACGTACTGAACACAGCACTTACAGTTTTGCCTTTGAAGATGGCATTGACATCTGTGGCCACAGCAGTGTTGATGCCTCCTCGTCGCTCTGTATCTCCACCTGAGAAGGAAGGGGAGATAGGAGGAAGGGGGGAGGCAAAGAAACAATTGGTACCTTCTTCTCATCCAACATCCCAAACTAACAACTGTATTTGCAAGGCAGGCACTCTACAACAATCAATCCCACCTCAACAGTGCTGAGTAGGGGAAGTGGTATTGTCCACACTGAGAAAATAACCTTTCATCCTTAAAGTCCAACTTGACCAAACTGACCTTTCCCTCCTTCCTCCAGTCGCTTCAGCTTTTGTAGCTCATCCACACACACAATGGTCATATCCTGCATGGTCAGCAAATGGCCTTGAACTCTCAGCAACACAGACATGCTTTCTTTTGTGTGGTGCTCACCTTCCAATAGTCTAAGTGAGTGTCCTGTTCTAGTTCACAGTACACATTAATGTCTTCCAGTAGATCTTCCAAGTCTACAACATTCAAACCCTACGGAAGATAAGCTTGTGTACTTAACATATCCGACCACATGACTGCCACTCCTGATCACATGATCATCACTCCCGATCACATGATCATCACTCCTGATCATGTGATCAGAGGTGCTGATCACATGACCAGCACTCCAGATCACATGATCAGCACTTTTGATCACATGATCTACCTACCCTTAGCAGGTGGTATGGCTCTTGTACTTCAATATCCAGGTCATCTTCAGTCATGTTGACATACTTAGCCAGGAGATCAATGGGCTTGGCTGCAGAAGAGTATGTAACTCACACCATGAGATAAATGGGTAGGAGGCAGGGTTTGTTCCCAGGCCTTTCCCACCTCCAGTTCTTGATTGCTTACAATATGACATATGCAATGAAGGTCTGGTAACAAGGCTGGCAGACAGGGTTAGCATGGGTCTGAGACAAGGTTAGCATGAGGTCGCTGCTTGTGACTCAGGGGGCAGTGTGTGTCACAAACGGAGGGTACATACCTCTTCCAGACTCAATCCTGATCTTAGAGCGCAGTTGAGCCTGCTCCAAATGAAACTGTAATAAAAGACCATAATTACATTCAACTAATCAGAAGTTACGGACAGGGACAGGGACAGAGGGACAGGGACAGAGGGAGAAGGACAGGGACAGAGGGACAGGGACAGAGGGACAGGGACAGGGACAGAGGGACAGGGACAGAGGGACAGGGACAGAGGGACAGGGACAGAGGGACAGGGACAGGGACAGAGGGACAGGGACAGGGACAGAGGGACAGGGACAGGGACAGAGGGACAGGGACAGAGGGACAGGGACAGAGGGACAGGGACAGAGGGACAGAGGGACAGGGACAGAGGGACAGGGACAGGGACAGAGGGACAGGGACAGGGACAGAGGGACAGGGACAGGGACAGAGGGACAAGGACAGGGACAGAGGGACAAGGACAGGGACAGAGGGACAGGGACAGGGGCAGGGACAGGGACAGAGGGACAGGGACAGAGGGACAGGGACAGGGACAGAGGGACAGGGACAGAGGGACAGGGAAAGGGACAGGGGACACTGGCTCCTAGATAGAGAATGTCAATTTGGTAGATATTTGCCTCCACTGAACATAACATAGCGGTAGTGTAGGGGAAGTCCAAAGCTCAGAGATAAGGTTAGAGGAGAGAGTTCATTCACCAAACACACCTGATCTTCTTGTGACTCCCACTCTTTGAAGAGCTCAGCTTCCTTCATCCGCTGAAGCATCAGCTGCACACACACACACGTACACACACACACACGAGAAGCATGGTGAAACTCAGCAGAATACATGCACACTACGTGCCAGTCACACCACCCAGTCATCTTGTCTAGAAATGACTTACTGTAAGTAGTAGCACACTACGTTTATAGCCACGTGACACCTGACCACATTCCTCTGAGGCCCAAAGCAAAGCTACAATATCAACATTTGTTCCAAGGCCATTCTTTATTTTTGACAAATTGTTACACTGGAAACGACCCTAAAGTGAAACCTCACCCCCCTGAGGTGACATCACAAGCTGTGCCCAGACGCTTTTCACATGCACAAGACTAGACACAAGTTAGGGAATACCACATGAAATAGCCTCATACTATACCTAG
The DNA here is from genome assembly GCA_949130485.1 of Agelas oroides. Taxonomy (NCBI): domain Eukaryota; kingdom Metazoa; phylum Porifera; class Demospongiae; order Agelasida; family Agelasidae; genus Agelas; species Agelas oroides. The sequence goes on from OX422198.1 coordinate 6,205,837, forward strand.
GCTGTGTGAAGACAGGACCAAGACATCTGCACAGCAAATGTACATGGTTACATGACACTGTAGACAAGATGACTAGCTGGCTGGTTAGCTCTTACTGTTAATCAGAGATGGTTGGCTATTGCTTACAGCAAATCATCCCTGGCTGGCTGGTTAGCTCTTACTGTTAATCAGAGATGGTTGGCTATTGCTTACAGCAAATCATCCCTGGCTGGCTGGTTAGCTCTTACTGTTAATCAGAGATGGTTGGCTATTGCTTACAGCAAATCATCCCTGGCTGGCTGGTTAGCTCTTACTGTTAATCAGAGATGGTTGGCTATTGCTTACAGCAAATCATCCCTGGCTGGCTGGTTAGCTCTTACTGTTAATCAGAGATGGTTGGCTATTGCTTACAGCAAATCATCCCTGGCTGGCTGGTTAGCTCTTACTGTTAATCAGAGATGGTTGGCTATTGCTTACAGCAAATCATCCCTGGCTGGCTGGTTAGCTCTTACTGTTAATCAGAGATGGTTGGCTATTGCTTACAGTAAATCATCCCTGGCTGGCTGGTTAGCTCTTATTGTTAATCAGAAATGACTGGCTATTGCTTACAGTAAATCATCCCTGGCTGCCTGATTAGCTCTTATTGTTAATCAGAAATGACTGGCTATTGCTTACAGTAAATCATCCCTGGCTGGCTGGTTAGCTCTTACTGTTAATCAGAAATGACTGGCTATTGCTTACAGTAAATCATTCCTAGACTAGATGACTGGCTGGTGTTTACAATAATCTAACAGGCATAGTACATGGTATTGCTCCTCAGGCACCTAGACTCAGACCATAGAGGAGAGAGTCTGGTAACTTGAGACGGAACTCCGCACACTGCTAACTAGTTTATATTCAAGAAAAGTGCCGCCATCATGCTGAAATTAATAGCCAAGGCCTCACCCAGCCATCAGGTTTTACTACAGATTGTGCCTACCGTATAGCGCTAAAATTTTCGCGGGTCTTTAATTTTGCGAATTTCGCAAATTTTCAACCATTCGCGAAAATATTTCAGTGAAAATTTTTGACACGCAGCGTGCAATGTGCGCGTGCAGCGAATTCGCAAAATTATTTCTTTAAAAATTGCTATTTGCGAAAATTTAGACCCTCGAAAATTTTGCGCTATACGGTATGAACTTCTGACCATTCATTTAAAGGATAAGAAATCTGCTCTGAGGGTCACCAGACCCTCTCTGCTCGTGTGAGGAGTCTAGGAATGTATATGCTTTACGGAGCCCCATGTGACAAGAAATGTCATTCATAACATCAGACTCTCTTTCCTCTTTCCAGGGACAAGACTACTCTCCACTCGGGTGAAGGTCTGGGAATGAAGATGACTGGTTAGTGCTCACCATTTCTTCATCTCTCGCTTCCTTCTCCTTCTCTCTTTCCTGGGTGAAAACATTGTGGTCATGAGTTATGGAAACATCTTCCACTGTTACTGAAAACAAGATTGACTTAGGAGCTCACGATTCTCCTCTTTTTGACTTTCTCCAGCTCTCGTTTCATCTCCTCCTGTCTGATCTTCTCTCTCTTCTCAACCTCCTTCCTTGGTACCTGCTTCTCTGTCACTTCCTGTTCCCGTTTCTGTTGGGGGGAAAGGGAGGGGTGAGAAAAGTAGTATCCTTATTCCTACTCCATCTTTGGAACCAGACCAGCTAAGAGGCTGGTAGATAATACACTTCTATACAATTAAGGAATCATATTTAGTTTCAGAATTACCTTGTGCCACACAAAGGTCTCGAGCAAGTGATGGTCACCAAAAGGGTTGTCAGCATTGGTGTAGCCCTGCAGACGTTAGTAACAAACAGGTACCCAGCTTGCATGGACAGGTAGATTGTACAAGGTTTATGACATGAGTGGCCTTTTGAGTGGGTGACTGCAAAACATCTAGGCCTTTTTTTTTTAGGGAGATGTGGTTCGATGATTGTTCATGAATGTTAGATTGGAGGACGTGGAGGTGGGGGGTGGGACTTCAAGGTCATGTGACTTCCAATAGGCCAATGTAAAACACAGGACTCCCGAGTTAGAAATAGTGAAACAGCTTTTGACAGAAGAGGAAACCACCGCCACACACCGCCACACAAAAACTCACCATGTACTCCTGGTCCCACCCCATCTTCTCCTTCTGCTTTCTCTTCTTAGCCTCAATCTTTGCCAGCCTTCTTGCCCGCTTCTCTTCCGGTGTTTCCAGAGCCTTCACTAGCTCCTTCTGCTTCCTACAAGTGAACAGTAAACCAGTGTCAGTTGATCTATGATTAAACCACTGGTGTTGGTCAACTTTGAGGAGTACCACTGAGTACCTACTTTCGCTCTTCCCTCTCCTTTTCTCGTTCCTTTTCCCTCTCCTGCTCCTTTATCCTCTTCTCTTCCTTCTGTCTCTCCCTGCCGAGAGAACAAGAACGAGACCTGAACTCATTGCTACATAGTCTGAAGAGCAATAGTAAATTGACACCCTTTTGTTCTAGTGAACTTGGCCAGACACTAGCTTCATTCCTAGGCTTCCATTCCATTTGTAGAGAGGAACATTTGGATCAAGTACATGCAACAGTGTGCTCTGAGGGGTCATGGTTTAGCCATCACCTGAACCTTCATTCCAGGCGTGAGTATACAGGAAGTTTCATAGGATGATTATTCACCTTTCCTTCTTCTCCCTCTCTCTTTCCTTCCTCCTCCTTCTCTCTCTCCCATGATCAGACAAACCAGAAGATCGGGATCTGCTACGACGATGATGTCGCCTAAGGAAATTTAGATCCATTACTTTTACCACTGTTGGAAACACATACTGGTATACACACTCTTAACATAAACCATTTCCAGACCATACTGGTATACACACTCTTAACATAAACCATTTCCAGACCATTTCTTTCCTTAACTCTTCAATCCTGTAGGCTTTTTAGCCAATTATCAATTGCATTATTGTCATGACTAGAAACCACATCCTTGCCTTGTTCCCTGGCCATGCAAGGAAAAAGAGGTGTGGCCTATGCATGAAGGTATGGTGCCCCCCCCCCCCCAACTGGTACCACTGAGGAAATATGTGTCAATGTTGATTGGTACCGAAAACAGCACTATCAACATTTGTTCCTAATATCCACCTTTCTCTTTCCTTTCTCCTCCCCCTCCCCTCCCTCCTACCCTCTGAGGAGCTAGTAGATTGGGACCGGGATCTGTCATGATGACGTCGCCTAGAGTCAAAATGAAATGAGATACAGTCCAGTTCTAGGAGGCAGGAGCGTTAATTAGAACTACAAACATAAACACACGGATGTAGGAAATTTCAATAAAGAAAACGAGTGTGTATAGACACTTCACGTACTCAAGTTCTAGCATGGTAGGCTATAAAGAAAACGAGTGTGTATAGACATTTCACGTACTCAAGTTCTATCATGGTAGGCTATAAAGTTCACTGTGTTGCTGACTCTAATAAATTACTCTGTACCTCCCTCTCCACCTCACCCTCTTTCCTTCCTCTTTCTTCTTTCCCTCTCGTCAGCGCTAGCAGAGGAGTCGCAAGATCGGGACCGAGATCTTTCACGATGCCTACGACTACGATGTTTCTCCTTTCCACTTTCACCAGGCATCCTCCTATAGGCTTTCCGACGTGACACCTGCACAACGTAGTGTCCTGTTCCCAAACCAATGGTCTGGGAATAGGACTGCACGAGGTAAGAAGGCGGGGCTGTTGAGGGCTCCATGCACCCTTCAGATCGGGTCTAGATGCGAGGGAGTTAAAACAGCAGCCTCTGAACAGTAGCTTAATTTTGTAGGCTGGTGACAACTCACTTGCGACTGACACTCAGCTATTTAGTTAAACATGACAGACAGGTGACCTCACGTGTATCGGGTGCAGACAGTGCACCCAGTATAGTCCTACCCGGGCAGCTATAGATCTGAAGTTTTATGTACATCTGGGCCAAATTTCATACTCTTAACACTTAAAGCATAAATTTAGCAGCACCAAAAGTCTCCACCACCAGTACCTTCTGTCTGTGAGCAGCTTGACTTGTCTGTCATGCTCTGACGGATAGTCAGCACAAGACAGGAAAGTCCCAGTTGACACTGCAAGTTCAAGGTGTGCAAGAAGAGCTTCAAAATGATTCCAGTAATGTTACGTCAAGCCAGAATTTACAATACACCTACAGAAAACTATTACACACAGGTAGTCTCATGAACCGGGCCTGGCCAGCATGAGACTAGGTACAATCAATCCAGTGATCCTAGGCTAGAAGTAGCTGTACAAATTACATCAAGTTGCAAACATCCTATGTTCATGTTGGTCAATTTAAGCTAAGCAGCTCTTTCACTGTCTTGTTCACTGTTATCTTCCTGGAGAAGGGATGAAGGATATAGCTATGAAGAGAAGGTTATCTGTTACCAACTTGAGCTCGGAAAATAACTTGACGACGTTTCGACTGAATGCTCCAGTCGTCATCAGGGCGAAAGTGAGGACGACTGGAGCATTCAGTTGAAACGTAAGTTATTTTCCGAGCTCAAGTTGGTAACAGATAACCTCTTCATTTATGCAGAAGCCAACTGAGAAACCACTGAAAGATGAAGGATATGTTGCATGATCAAATGTATGTAGTGTAAATGGTGTTTCTGCGATGCCATAGTTAATGCATCCAGGGTTTAGTTGGTCATGCATACAGAATTAAACTCTAGTGATGATTATCCTGTCACTTGTTTTATAGTCTCACCTGTCCAGCATTTCTTTCAGTAAGCTCCCTCACAGCTGCTTGTAGCTCCTTAATAGCCTTCAGCTGCTTCTGAACAACAAGGTTGACTTCTTGCAGCTTGTTCTCAATAGCCTCAAAGTTTTCATGTTTCCTATCAGAATCTGTTAAAAGAGATTTTAGCACTAGACAACTGTCATCATGGTCGGGCTCAACCTTGTTCCTAGACCTTCATGACCATTGCATGATCACCTACTGTAAGCAATCAAAACCTGGATGGTTGCAAAGGCCTGGGAACAAGAAGGCTAGTGAGGCTCCTACCCATGTAGCTTTTATTGCACAGTGTGCAACAAAAGCTTGAGAGGAGCAGAGGAAGAACTAGTCTCACAGTATTCAGCCATCATACCTTCGTCTCTCTTGTAATCGGAAACTCTTTTCTTGGAGTACTTTTCTTGTAGGGTCTGCAGTAATGAACACCACACGTTAGTTGGTCAAGGAAGAAGGAAGAAGAAGTTTTGAGACTACAGATGCTACTGATGCCATATTTCAGGCTAAACTAAGTTACGCACCTTGACCAATGAGGTCTCTGTGATTCTGGAAACCCCTGGAGCTCTTTGCAGTATCCTCAATGCAACCATAACACTCATTCTCTATTGCAATTATTATAGAACACAGTGATAACAACAGCAGGAATAAATGATGGTTGCATAAGGTTTACCAAGAGTGTCCAGATGAGCTTTTCCATGCCAGCAAGAATTTTGGTTCTGTTAAGAGTAACAGATACTTTGGCCTTCTCTGTTACATCCTCATAGGTGCTGCTAAACTGAGCGATGAGTAGGTTCAACAGAATGACTGCGACAACAAACAGGAATGTCATGTAGAAGAGGGTACCAAGCCACCTGTGATGCATGGTAAGAATTGGATAAGAAGTAGATTGGGGAAATGCAAGAGATGAAATCGAGGGAGAGAGGACAAAGGCCTTCAAGGAATGGGAAGAAGGAACTCAGTGTAGAAAGAGGATGAAAATTCGCTTACACAAGAAGCTGTTAAAGCCTTCTATTTGCTGTAGTCATAGATAGATGCACAGTCTAATTTTGTGTTTCTTTTACCTGAATCCTCCATCCCAGATATATGGCTCAATAACATTTCCCTCTAGTAGCAGGCGAATCCCAGTTATCCAGATCAGGTATAACTCACTGCATACGAGAACACAAAGCCTCAGTACACAGCTGAACCACTATGACCAGTAGACGGTTATAGTATGCCTTACCTGGTGTGTTCAGGGTGAATGCATAGGCTGGTATTACTGGCTGCATTAAACTGTCCACTTTCAGTCGTATTTGGTGCAGGGCACGGCTCTCCACGCAGGGAAAAGTACAGGCCTCCAGCAAATGACAGCAGTACCACCAGGAACACGATAACAAACTGGTACAGATCGTAAATAATAATTCGCACTAGGATAGCAACATAAGTGCCAACACCTCTGCATTGTAAGAAAAAGATAAACATTTGTGTGTAATAATTTTGTACAGGCTCATTGCTATGTATGCGTTAGTCTCGTCCCCAGACCTCATCCGGCACGTATATCGCTTCCAGTGCACAGCAATCCGCACTGGGGTTGGTTTTGGGTCTGGGACCATGACTATGTATGCATATGACGTGACGTAGGACTGTTGTTTGAGCAATTTGCATAGCAAAAAAGTCCATGAGAACAGACGTTTCGGCCCGAGAGCCTTCATCAGCTAGAAGACACTGAAGTAAGAAAAAGGCAGGTTTTTTTCTTCTTCTTTCTATGTAAATTGCTCAAACAACAGTCCTATGTCACGTCATTTGTGTGTAAGTTTTGCTTTTTTTTTTTGTACACAACTTACGAAACCATGATAGCATATTTGAAGATCCTCAATCCATGGACAGTGTAAGCCAGGGCTGCAAACATCCACTGGAAACTAAGGCCAGTGATACGAAATGGAATGATGAGGAGGGTAAGCACGATTGCAGTAATGTCCAACCAGTTGCTCCAGTCACCAAAATACCGCTTCAAACTCCTTTCACTGAATGGACAAAAATAAACATAACTAACAATTAAACATACAGATGCATGTACGGATGTACTCACTGGGTATAACAAAAATCTGTAATCTCATTTCCAATGTCAGTAGCGATCCGGAGGATAATGCAAACTTCACAGAACAAACGGAGGCTGTTTCGTGCATCCACAGATGTTCTGTAGTCAGTGGGATCAGCCACCTCTGCAGCCAGCATCAGAGCAATGGTTAGAAACACCATAAACGCCAGGTACAGTAAAAAAGGAATCCTGTACAAAGAAATCACATTATTTTAATTAAAATTATTGTGTGATAAAATAGCTGAGAAGCCTAATCCACAAATATGAAATTCCTCCCTCATCTAAAAAGATTTTCAGGTTCAGGAGTTGTTAAAAAATTTCACTTTAATTTTTTGGCCTTAGTAATGGTTCATATCAAAGGTCCTCATGCTCAAAAGTATATTAGTGAGAACAAGGCTAGAGAGCTGGAGTGGTATGCTTCAGGAGAAGGGAATAGGAACCAGAAGGAAGCCAGCATCCTGACTCTGAGACCTGTCACTCACATGAATAGCCACGCTCCATACTGCTGCCACTTCATGCTGATGTAGTGTTGAAAACTCTCATGACTTGCAACAGCCTTTGAGCCAGCCAAGCCAAGTAACAGGGAGAAAGGAGAGGAAAGAAGTGGAGTAAGATTATCCATTAGCTTATGGTTATCGTCTTCATACCCAGTGGATATTGCATACCTCTAGATCTGCTTTAGCCACAATTTTGATACAGGAATCGCATTCAGCATTGAATCCTGGTTCACCAGGTAATATACCATGGTCGTCAGCTTCGAGCACATCATGGTAGACCTTGCTGTTCTGATGGTCAATGGTCATATCCAGGGCAGCAAGAACGCAATCTTGCAGCTGTGAGAGGAGAGAGGTGCATTCGCATTTTATGTTTGTTTTAGGGAATAACTCAAGATTAATTACCGCTGGGTTTCCCTTTGGCTTTAAGTGTTTCAGAAGAGAGTGGAAGTTTACCACTGGTGGAGATTTTTCCTTTCCAATGCCCAGTTTCCTGGAGAACATCAGATGGTGGTAGGATCATGTATGTAATAAAATTGGAAGTAAACTCAAAGTGGGTGCTATAGCTATTAATGGTGGTAGAAGACTGAACACTCACCAGTCCCCCATTGCTTTCAGCATCACAGCAGCAGTGGAATGATGTCCTTTTGCTAGTGCCACTTGTACTGGGTACAAGGAGTTGGCATCGCGAGCCCAAAGCAGCTTGGTATAACCTTTCGAGAGAATCACTTTTGTGGCTTGAGCATAGTCACATCTGGCAGCAAAGTGGAGTGGATTGTGGCCTTTGTCTCCCACACATTCCTCCGAGTATAGGTCGGCATCAAACTCCTCCAAAAACTTGAGGGCAACATTCTCATCCTATAAAAAAAAAACATTGTAGTGTTTTATATCACATTACATCACTTTTTAAGTATTTCATTGGACAAACAGAGGAGTATACTATACTGGGTCAGAATACTCCGGTATGTACAAATGGCACAATAGTAGTTTGTGTATATACACAAAACGTGTGTGAAGTACCAGAATAGCTTACACTGTCTCAACGTGATAAAATTGGGTCATACTACCTACAGTATACCCCACTACATTGTTTAGTATTACCCCTTGGCTGCACCTCAGGTGAACCATCTGCAAAGATGGACCTGGCCAGACGTCAGCCATTAAACACACAGCAGTAAAGTGTGCACCAGCCATAAATTATACAAAGGGATATGGCCATTATCTTTACTATGGCCATTAATGTTACTATAGCAAAAATTTGAATCTGTATCAGAAGAAAACTCGATACCACTATTTGATAAAAACTCACCACTCTTCTCTTTTCATGATAATCAGCAGCATGGTCAAAAACAATCAGCATCTTTTCCTCAAGTGGATGCGTTGAAATCTTGGCAACTTCCACTGCTGTTAGGGCAAAACCTCTGACGATCGCTTCCACGATGCAGTCCTCTAGCCTTTCGTCGTCCTGCTTTCTCAGTTGCTCTCTCAAGGCTGGGTATGTCAGCATACTCACATACTGTAAAAGAAATTACAATGCTACTATGAGTAATATACAAGATCACACACATGTAGTTCAAACTCACTGTGTGGTCATCGATAAAGGTACTTTTTTTGAGCAGTTTTTGTAGCTCAGTTGCCAGGTCAGACTCGTGGCAGGCCCTTAGCAACAGTCTTGCAGCAGTGCTTCCAAATGCTGGGCCCCGATCAGCAGCTACTTCAACGGCAGATCTCCCCTCAATAGGTGCGAGCACTTGCAAATGAGCTCCTTCCAGAGAGTCAAGCTCCAACACATAAGCTTGCATCTGTGATGGTAATGTATTCCTGCCATAAAGTGCCAAGTCATTTTTCTACTGTAAAAAAAAACTGGACAGGAGCCTGGAAACAGAGCTACCCAGACAGGAGCCTGGAAACAAAGCTACCCAGACAGGAGCCTGGAAACAAAGCTACCCAGACAGGAGCCTGGAAACAAAGCTACCCAGACAGGAGCCTGGAAACAAAGCTACCCAGACAGGAGCCTGGAAACAGAGCTACCCAGACAGGAGCCTGGAAACAAAGCTACCCAGACAGGAGCCTGGAAACAAAGCTACCCAGACAGGAGCCTGGAAACAAAGCTACCCAGACAGGAGCCTGGAAACAAAGCTACCCAGACAGGAGCCTGGAAACAGAGCTACCCAGACAGGAGCCTGGAAACAGAGCTACCCAGACAGGAGCCTGGAAACAGAGCTACCCAGACAGGAGCCTGGAAACAAAGCTACCCAGACAATGTACTATGCCAATATGCACTTAACAAACCCTATATACTCACACACAACTATTGGCAATGCAGTGCATAGTTCAAAGAGAAGGTTATCTGTTACAGACTTACCAGTTATTTTCTGAGCTCAAGGTGGTAACAGATAACGTTCTCCTCATTCATGCAGAATTAAGCCAACTGAGAAGCCACTGAATGCAGAGTTCACTCACACTCTAAACTCAGAAGTCCCCAATGTGTACACAACACTATAACTCACCAAAGCTGCATCCAGTGCATCATTCTGTAACAGCTTGTGCAGGACCACGGAGACGTTGCCCTTCTGACGATGTATTGCAGCTTTCATCAGGGTGTCACCAAGTTTCAATGCTGTTCCACGCCTCTCTCTGTCATGCCTGTTGCCAAATTCCACATTATCAAGGTACCGTAGAACCTGTTCCATCTTTTTGCCACTAGGATCAGTGACTTCATCTTCCAGTATAAGATCCTACACATTAGTGAAAATGAATTTAAATACTCAAAATGTAAATACATTAAGTGTGGATCGCTGTAACAAATATTTCATTCATTATCAAACTTCGGCACCAACTTGCTAGTTTATCTCAACTAGTACCTCTTCTGACTCTGGTTTTGATTGCAGATAGACGAGGAATAACTCATAAGCTAGTGGATACAGCCCCCGTTCTGAACAGCAAAACCCAATGACTTCACGGAGTTCTTTCTTCATTCCATGGCCAGCAACCACTTGTGACACCTGTACATGTGGTCAGTGTGGTCAGTGTGGTCAGTGTGGTCAGTGTGGTCAGTGTGGTCAGTGTGATCAGTGTGGTCAGTGTGGTCAGTGTGATCAGTGTTAGTCTCGTTTCCACACTGTACCATATAAGGGTCTGGGAACCAGACTAGGTCAGTGTCTACCCTAATTCGGTAGTCAAAAGTCCTATACTTTATCCAGTCTATTTACAGTGTGCAGGTGATTGGAATAAACAGTATTTACTAACATGGTTAGATCATTGATGCAGAATTTGACAATGTCAAGAGTTTCAAGAGTTCAAAACAACATGAACAATTATTGGCTATTACTGTACAATATATGCTGAGACACAGTGTACCAATTGAAGCTGCTGTGTATGCAATACTAACTTAGCAAAACCTCCTTACTGATTCTCTATTGAGTAGTTTCCGTCTTATGATGGCTTGAACAATAGCCTCAGTCGTCTCTGTCCCCTCTGCTGCTTCTATGAGTGTTGGAAAACACCGCAGTTTCTCTAGAACCCTCTACATAAAAATGAAACAAGGACCAAGCATAACATTAATAGTAGTCTTCTGGTAACAAGATTTCATAGCAGTAATAAACCCTTGCTGGTAACTATCACGATGCATGGGTGCTGGCATCAAAGAAACCGTCATAGGGTCCCATGTCCACTATTAAAACTGACATGAGGCTTCCACGACAATAGTGGGTTTGCCAAACTGTCATGACACAAGTAAGCTGTACCGTGAGCGTCTGTGGCTCCTTAGCAATCAAGTGAGCAGCTTGGTTTGCAGTATTCTCACTTTCTGATACAACTCAAGAGTACGAAGAACACTATATCAGTTATGAAGAGCAACCACTGGGCAGGACGAAACCATCTGGGCACCCCAACTTCCGTTCTACACACTCCTAGCTGACAGTTGCAAACCTATAGCTCGGACTCAGCCTCTGAGTAGTCGGATCATTCAGCAGTTACAGCATGCACACATCACTTTACACACACAGAGGCGAACTAGTAGTCATTGGATCAATCATGTGTTACACATGCATGTGCCCCTGTTTCATAAGAAGAGAACAATCATGCCGGAGGGCATCAGGGCTCTTGCTCCGACAGGATGAACTGAACTACTCACTTCTCTTTCGTCCGGGGTTATGCTGTCAGCGGGAGTTTCTTCCGCAGCTGGTTCGCTGTCGACGTCCATGTCGACCCGACGAGGACCCTCCGCATCTGATGATGATGATGATTCTTCACTGTCAGCTTGACGCGACGACTCCTCCATCCAGTCTGACCTGCAACGTGCAGTGAAATGATGTCGGGTTCTATTAAAGGCCCATTAATTTACTGATGCGTTCATGAACCCATAAAGTGAGGCCCATGGACTGCAGCAATGCTGACTGTTACGCTATTCCGAGATAGCCTCAGGGTATATAGAGAAGAAATGATTATGAGGGAGGGTCGGCTGCCCTGTGCCACTTAACTTGAACTGCATCATGCAGTTCATGCAAGCTGCAGTAGCTCACCTGATGAATGATCAGAACAGTAACATGCAGTATCCACTGAATGTTTACCTTTGCCATCTGCTGGAATGGCCTGTGCATGTGGCATCCCGCTCCATGTCTGCAGGGGATGTTACTGGAAACAGCATAGCCATTCCTTCTCCAAGAGAAGGATGCTTGGATCTGTGTAGGTGTTCATGCTATTCTGCACGACCTTCATTCCCTCTGTTAGAGCTCTACTGTCGTAGAAAACATTGCTCATTTGTTGGCTGGTCCAAAAACAAAGTTGTGACAAGCTATTGCAGGTTGCCGTGATAGGCTCTATTGAGTCTCAATAGCACATGCACTCATAAGTGGTCTCCATGTGTACTGTGACAGTGTGAAATATACAGTTGATTTCAGCTCTCTTTAAACACTGAAGTGGTGCACGGTGTGCATTTCAGACAGGTTTATGGCTAAGTCTTGTAGTTGATTCAATTGTCCCCACTTAGGTGGCATTGAACTATGGACGACGAACTGGTCTCATGTTCAAAGGCAAATCAACAGTATAATAGAAAATGTGAATATGTCATGTATCGTGGTACAAGACATGAGCCTTATAGAAAATCCTGTTAAAACTGTTCAGCTATACAGACAACGAACAAGGTGCAACATAGTACAAAACACAAAGAGCACAAAGAGCGGTTTACAAATGGCATATTGTACAAAACACAAAAGCAGAAGGGCATTGTAGCTATGGAAGACAAAGTAGCTACTACAAACATAGTCAACCACACAAGCACACATATGTAGTACATGAGCACACAAGACACACATAACACAGCTTGTTCACCAGTCTGAGCCTTAAGATTGAGGCTGAGGCTCCACCATGAACCTGCTCTTGTCATCGTCTGGGTTCATAAAGTCTTTCCCTGTCATGTCCACCGGTGTGGAGCACTCAAGAATGGCAGAGTCAGGAACCTACATAAGGCAGGGAGTGAGCTCTGTAACTAGATGCATGAAATGCCTATATAGCAACTGGCATACACTACTATCAACTTGAGTTACTTTGGCACAATGTAGCTAAGCACATGCTGAGCAAATATACTAGCTACATTTACATAGCTCAACTTAGCAGCTACCCAGGTACACTCTGGCACAAATAATCTGCTACTTTACTCTAGCCTTAGTTTCCACCAATCTACCACTCAGCTAGGTGAGTAGCTATCACTGACTAGGAGTGTTCCACCCTCACAGCTTGGTGTTTACAAAGCCACTGGGATCGAGTCAACCTTCTTCAGCTCTTACCTTCACCAGTGGGGTGTACTGAGGATGGTGGTGCTTAATGGTGGGGTTGTTGGAGGCTCGGTTGAAAGCAATGAGGAAAGCCCAGCGGCGCCGGTCACTGTTGTTCTGGTCGCTCTGGTGCAGTACATTACAGTGGAAGAAGAGAGCATCCCCAGGGTCCAACTCAACTTGGACCAGCGGGAGGACCTGGTGTGTGTGTGTATGTGTGTGTGCATTCATGTGTGTGTGAGTAATATAGGACTTGGTCTTGGGAGGGTCAGATACTGAAACTGCAGTATTGCAAGTAAAATTAATGGTCTGGGGATGAGGCTACACTGACCTTCTTGACCTGTTCCACTCTCTCGAGGTCAGCTCCCACCTGATCTCCTACTCTCACGTGGTCAATCCTCCCTAGATGGTGGGATCCCTTCAATACCTGCATGTGGGAGGGGGACAAAGTTTAAGGCACAAACTGATTGTCACAAAGGTGAGGGTACTGAATCCATAACCATGGAAACTGACATGAAATGAAATCCCGTTGGTTTGGAATTGGGATTATGTGCACTTCACATAGACGTTTGGAGGACCCCGGTACCTGTTCAAACTTAAGTTGCCCTCCTCACCTTCAAGCATCCATTCTCCTGATCACACTTGTCAATTGCAATAAACACGGTACCCATGTCAGGGAAGAGACAGCCATTGTTGTACCAGTAGCTGTGTGAGAGAAAGGAAGAGAAATACAGTCCGCGTCCACAAGAAGCAGAAAACCATGGGTAGCATGTGCAAACATAACTGACTAATAGCACTTGCACACATAATAACCTGTTGCTATGACAACAGCTACCAAAGATAGATAGATAGATAGATAGATAGATAGATAGATAGATAGATAGATAGATAGATTAACAAACAGACAGACAGATACAGACAGACGACAATAGCCAGTGAGGTATAGCAACACGGGAAGACTCCCACAGTTGACATATGTATGAATCTGCCTACATACCCATAGTCCTGGTGCCAGACAAAAGAGCCTCCTGTGTGTGCCTCTTTCATCATGAGCTTGGTGTGATAGTGGTACACCTCTCCCTCCAACAGCTGCCACAGGGGAGAAGACAGGTATGTCACGAGACTGTCTGATTCACAAAACACCTTTTTGGTCTAAATGACACACTTTCAGTGTCAAGTATTATTTGGTATAGTTTAGAAACAAATTTGGGTTAGTTAAATGTTGATGATTTGTAGTCCTTCAATTTGAATTAACCTTTTAAGCCAAATTTGGTTGATTTGATTGGACGGACAGATAGTGGATGAACGAATGAATGAACAAACATACCTTATATGGAAAACCTGAGTATGAGGTTTACTTGCACGTGTGTGCACCACACACACACACACACACACACACACGCACACACACACACACACACACACACACGCACACACGCACACACACACACACACACACACACACGCACACACACACACACACACACACGCACACACACACACACACACACACACACACGCACACACACACACACACACGCACGCACGCACACACACACACACACACACGCACACACACACACGCACACACACGCACACACACACACACACACACACACACACACACACACACACACACACACACACACACACACACACACACACACACACCTGTTCCATTGTGCCAGCAACCTTCTCGCACCTCCCCACCATCCCTGTGATATCATTCCCAGGGTTATTCCACAGACACAGCCTGCTACTCCGACCTTGCCCATCACCACGGCCAAAGGAGTGCTGCAGAATACCACCATCACTCTCAAGAGCATCTCGGAGATGGGCCAGCTCGGATCCACTCAGCAGCGACCTGCAGGAGAGAAGACAAAGAGAAACATTAACTACAAAACTCTTTGTCTTTTATCATTTACTTCCAGTCACAGAACCACAAAATGTTGCAGGTAGTACGATGTTGTTCAAAGATTGTTTCAACTATTCGCTTGCGAATATTGTTGTCTTACATAGCACTACATGTAGCCACACCTACCCTTGTTCCCAGGAACCCTGCCAGGGAGCCTGGAAACAAGCTGTAAAGGCAACAAAAAGGCCTAGGGGGTGAACGAGCATGAAAGCTGGTTTTGCTGTTCAAAATCCCGATAATAAAAACCACGACCTATTTTAATAGTCAAAGACAGATGCCAGCTAGCTACTGCAGTCGTTGGTATGATCTAGTTGCCCCTAGCACCTGGAGAGCCTCGTACCCAGGCTCTTTGGGGGCGGGGAACCTGGTAGTCTGTGAGGCTTGAATGCCCCGTGTTTCTTGAATGTGTTTCTTTGTTTTTAATACACCATGCAGTGCTCACCTCACGATAATGTAGCCATCCTTCTCAAAGTGCTGCTTCATTTCACCCGTAACCTGGAACTTACCAGGCTCGTAAAGGAACCGCACGTCTTCAGCCATAGGCGTGTCTGTCGCTGCTGGAGAACAAGTGCTGATTCAGCATCGTGACCTCCCACTTTGCAAAGCGGAAGGAAGGACCACGCAGATTTGAACGTGGTACCGTTTGGAACAAAGCCAACCGACCACTGCCATCATGCAGGCTGAAGGCAAGAGTGAACAGCAAATGTTGGTCCCCACTGTGCTGTGGGCTCAGAGAAAGAACATGGTTCTGCTACGAGTTCAGATCCAGCCTTTGGAAGTGAGTGCCAAGAGAAGCTATGGTGTCTACATATGCATATGTGGTGGAGGCGTGCCATACAGATTATTAATGTTTCATTTCTTGTGCAGAAACCAGATTTTGCTATCCGAGAATCTTACATGACATTCAAAGGTAACATGTTATTCTCAATCTCTGTATGTTGCATGGTATTTATACCAGCCCTAGTGAGGGGTCCGACACAGGAGAAATCTCGTACGTTTCAGAGCTTCTTGTCGGACCCCTCGTTTACAATAGTTGTGCAATTTTGTTATTCACTCTTTGTCTTTGTCTTTTCCCAGGACAGGGAGTTGGATTGACAGGACAGTCTCTCTATGGGTTTGAGCTGGTGTTCTATGAGCCAATCAACACCGAGGTAAATGAACCCATAAGTTAGTATTTTACCCAGTAACCACTGTAACCATGTATTGTATGCTCAGTAATCTATGGTGTAACCATGTGATATATATGCTCAGTAATCCATGGTGTAATAAGCTCAGTAATCTATGGTGTACATTTTCCTGTATGATAGTGTATATATATGTGTAATGTGAAGCAGAGCTATTCTAACAATATTTTAAACTCGGGGGTGATTCAATACTAAAGGATGGATTGACTATCTGCATGTAGCAGACCTGCTGACCTTTAATCTTCTTTTTCACTGGCTAAATCCCCCAGTGTGGCAGAGAAATCAGTTTAGTTGTCAGAATTATTGCTCTGCCTTACCGTTCTGATCATCGTAGCACTCAAGATAATAAAATTTTCTCCTGTGCAGAATTGTCGGGTAAAATTTTCTGCGAAGGAGATTGAATTCCGACTGCTGAAGAAAGAACGTGAGCCACAGTTGCATGGAACTCACTAAACAAAGAGTTTTCATAATGGAGTACCCTCGCTCCCAGACACTTATAATGGAAGTGCATGTGCAGTGGCATAGCCAAGCTGGGGCACACTGGGACACATTCCCCAGTATCTAGGGACTGTGCCCCACTGGTGCAGGTGTGCCTGCCAATTATCAACGCCAATTGTACGATTGTTGATCGCAAATCGGGTGGCTAATAATCCGTAAAAAGCCTCGAAAATCAAACATCATAGTGTAGCTATTTGTATCTAGAGTATTAAATGCAGTCTTTTGTGCTTTCTTCACCTCATTCTTCTCGAGTTTGCCGCTATCTATACGTATACCTACCCATAGATAGTAGTGTGACACTCTACTATCTCTGGATAGGTATACATGGGTACGGCAAAAGTGTGACTCTACTATCTATGACCTACCGAAGTCATAAGTCGAAAGTGCAATATTGATGGCGATGCCAGTCACCTAGAAAATAGTGTCAGGGTCTAAAATTGTCTGGGGGAGCATGCCCCAAGACCACCCTAGTTGCTTAACTGACTAGCCTGCAGTTTTCAGAAATGCCGTGTGCCCATGCTGTGCCCTGGCATCGTTGGTGACCTGGCTACGCCACTGTGCATGTGACTGAGAATGAGCTAGACACTAACTAGTCTCGTGCCCTGCCCGTGCGTGCCTCCCGGTGAGAAACGGTCTGGTGAACGAAGTCGAATTTCTTGGGCTTATTCCCCAAAAGTGGTAATGACCAATGAGATTGCGAGATCGGTAATTATTACGTAGCACCTCCCTTACAACAGTAAAATTTTTCAAATCTACTTGAGTATCCGTACCTTTTTTTGAGCGGGTTTGGCATAAAATTTTTTGAACGTTGCCAGGTGACACTGTCGCAAAAGTGTGCGCAAGCCCAAGAAATTCAACTTGGTTCACCAGACCGTTTCTCCTCGTGAGAGGGTGGGGTCTGGGGACGAGACTAGACACTAACTTTTTTCTCAGGCTCCTCCCAGGGTTCTGTTACATACTAGCTTTTGTTGGTTTTGTGAAGATAAGAAGGAAGGTTTTGTAAGATATAAGATGGGCATGCAAGAACACATAAGAACGGGCGGCTTGAGTAAGAGCATGTAACTCCAATAGAAGCCTGTAGTCCAATCAAAATTATTGAACTGCACTAAGAATAGAACACCTGGTTACGTGCTTAGCAACCATGGCTTACGTCTACGCAGCATGCGCAGTACGTGTTACTATTTTTAGTACTGGCGGTAAATCCCGACTGGAGTTACACGCTGTTACTCTAGCCGCCCGTTCTTATGCGGGTAGATCAGTAGTCTCAATCCCAGACTGCATGGAATGAAATCTGGGATGGTCACATGACAGGTACCATGCCGATTAGTACTGAAACAGTGTGTCATAAATCTTGTAGCTCGCTCATGGCCCCGGGTTCAGAGTGCACATCAGAAACCCCATTGGATTCATGTTGACTTTGAACACTTTGAGGACGAGGAGGACGAAGAGGAGGAGGAGAAACAGGAGGAAGTAGATCCAGAGAAAAGAGAGAGGATTGTGAGTGGAAAAAAATTTACATACACAACACATTCCCTGGCCTTGTACCCAGGCCGCTCTTCTTTAAATAGACATGCTATCAGTGAGGTAGGACAGGCTAGTCTGAATGATGATGATCTCGAAAGAAATCTGTTGAAATTTTACATAGCCACACCCCTAATCCAATTTTCACCTCCATACCCAATGATTCCCCCTTTCCTGTCTCCCAGAGATCCCCTTCCCCAGAATTTTCCATTCCCTAGAGATCCCCTTCCCCCCTCCCCCCTCCCCCCTTCCCCCTTCCCATCTCCCAAAAACCCCCTTTCCCTCCCCCCCCCCCCCTCCCCTTCCCATCTCCCAGAGATCCCCATTCCCTTGGATTACAAGGAAGAGAAGAGACTCTCCAACTAGACTAGTTTCATTTCTTAGGATTCATGATCCAGAAACTAATGGGAGCAAACATAATAAGGTATGACTGTACTGACATCATTGTTGACATTGTTCTTTAACCAGGAGAGGACGAGGGCACAGCTGGATGAGCTGAAGTCCTTTGCAGAGAGAGAAACCAAAAGATATGACACCACAGTGAAATGTATGAGGTATTCTGGCTCTCATTTTAAGGTTGCATTTCCCCTCAAAGCAAGCAAACAGTCTAACCAGCTACCCCTGTCCCCTTTCTTCTTGTTGCAGGTTTTTCTAGCACCTTAACAGCCCCTAAACATAGGTAGTTCTGTCCCAGGCTCCAAAACTTGTCTCACTCCCAGGTCTTCCCACTGTCCAGTTTGTGATCACTTACAGTACGTAAGTTGTCAAAAACTAGAGAGTGGGAAGGCCTGGGAACCGAGCTAAAACAATACCAGACTCATCCCATGATTCAAGTGATGAAAACGGGCAGGAGCCTTGGAATGGAACCAGTAGATTGGAAGCTTGCATTTTCAATGACACAATCATATGCACTGCCATTGTGATCCATACTTGCACAACCTGGTCAAGTTTACATGTATAGATGGTTTTCATGGGGCGTGGCTTCACTTCCAGAGGGCAAGAGTCGGGGTCCATGTTCGGTGCAGCTGTATGCTAAACACAGGCAAAGAAGCACTACATCAATTGGTGCTGAAAGATAAAAGAAGCTGCTTCTCTCAAAGTGAAAGGTCCACTGTATGGCTGCCTCTTGATCACACATTTACCCTCCTGAAGTAGGACGCTTAATTGACATTTGTTAAACCATCTCTACAATAATATTAGTCACTTTAGTCAGAGTAATTAGTCAGAGTAATTAGTCAGAGTAATTAATTAGTCAGAGTAATTAATTAGAGTAATTAGTCAGAGTAATTAATTAGTCAGAGTAATTAGTCAGAGTAATTAGTCAGAGTAATCTCACATAAACAACTTGAGTCCTCTGTTTCATGTCTGTAGACCTTGGAAAGTTCAAGACAGGGTATCTTCTGGTGTACAACGGAATCCAGTGGAGTTGCTTCATTCTGGTTGTGGTGTCCCTGCTGAAATTATTGCGAGGAGGTCTGGGTAAGCAGTGTAGTGGACCAACACCCAAGCTGTCTGGGAACAAGACTGCAAAGTTCTATACACTTATACAGTAGAGAAAGAAGACCTGTTATGACTGAGGAGGTAATTCATGTATTCTATCATTTCAGGTGGTATCCAAACAGCTTATGAGGTGACTGCCCCCATGCTCATGTTCTGCCAAGGGATGATGCTGCTGGAGATAGCACATGCCGTGTTTGGGCTGGTCAGGAGCGGCATCATGGCCCCCGCACTGCAGGTAGAGTTATTAGAGCCTTTACTAGGTTACAGAAGGAGTTATCTCTGTTGTCACATAAGCGTACACATAGTCAGTTTAAGTTGTCACAGAAGGGTTATCTAGCCTCGTTTCCAGGCCACTCCCAGATCTTAACTTGCAGCTGTTTTTCTCCACAGCTGTGAGATAAAATCGGGAGTGGCCTAGGAACGAGGCTAGGGTTATCTGTGTTGTCACATAGACATAGTCTGTTTTAAGTTGTCACAGAATGTGACAGTTGTGAGTAAAATTGAAGTCACCACTTTGACAGAATTGCAGGCAGAATCCTGTCTCTCCCTCGTACAGGTTTTGGGTCGATTTCTGATACTCTTTGTCGTGTTACGACCTGCTGAAGAAATCCATGAGCATCCAATTGTATATGTGCTCTTTCTTGTGTGGTCACTGATTGAATTGATCAGGTAAGAGCGTGAAAAATCACGTTTAGCTGGCTTTTTGGACCATTGGCGGAGACATTGGAGTGAAGCTATATTTCAGAGTGTAACACAGTGTGTATGAAGTTCACAGTATAGAATCTAATACAATGGACAACTAGGACAAATCTCAAGCAGCTGGAAAAAGCCTTCTGTTATAAAACACACCATTGCAATATGCAGAATGTCTACTTGCTTCACAATTTACATTGACATCCAGCTTGAACTGTGTCTATGGATATATAACCATCTCCACTGCCAGAGCTCCAGTGTAGCTCGGTGGTAAAATCATCTGCCTGGCATTCAGAAGACCCAGGTTTGAATCCTGGCTTGATGTCAATTTCATTTTCTCTATCATATTGAGCATCACAGTGTGTTACAAAGTACATGTATATATTGCAACATGGTTGTATAGTGTGTGTGTTAGTTCTAGTTTTGTTCCCAGGCCTTCCTCACCTCCAGTGATTGATCATGTGAAGGTGTGAAGTATCTGGCTCTGAAAATGATGTACTGGTAATAGCAAAGGCAATAGCATGTACAACACAAAACTGCCAATTTCTCAAGTACTGAAGGCAGGGAAGGTCTGGAAGCGAGGCTAATTATCTCTCTCTGCCTGGGTATGATGTTGTCAAGTGTAATGCTTTCTGTTGGACAGGTATCCTTACTATGCTCTGTCAGTGATTAACTATGAGGTGAAGCAGCTGACTTGGTTGCGCTACACTGCGTGGATTCCACTGTACCCACTAGGATTCACCTGTGAAGGTCAGCTGTAGCCTTCTTGTCATGCTATAGTACCACAGTTAAGAGGAAGAGCAGCCGAGATTTGGGCTTTAGAAGTCAGCTACAATGCACTGTATTGTAGCTGACTATCTGGGCAATGATGTGTATGTTACAATGTTAGGAGCCAGAATTCTTCTCTGAGAAGTTTTAGAGCTGGAAATCTTTCTCTTATTTTCTGTAGCTACTGTGTGCTTGCTTGCTATACCACACTTTGAGAAGACTGGAGATTTCTCCTACCCACTTCCAAACATCCTGAATGTGTCATTCTACCCTGCTGTTGTCCTAAAGATGGCTCTGGTCATTATACCACTAAGTACGTATGTAAAGATAAACTTCTTGGAAAAACACATCGGTGATAGCGTGGGAAAAACATGTTGAGGTGTAAACCTACCAGTTGTGAGACTACAGCATTTAGGTACCACTTGTGTTGCACAAGCTGGTGTTTGCCTGGTGGTCACATGCAGTTCAGTTATTGAGCACTGGTAGCTCAAGCTGTCAGCCTTTCAGTTTTGTATCAACGGGTGTGTGTTTGTGTAAAATAAATCCAGATTACCAACAATCCATGTGTTATGCCACCTCAGCCTTGCACACGCCTGCTGCAAACAGCACAACTATATGATGGATTGTATGTTTGTTTCTTATAATGTGAAAATCTGCATTCTATCATGGTAGAGTATGCATGGTGTGTTATAGGGTTGTTTGCAAGCTTTCATGTTGGGAAGAAGGGCAGATATATTTTGTTGCAGTACATAATTTGTAAGGCCTATCCACACTCTAGAGGATCCCTGACACTGTTATACTTACTTTTCTCCAGTTGCTTACAACCAGATAACACATATGTTTGCGCAGAGGAAGAAGAAACTGGCAGAGGTGACAAAGAGAGACTGAAAACTCCTTACAGGTTTCACTCTGTTTGGCCTTGACTTGTATAGGTGCTCTTGAAAACATGTGTACATACATGTATTTAGTCTCGTGCCCAGACCGAGACTATTTTGAAATAATTGGCACACACAAAATAGTTCTTTTACCTTCAGCTACTGTGGACTGGTATTGTCATACTATAAAACTCTACTACAAAAGGACTTGCCTGCAAACACAATGTTACAAGTGCTATAATATGACATTGTGCTGCAATTAAGTTTGCCATTATTATGCTGTCATGCCCTAAGAAACTGGGATATATCCAGATGACCTACAGAAAATATAAAAGGAACAAATGTTATCACACTCGATAGAATGTTAGTCCTGTTCCCAGGCTTTTGTGTGTTCTGTGTGTATTTCATATTGCAAGTGACAAGTGCTACAAGGCCCTGGGAACAAGGCTAGCTTCTTTGTGTGCTGCAAAGTTCAAACCTTCCCATCCAGTAAGGTAGGATCAGGTCAAGATGCTTTCTCTGCAAGCAGCAGCTTGTACTTCCTCCCTAGTATAGTACATGTATAGTGACGTGCACAGTATAGTACATGTAGTGACATGGACAGTATAGTACATGTACTTCCTCCCTAGTATAGTACATGTAGAGGACACTGCACAGTAAAGTGTAGTGACATGCACAGTATAGTGTAGAGGACACTGCACAGTGACTGATCAGTCGTCAAAACTACCTTGAGTATTGTTGGTTCCCTCTGCCAGAAGTAAGTAGTCGGTGGCCTATCTCGAATCATCAGAGCGTAGTCACTGTGGTCTGAGTCGTAATGTGGCAGGTACTATAAACAGATTAAGAGCAAGCAGCTGGTAAGATATGCCAGATCAAATGACTGTACTTTCATGAATCAAAATTATGTGGAAAAAAAACCAAAAAAAAAACAGCATACAAGTGAAAAACAACTCACCATACACATACAATAAAGTTTCATTTAGTACTCACTTCTAACAAGACAGAGAGCACACAGTTATAGCTTGTGAGTGGCAAAGCTCCAGTGCATATACACAATGTCATGTTGAAGTATGTCAATAATAACCACTAGTTCAATCTTGCACATGGGAAGTACTAGAATACAGAATCAGTGTCGAGTAGCCTCGTTTCCAGGCCCACACCCAGCTTTCCATCACTTCCTATACAACTATAATAAAGAAACAAAACTGGGCAGGGGGGCTGGGAATGAAGCTAAGTATGAAGTTGCCTAGTGCTAGAGATACCTTGGGGTTGTTGGACTGGTCTACATAATGGTCCCAATCTGGTGCTGAAGGGTAGTCATACAATCCACCTACACATGAGAGGACAGTTTATCACATCTGATTGAATTTCGTTGGTATATATCCGGCTAGCCAAATCTGGTGGACACTTACCCTGGAGAACACCTTGAGGTATCTTGTACTCAGTTGTGTTTGGGAATGCAGAGAGAAAAAAGGCTGCATACCTGCATAAGAGACGCCCTCCTGAATGTGTGTACCAACTCTCCCTCTCTATTGCCTATCACCACTAACAAGGAGAGGCAGGGATATAAAAACATCCTACGGAATTTGTCCCTGAAACACAACCCTCCAATTCTGAGATATTTAGTGGGACAATATGACCTGCAAGATTAGTAAGTACTCTGGAATCAATGCATTACCCTGGAATCGATGAATCACTCTGAAATCAATGCATCACTCATCATACCCAGGTTGCAGGTGGTCAGAATCGTCCACTGCCACCTTTGTAAACTTCTCCAGGAGAGCATTCTTCCTTGTATCCTCCTCTTCTAGTACTGAGAGGACATACAGCCCCTCCACCATCAACTGCATGCAACAATAATAGACTATATAGGAAAACTTCATACAGATGACCTTGGGACACAGTGTCTTCACATATACATCTTGAGGTGATGTATACCTCATTGGCATAGTAGGCTTCAGCACCATTCTTGGGCCCAAGATGCATTTCCAGTTCATAGGCGAGAATGAAGTCAGCTGCATATGCAGTTTCCATATCCTACATGGGACGAAAATGGTAACCTCGTTCCCAGGCCATTCCCGCCTCCAGTTTTTGATCGCTTGCATAAAAACGGAGGGGGAAGGCCTGGGAGAAAGAGTTACGTGCGTGATGGTAATACAGTGAGATCTATAATTGTCATGTCTTACATTTGCCAGGCTATTCCAGATAGTGAATAGCGTATTGACAATGATGTATTTGCTTACTAAACAATGTACGTACTTATAGAGAATAGTTTACTAAACAATGCATATACTTATAGAGAATAGTTTACTGACAATGCATGTACGTGCTTATAGAGAATAGTTTACTGACAATGCATGTACGTGCTTATAGAGAATAGTTTACTGAACAATGCATGTACGTACTTATAGAGAATAGTTTACTGACAATGTACGTACGTACTTATAGAGAATAGTTTACTGACAATGTACTTGCTTACTAAACAATGCATGTACGTACTTGAGAATAGCGTATTGACAATGATGTATTTGCTTACTAAACAATGTACGTACGTACTTGTAGAGAATAGTTTACTAAACAATGCATGTACGTACTTGAGAATAGCGTATTGACAATGATGTATTTGCTTACTAAACAATGTACATACTTGTAGAGAATAGTTTACTGACAATGTACCTTATACTTGTTGTAGTTGACTGACAGAGCTAGTTTTCTCCATGTTGCTGAGAATAGTGGAACAGGGTTCACAATCTGCAGAAATTAATAGTAGCTTATGTGATGACTCAGCTTTTCTCCAC
Source organism: Agelas oroides (assembly GCA_949130485.1). Taxonomy (NCBI): domain Eukaryota; kingdom Metazoa; phylum Porifera; class Demospongiae; order Agelasida; family Agelasidae; genus Agelas; species Agelas oroides. Next base: position 6,230,682 of record OX422198.1, read on the forward strand.
ACACACACACACACACACACACACACACACACACACACACACACACACACACACACACACACACACACACACACACACACACACACACACACACACACACACATACACACAAATCACCTTTTTCTTTGGAGATATAATCCAAAAGTCATCTTCCTTTAGAGTGTCTGCAAATGGATTACAGGCATAAATTAGTCTCATTCCCAGACCACATTCTTCATGTCGGCGACTAGGTATAAACAGCCTATAGCAGCAGACACACTTACCTACTATTCTCTCCACCAATGTTTGTACTTTGCTTCTGATTGTCATGTTAGAATGTAGCCACACCCATGCATTAGCAAGCCCAAATGATACACCATCATACCTGTGGAGAGTCAGAGAATACATATACAACCTTTGCACCAAATTATTCCCTTAAAGACTGGATATGGTTATAGCTTGAATAGGTCTTCATGCCCAGGCCTTCCAACCAGCTGAAAAGCAGCCTGGGTACAATGGTACGGTCACAGGTAAAATAACTTGCATTCACAAGGGGAGGACTGACATGTCTCTTGAGCTGTATCCAAGCCACACATAGTTCTCATGTGGTGCAACACATTCATAGGCTCTGTGAATGAAGGACAATGATTTTAGTGATCATCTTGACCATTGTGACACATTCATAGGCTCTGTGAATGAAGGACAATGATTTTAGTGATCATCTTGACCATTGTGACACATTCATAGGCTCTGTGAATGAAGGACAATGATTTTAGTGATCATCTTGATCATTGTACATGATCATCATGCTAGCTTGACCAACCTGCATCTACCAGTAATAACCAATATGTGGGATCTTGATTAATGTGAAAGATTACAGTGATTGATGATCAACTTGCAATTTTAAAATGTATGTTCAAAACAACACCATGCACGTTGACCGAGATGGTTGTGTATGTTATCTAGACTATGAAAAAGAATTACATGTGAAGATCATGTTATATGAAATTCAACATACCCATTTGTGTAGCCAGTATAGTACTTGGCATATGCAGGATCAGTGGCTAGACCAGCAAAGCGTGCCTGCACAGACAACATAGCTGATTGTGAGCATGCATATTCATACACTTCCAAGCTAAAGTGGCTACAGTGTGACTACTGTCCATGTGATCAATCCCAGGCCTTCACCACCTTCCATATTGATTGTTTCCTGTATGCAAATACTGGAGGGCCTAATACTGAAAGTGACCAAATACTGAAAGTGACCAAATACTGGAGGGCCTAATACTGAAAGTGACCAAATACTGAAAGTGACCAAATACTGAAAGTTGTAAAAGTGTGGGAATACTACTACCAACTGTATACCAATCAATCACCATCAATTTTGGTTCTATGTCACTATATTGCTATGCACTTCTCGCAAAGTTTATTAGAACATGGCTACGCAGTTTGGGAGCAGCATTGAAACACAACATACAATGTAGCCAGGTTTTCCAGTGCACATTGTGAGCATATCAAGTGCTTCCAAAGTACTCCAGAGATCTTCCTGTGATGAATGAATGAATAAACTGATACAGCTTGTCCCAAAGCAACCCTTCTTGGACTATGAGATACACAAACGGTAAATACTTACCATAACTGAAGGATCTTTTGTCACAATAAATTGATGTACCAATGCACCCAGATGTAAACCTTAAGAAAAACAACAGTTGTGAATGTTGCAATGCTCTTACAGTGCACTACGTATTACTCACACACCAGTCCAAGCTGCTCCATCACCACAGTCATCATAGTAGACAACCTGACTGCGATTCCTTCCTGAATACCACACCTCAACTGTATAATAGAAAGGTGAAGAATTTGGAGACCCGGCTAAGGAATGCTCTGATCTACCTTCCTCTGTTCTCATAATCCTGAACAAAGGCCTGAAACTATATATGCAGAACATGCCTTTCACCGAGTAACAAAGTATGCATTTGTGTATATGTTTAAGCTGAGGACTGAAATTGGCTGCAACACATCATGTGCATTACTTTGTATGACAGCTAGGATTATGCTGTTCACTAGGTGTGTGAGGGTTGTGCAGAACTGAAAGATTGAAGATAGGTACATCACCTGCTTGGTGGTATGGGTAGTTGGCAGTTCTTGTCAGCTCTTCAAAGGTCTGGACATTAATCACGAGGTACCCACTCTGATTTACAGAGAGGGGAGGCCAATCGGTAGATATGTTGCCATAGGAGACAGACTCCAGCCATGCTTCCTGCTCTTTAGACAGGCCTGAAGCACACATGGGAGAGAAATATGAATGCGGTGTTATGTACATGTGTGTTTGTGCGCAGGAGGAAAGACAGTTGCAGAGTGCCTCAGCCACGCCCACACCCTGCAACCCCACTTCTAAATAGATTTACGGTACTTTACCTTGAATAGCCTCTGCGCGCAGATAAAATGCAGCAGCTATCACTGCAATAAGCACAAGGATGCTTATATATGTCGACTCCATATGGCATGGCATTAGCCGAGCGCTCGCGAAAATGACATCGTAAAAAATGCAGTAATAAACAAACACGCACAGTCGAACCGCCAGCGACCGGAAGTCCCCATCCGCACGCGCATGCAACTAGAGCTGATGACGTCATTCGTAGTATGGGGCCAGCTGAATATGGCCGAGGAGGACTCAGATGAAGTTTTGGTTTTGTACGAGAGCAGAACTCAGGACTGTATCTGTACTAGGGTTGAGAACAAGGGAAAGAACCCTCTCAGCGGTCGAAGAACTCGCAAGTCGAGAAAACTTGTGCGAAATATTCCTCCAGCTTCCGATAACGAAAGTGGCGCCATTGTGATCGACCCTGAGGAAGACACCACCTGTATTTCTGTTTCGAAACCTTCCTGCTCAGGTGGGAGAAGGGGAACGGTAAATACTACAATGGGGTTAACAAGCAACAACAGAACAACAGGTAGTAGCCCAAGCACAAAGACTGGAAACTGTGTGGTAGCTGGACCTTCAAGCTTGTTGCCCACCACTGAGACAGACTGTACATCAGAGGGTGCCAGTGACAATGGTGGTGATGGGAAAGGTGTTAGTCTGGTGCCAGAGGTGACAACAGGAGGCACTGCTAGTGTGACCACTTCTTCAACACTACCCGCCACATCCCAGTGTGCTAACAACCAGGTTTTACCAACAGGCAGTAGCCATGTAAATTCAGACTCACCAGAAGTGTGCAATATGGATGTTGACGAGCCAGCTCCAAAGAGAAGAAACACTACTTCCCATCGTTCTCTTTTGAGTGACGAGGACGAAGAGATGCCTTTTCCCTTGCCTCGTGATGGCTATGTTGACGCTGACTACAAGCTTGCATTAGAATTGAACAAGCAACTCAACTACAGTGCTAGCAAGAAGTCACAGGCTGCTTTTAATTCCCTGGATGAACAGTTGGCAAGAAAACTGCAAGAAGAGGAGTATTCACAGCGACGTACAAGCACTTCAGATGAGCAACTTGCCAGTGACAAAGAACTGGCCAGAAAACTTCAAGATGAAGAAGAAGTAATGATTGTGAAAACCTTCCAGCATAAATCAGCCGAGAAAGATTCATCTGTACAGATACTGAAGACAACAAGGATCGAGATTGCTGCCTCCTCTCAATCTGAATCTTCTTTGCCATCTGTCGGAGCAAGCACCAGCGTTCTTTCATCTGGACCATCAACCAGTTTGACCGCAAATCCATTCCAGCTATCTGTATCATCAGCAGGCCCATCTGTCAGTTCCGTGATTCCCCCTCCTTTCTCCGGCAGTGCAAGCTCACAAGGTGATGCTGCAACATCCTCTGGCACTTCTTTTGGGTCCTCACACTCTATAAACTATTTACCTTCAACGTGGACAACATGTCCAACCTGTTCTCCTGATGCAGTCCGGAAGTACCACCTCATAGAGGTAACACTAGGATCAGAAGAATGGAGCCATGTAGCCAGTCCCCTTGATTCTGCTGGATTCACTGTGAAGCGTGTCCAGAGGATCCAAAATGCTTCTCTCTGGCAACGGCTACAGTACGAGAAGCAGCTGATGACACAGAGTAGGCCAGCAGAGTTTGACCTTAACGAGAAACTTCTCTATCACACCTCTCGTGCTGAGAAGATGGTCATTTGTGAAGAAGGGCTGGATCAGAGGCTCAGCCGAAGTGGAAACTTTGGTACTGGGATTTATTTCAGGTAGTGCGTTTGAAGTGAATGTGTTCATTTGGTGTTTATTAGTAGTTTTTTTTTTTATTGTTTCAACTCTAAACCACCCCAGTGAGTTTAATGCTACAACTTATCTTAGTGAAAAAAAACCCTGCTAGGAAATAGAACTAAGGGCTCTTTTCAACCCTAGAGGGAAGCTAAGCCCTGTCTATTATACCCACACTTATTTGGTAAATTGATCCTTTCATTTACAGTATGACACTAACAAATTTAATTTGCACTCAGCTGATGTCATTTCTTACTCTGCCCTGCACGTGTTGTGTGGATTCTTTTTCTTGCGTCTTGTATGGGGAATAATTTGACCAGTTTTCCAAGGTGTGAGATATGCAGGGTTGCTTTCTGTATGTATGTATATATGGATGTATGTATGCATGAATCTGCATTGTCTTCCTGCAGTGATGACCCTGTCAAATGTGACCAATATTGGTTTGGAAAGAATCCAAGGAGGATGTTTGCCTGTCGTGTTCTTCTTGGAGAAATCAAAGTAAGTATGCAAGGTTGTAACAACAGTAACTAAGGTGGGGACTTTGTAGTGAGGCTGATAATAGGGTAGAGTTACTAAACACACTACAGTTGCAGTCACAGACAGAACAAACAGCATGTATTCTCCTCTACATTTACGTACTCTCTTATCTGTTCTTGTGTAGGAGTACCCTTGTGGTTCCTGTGATCAAAGCCTACGAAGAGAACCTCCGAAGATTGCACCGAAGCCAGGGGAACATAAAACCTATGACTCTGTCCTGGTGAGTACTTTGTGTGTTGGTAAAACAGAAACACTTCTGAATCTGAAGCACACGTTAGCGGCTTCTCCACTGTATTCAATTGGGGATCATGTGACGTCCATATAAAGTCATGTTTCTGGCTGATGTTGATAAATGTCATGTTTTCTGGCTGATATTCATGCGATGTTTTCTTTATACGACTTGCATAATTATGTGAATATGTTTTTATTTTTAATATGGTGACATGTTTTGCGGATTATCGCTCCTCTTTTTCCACTGGTGTTTCTTTTGTTAGGGCAATATTTCTGGTCAGAACGAGTATGTGGTGTATAATGCATACCGTGTTGTTCCAGAATATGTGATGGAGTACTCAAAATCACTGTCACATGGTCGCTCTGCCATCAGTTTACCTAGAGTTCCTGGTTTCAGGGCTCCAAGCTTCAGAGGTAGAGCTGCTGCTGCTAGAATACGTCGACTTAATGCCTTAGCACCGGCAGTGGCTTCTTTCTCCTCATCCTACAATGTCACCGTTCCCCCGCCTACCATCTTTCCAACAACTGCTACATCAACTGTTGATGATGGAGCCTGTTATTTGTGTACAAAGGATCCATCAACTTGCAAGTGTGGACTAAACTCACGGAAACAATGCAAATACTGCAAGCACCAGCCCTACAGTTGCACTTGTCCAGTTTTCAAGACAGCCAGTGGGAAGGAAATTCCATTTCGCTGTCTCACTCCACTTCTTCAAGGTTGGGTCAACTTGAGAAACTCTAATTCGGCCGTCAGTGGGATGCAGAATTCTGCTGCTAGCGGTGGCCATCAGCAAAAATCCTCCATGAAGAAGTCCTAGTTTCATGTTCATCTTGCATGTGGACAAAATCACATGTAAAATTATTCATTTATCCCACTCTCTTGGTTCATTGGTCACTCATTTATTTTTCATTTTGAGTTAGGAAAGGACGTTCGCTGTCTCACTCCATTCTCCAACATTGGGTTAACTTGAGAAACTCTCTGAGAGCCCTGCTGCTAGCAGTGACCACCAAAGAACAAGTACTAGTTTCATTCTCATCTTGATTTTGTTAATGTGAACAAATCACATGTAAAGTCATTTTCTTGGTTCATCACTCATTCGGTTTCATGTTTGAGTTGAGTCATCTCTTTCTTTGATCAGTTCAGTGCATATTGATGACTTGCTGCTAGGGGGGGAGGGTTCACATGAAGCGTAGACAAGTAACCATAGCAACCTACACACAACTACAGTCATTGCTACATTAGACGTAACTAGAGATCTGTAGTGTGCATGCACTGGTGGGTGTATGACTACAACAGTTATAGATTTAGTGCAATTTTTGTGGATCTGTTATTTTTATGTCCTATGTTCTCTTGTTCCCCACCACTATAGGGTAACATCACTGGGCAGAATGAGTACGTCGTGTACAATGCTTACAGAGTCTTTCCGCAACACGTGGTGTCGTACGTTATTCCACGAAGCAAAATACACACCGCTACAACCTACACTCGTTCAAGTAATGCTGGTACTCTCACAGCAAGTGTTGCTACTAGCACTGCAACTGCTGCCACCAATACATCAATTGCAGCAAGTACAGCCATCAATACATCAATTGCAGCAAGTACAGCCATCAATACATCAAGTGCAGCAAGTACAGCCATCAATACATCAAGTGCAGCAAGTACAGCCACCATTACTCCAAATGCAGCAAGTGTGGCCATCAATACTCCAAATGCAGCAAGTACAGCCATCAATACATCAATTGCAGCAAGTACAGCCATCAATACATCAATTGCAGCAAGTACAGCCATCAATACATCAATTGCAGCAAGTACAGCCACCATTACTCCGAATGCAGCAAGTGCAGCCATCAATACTCCGAATGCAGCAAGTGCAGCCATCAATACTCCAAATGCAGCAAGTATGGCCACTGGTACCTCAAGTACAGCCATCAATACTTCAAGTGCAGCAAGTATGGCCACTGGTACCTCAAGTACAGCCACCAATACTTCAAGTGCAGCAAGTATGGCCACTGGTACCTCAAGTACAGCCACCAATACTTCAAGTGCAGCAAGTATGGCCACTGGTACCTCAAGTACAGCCATCAATACTTCAAGTGCAGCAAGTATGGCCACTGGTACCTCAAGTACAGCCATCAATACTTCAAGTGCAGCAAGTATGGCCACTGGTACCTCAAGTACAGCCACCAATACTTCAAGTGCAGCAAGTATGGCCACTGGTACCTCAAGTGCAGCAACTGGTACTTTGAGTGCAGCCAATACTGCTGTTAACACTTCAAGTGCAGCAGGTGTAGCCCTGACCACTTCAAGAGCACCACATACTTCTGTTCAGCAGTCGTTCGCTGAACCTCCTGGTACAGGATGCATGCTGTGCAGTGGAGATCCAAGTACATGCAAGTGTGGCTTGAACAGTAATGACCAGTGCAGCTACTGCAATAACACCCCTCCCAACTGCACCTGTCCAACCTACAAGATTTTCCACAATGGGTATATAGAGGAGATTCCATATCGCTGTATCCCTACTCTGTACCAGAGAATAACAACTAGGAGCCTCAAGACACAAAGTATAAGAAAGGCAAGAAGAGCAAGAATGGGTCTAAATGCATTCAGTGCTCGAAGCAGTCACAACTTGTCCATGGTAGCCCAGCAGAATGCTCTATATAGAGCTCTAGGGAGCACAAGTAGAGGCACTGCCACCCCACAGACAAGTTTATCTGGTTGCAGTCCCCAAAGTAGTAGTAGTGGTGTTGCTACTAGTAACATCCAAAGCACTACCACCCCAGCAACTACCAACACCAATACCAGTGTCCAAGGCAGTAATACTACACAGCAGAGTAATCTAGGCAGTACAGACAGCACTCCAGGTACTAGCACCTCACAGACAGGTTCATCTGGAAGCAGTCGGCAAAGTACCTTTGCTTATCTGGAATCTACCCCCAAGCGGCTGCAGTCTAGCGCTGCCAGTCCTGAGATGGTTGCTCCCAATACAGAGTGCAAAGCTCCCAACCAAAAAGCTACAAAAACTGTCGTGACCAGTGGCATAAATCCTCCACAGAGCTTTCCAGAAATGATACCAAGTGTGAACAATGTTCGTGAGTCTTCCATGGAAGAGTGTACTGCTAGCAGTTCACCAAACTCCCAGCTTACTCAGCTTACTCCTAAACCAACGTCTCGTGGAAGGAAGAGACGTGCGAAAAACACACCGAACAATAATAACATCATACGAAGATCACCCAGAATTGCTGCCAAGAAAGCCAAGACTGAAGTTTAATAAATGGGCTTATGTTGATCATGATTGAACAAAGAGTTCTTGTGAAGTGGATATGCACTGGCAATATGACTATTGGTTGCAAATTGCGTGCAGTAGCCGCAGGTTAATTTTCGTGAACCACAATCATGCATGTTATGCTGAAGAGAATGAACTGTGACTGATATTTATTTTGTAGTAATTGAAATTAAGTGTGTTTGTTATACTTGAGTAATGGGTGTTTGTTACGTAAATTTTTTATATCAGTTATGTAATAAAATAACTCAAATTTCAGACATTTTAATCAACACAATTATACTTATCATGTATAATGAAAATTATAGTAATGTGGTGGGAGTGAAATAACTTGTGTTCATAGTGACATTTTTGTTAAATTAGGTCAGACAAAAAAAAACATACTGGGTGTTAACATGGAGTAAGTGCTTTGTGTGCATATCTTTCAGTCTTGAAGTGAAAGTTCATGGATCATTTACGTGATGTGGAAGATTTCCTCTCAAACACGTCATCTGGACTATCTTTTACTGGAGTGACGGGACTAGTGACGGGACTTGTGGCTCCATTGCTGGTACTGCTTCCATTCTTCAGTTTACTCAATCGACGCATGATATTCACAGCTTTTATAGCCTGCATCATTGCCTGTGGGAGTTAAGCAAAGTCATGATATCGATGTGGGGATGACCCTATAATCAAACACTAATTATAACTGCTTAGAGATGACGTAGATTCGTGTCCATTAACCAGTTCATTAATTGCCACACCCCACCCATTGTATAGCGGAACACTAGCCATGCATATTGTATGCTATATTACATGCATATGCTTTCCTATTGTTCATCTCCCGCAAGAGATGCCATCCCTAGAGTGGAAGTAATTACTAAAGAGTGGCTTGATGGGTGCTCCAATTAAGTGGAAAAAAAATTGAAAAAAATGTGAAGTTGCTACATCATCACAATTTATTCTGCTTGACTTTTTCTGTCATACATACTCTTGCAGGAAATAGTGCTTCAGTGATAAAAATAAAGCATATGTGCACATATATATCTTGCTAAATTTGTGTACAACATATATATATATATCAGGTAAGGCTCTATAATCTGTAAATCTACTTCTGAAAATCACTGTCCAGGGGAATAAAAATGTAAAGTGATTAGAATACAACTGATTTCGTATGTGTCAAGGATCTAAGAGAGGACACTCTGATTTTTGTGTGTATGTGCATGTTATTTTCAGTTTTATCTGGCCACGAATGTTTCCTTGGATTGTTAATCACCAAACACTTTGTCTGGGCTAGCCTCTGGAGCTACTGGGATGTCGTCATCATTGCTAATACTCTTTGAAGAAAGCTTGAGCTTGTTCAAGAGATTCACGGCACTCAACGCTCGAAATGATGCCTGTGGGAATTTGAAGGTAAACTATAAGTTACTGGTATAGTAGGACAATCGTCACTGCATGTCAGCACACTCGTCAGAAAATCTGAAACAGTCCATCTAACAGACTCTACATCCGGCCTTCTAGCCCCAGTGTTTGTCACTCGCCACATCTCCAGAGATCTGCCTTATGACGAAGTATGTCACAACATGTGACGAGTTTTACCAGGTCTTCTCCCCACAGTAGAACTGCAAGTAACAAACACTGGGGGTTCGAAAGCCCCAAAGCTTTGCCTGCGTGATCTTAGCAGCAACCTTGAACGCATGTAGCTCTATTGTTTTAAAAACAAATCTTATTCCCAGGCCATTCCAGCCTCAGTTGAGGAGGAGAGGACTGGGAATGAGGCTGACTTACCAGCCACCTTCGTCGGGCCCTGAAGGTCTTGAGCCGAGTTGTGCTGAGGCGAGGTGCTGTCCCCTTAGTCTGAAGGAAGGATAAATTGTGTGTATAGTAAATTTGAGAGAAAGGCTTGAAGACTCTCTCCTGCGTACCATGAGATGGCAACAGTGGGGACAATCAACAACAGTTGCTAAAAGTATTTAGTGTAGGTCGGTTGTCATGCATTCGTACAGCTGAAAAAGAACCTTGATTTCAGACATCCCACTAAATCTGCTTACTAACATCCTCCTTCTTTGTCATTCTATAACAGTGTTGAGCCTCTACTTTAGTCTCGTGCCCAGCCCATGCGTGCCTCCCAGCGAGAAACGGTCTGGTGAACAAAGTCGAATTCCTTGGGCTTATTCCCCATAAGTGGTAAGGACCAATGAGGTTGGAAGATCGGTAATTATTACGTAGCACTTCCCTTACAACAGTAAAATTTGTTCATCTCCATTTGAGTATCCTAACCATTTTTTGAGCGGGTTGGCCGCAAAATATTCTAGGTTACATTGTCGCAAAAGTGTGTGCTAGCCCAAGAAATTCAACTTGGTTCGCCAGACCGTTTCTCCTCATGACAGGGTGAGGTCTGAGAACGAGACTAACAATACTTGATCATGTGTTTGACCAGCGGTTATAACCCTGAGAGTAATACTAGTGTAGTGGAGTTGATGAACTAATGCCTGGACATTCCCACCAATGCACAATGTAGTGGAGTTGATGAACTAATGCCTGGACATTCCCACCAATGCACAATGTAGCGGAGTTGATGAACTAATGCCTGGACATTCCCACCAATGCACAATGTAGCGGAGTTGATGAACTAATGCCTGGACATTCCCACCAATGCACAATGTAGCGGAGTTGATGAACTAATGCCTGGACATTCCCACCAATGCACAATGTAGCGGAGTTGATGAACTAATGCCTGGACATTCCCACCAATGCACAATGTAGTGGAGTTGATGAACTAATGCCTGGACATTCCCACCAATGCACAATGCCTTCCATTGTCGGCAGACAGTGGTGACAGCAAAAAGCAAGCGTAGCTATGCCACAAGCGTAGCTATGCCACAAGGGTAGCTGTGTCTACTTTCCTGGTTTTTATCCCCTCACGTGACCATTGCATTGATAAAGGGTTAAATGTTTCACTGTTGTAGTGTAAAGAGTTAATGCCTCACAGAAAACTGTAACTCCCTTACTGTTGTCGTTATCCAGGGATGTTTTAAGCACTGATCGGCAGTTTGTCTTTCTCTGCATGTGGAGAAGAAAGAAGTTAAGATTAGATAGTCGAGCACAAGCAACCAGGTGAGATGGGGAAGGAGAGAGAGCCGGGGTGAAGAAGGAAGGAGAGAAAGGGTGAAGAAGAGAGGATGAGGAAGGAGAGAATGATAAACTGAGAGAGGGAAAAGAGGAAGGGTGAATGTGAAGAAGACAATGGGTGGAAAAGAATATACAGAGGAAGAAGTTAAAGAGGAGATGGTAAAAAGTGGACGAGGGCAGAAGAAGATAGTTGTTTGAAGGGATGAGAGAACCCGCAGGAGAGAGATAGCTGAGTCTCACTTTGGCTTCAGTTTGAGCAGGTTGTCAATGAAATCCTTTGCAAGCAGTGTGATGTCCTCGTAGCCCTCCTCTGGGTCTGGGTCCGGGTACTCAAACTCTCCTGTAGCAATGTTAGTGATTGTCTCCGTGTCATCGTCGCCAAGGAAGGGAGACATGCCCGTCAGCCTGAAGAAAAGGTATGTAGACCTGCTTCTCACAAGACAGCTGCATTCTGAGCTGTCTTGACCCGTTAATTTTTAGAGTGCGGATGTATGTGCACACACACGCACACACATGCACACACCCACACAAACAAACAAACACACACACACACACACACACACATGCACACACACACACACACACACACTATTGGTGTGTAGCAAATTGATCATTACAGTTGGTGGTTGATGTAATTAGTTACATGCTTTGATTGATAGCTCACACACTACTTAATTGTTATTGTATGACTTACAGCACATAGGCAATGACACCCATAGCCCTGTGTGGGAAGAGAAGAGAGGTAGGAAGGGAGGGAGGGAGGGAGGGAGGGAGGGAGGGAGGGAGGGAGGGAGGGAGGGAGGGAGGGAGGGAGGGAGAGAGGGAGAGTGGATCATCAGACAGTCATACAGAGCTAGAGGTTATGCAATTGCTAAGACAATTGCTTTTGGTGACACACTAAAAGGCTATCTCCAGCCGTCTTATGTGGACACACGAGCCGTCGCCAGAACATTGATTCTATAGATGAACACTTAATATGTCCTGTATTACAAGAATGAGTGGGTCTCACCTATTGTTATGCCCCTTTGTTTCTAGGTATTGGATTCCACACCGAGTGTTGGAATACAACTTGAACGTAACGCGATATGTCTCATGCACCACCATGACTCAGCTTGTTGTGTTCAAATTACCAATGAACAAGCAACACACAAGATTAAATACCTTACTCAGCTGATTGCATTCTAGCCTCGTTCCCAGGCACGGAGGGGGAGGAGAAAGAGCGCCTGGTACACACTGTTTGTGCATGTGCTTAATCGCCACGGAATTCCGTGGCGACCGTGTTCGTACGTATATGTACGTATACTGGTGACGTCATAAACTTGCCGCATTGATGTGCTAGTTGGTGTTCTGTTTGAGTGAGTTTCATATCGCGCTGTTCTAGGCCTTCTGGTAGCTAGGTACCTCGAGATAAAGCTCAAGAAAGAACAGGTTGCCTCCAATGAGTGCGTTTACTGAGGAAGCGTATTTATGCGGTTATCCACCATTTCCGGTAAGTCGATTCCTACCACTGCCTACCAGACATTTCTCTTTGTATCTGACAGTATAAAACTAGGCAGAGCATGTAGCGGCGATGTTTATAGCGTCCTAAAAACAAAAGCTGAGGTATTTTTTATGACGGTTTATGCTGTTCACGTGATAACCGCATCGTCATCCTAATTATACCACGTGGTCTTGCCTATAATTACGCGCATGCGCAAACAGTCTGTACCAGGCGCTCTTTCTCCTCCCCCTCCGCGCCTGGGAATGAGGCTAATTGCATTCATGATCACAATGCATCCAAGCAAGCACGTTCAAGTTACATTCAAGTTACCGAAACTCATGTTTTAGATATCATTAGGAAATATAACTCACTAGGTAGAATACCTACCACATATCTGAGGCAACCGTGACGGGGTCATAGTTCAAGACTTCTGGTGCTGTATAAAGAAAGCACAAAAAAAGACAGTATATAAACTGTGGCTCAATGCCTGTCATATACGCTGCACCAGCTGTGATTTACTCACTCACTCAATCATTCATTCGTTCGTTCATTCGTTTGTTCGTTCGTTCGTTCATTCTTCAACCTTGACCAACCAGGGAATCACATTTAACTTTTGTCTCAGAAAATATGTATAGAAATTTGGGCTATAGCTTAGTGGAGGAGTGGTGAGTGTGAGGGTGAGAAGAGGGACCCAGTTCCTCCCTCTGACAAAGGTGTCTATGACTGAGGTGAGGCTATGGTATAGCTATGGCTGATCATACTAATCATGTGGCTGATCATACTAATCATGTGGCTGATCATACTAATCATGTGGCTGATCATACCAATCATGTGGCTGATCATACCAATCATGTGGCTGATCATACCAATCATGTGGCTGATCATACCAATCATGTGGCTGATCATACCAATCATGTGGCCGATCATACTAATCATGTGGCTGATCATACCAATCATGTGGCCGATCATACCAATCATGTGGCCGATCATACCAATCATGTGGCCGATCATACCAATCATGTGGCCGATCATACCAATCATGTGGCCGATCATACCAATCATGTGGCCGATCATACCAATCATATGGCCGATCATACCAATCATGTGGCCGATCATACCAATCATATGGCCGATCATACCAATCATGTGGCCGATCATACCAATCATATGGCCGATCATACCAATCATGTGGCCGATCATACCAATCATGTGGCCGATCATACCAATCATGTGGCCGATCATACCAATCATATGGCCGATCATACCAATCATATGGCCGATCATACCAATCATGTGGCCGATCATACCAATCATATGGCCGATCATACCAATCATTGATTGAAGTAGTGCTTGTTTGTTGGCTGTGTTCAATGGCTGTTGCAAAAGTGGTGAGGGCACTCAATGGGGTTGAAAACCACAAGAAAGTGGGCTTGTTTACGAGCTACATATCTAGCCTACACGTCACTGTGTTGTGTGTGTACGTGATCGATCAGTACAGATTGGGGGTGCTACGTTGAATCATCAGCACTGGTAGCTAGCTAATGAGCCATGGCAGAGTATGGCAGAGCATTAGAGAGTATGACAGCGTGTAGCACAGTATGGCAGAGCATGGCAGAGCATGAGAGAGTATGAGAGAGTATGGCAGAGCATGACAGCATGTAGCACAGTATGGCAGAGGATGGCAGAGCATGGCAGAGCATGAGAGAGTATGACAGCATGTAGCACAGTATGGCAGAGGATGGCAGAGCATGAGAGAGTATGGCAGAGCATGGCAGAGCATGAGAGAGTATGACAGCATGTAGCACAGTATGGCAGAGGATGGCAGAGCATGAGAGAGTATGGCAGAGCATGGCAGAGCATGGCAGAGCATGAGAGAGTATGACAGCATGTAGCACAGTATGGTAGAGTATGGCGGAGGATGGTAGAGTATGGTAGAGTATGGTGGAGTATGGTGGAGTACAGTAGAGTATAGTAGAGTATGGTAGAGTATGGTAGAGTATGGTAGAGTATGGTAGAGTATGGTAGAGTATGGTGGAGTATGGTAGAGTATGGTGGAGTACAGTAGAGTATAGTAGAGTATGGTAGAGTATGGCAGAGTATGGTAGAGTATGGCAGAGTATGGTAGAGTATGGTAGAGTATGGTAGAGTATGGTGGAGTATGGTAGAGTATAGTAGAGTATGGTGGAGTATGGTAGAGTATGGGTATGGTAGAGTATGGTAGAGTATGGCAGAGTATGGTAGAGTATGGTAGAGTATAGTAGAGTATGGTAGAGTATGGTAGAGTATGGGTATGGTAGAGTATGGTAGAGTATGGTAGAGTATGGTAGAGTATGGTAGTGTATGGTAGAGTATGGCACTATTGTCGTACCAATGAACTCAGGTGTCCCCACCATGGCCTTTACATTGGGGTTTACACTGAGGTCCTGTGCTGTGCCAAAGTCAATGATCTTCAGTTGCTTCCCGTCTTTCTCCTTCAGTACAACATTCTCAGGCTGCATGGAAGGTAGTGACCATGTTGGGAACATACCGGCTGGTATTGGGGGAATTCCCCAAGGGCCACAGGGCAAACAGGTTGTGTACCTATACCATGTTGCCATGGAAACACTATACAGGAGGTTTACACGGTAATAACATGCCTACGAGGGATGTAACTGATTTATAAGCACGAGGTACAAGGGCACACAGCATCCCAAGTGCCGAGTGCCTATAATTGAAAACACATTTTGAAGGATGCCCACAAGTAACACTTGTATTCCATTCCACATTAACTCCTGGCTCCCATTCCACATTAACTCCTGGCTCCCATTCCACACTAACTCCTGGCTTCCATTCCACATTAACTCAAGTTCCCATTCCACATTAACTCCAGGCTCCCATTCCACATTAACTCAAGTTCCCATTCCACACTAACTCCAGGCTTCCATTCCACATTAACTCCTGGCTCCCATTCCACACTAACTCCAGGCTCCCATTCCACATTAACTCCAGGCTCCCACCTCCCACTAACTCCAGGCTCCCATCCCCCACTAACTCCTGGCTCCCATTCCACATCAACTCCTGGCTTCCATTCCACATTAACTCCAGGCTCCCACCTCCCACTAACTCCAGGCTCCCATCCCCCACTAACTCCTGGCTCCCACCCCCCACTAACTCCAGGCTCCCATCCCCCACTAACTCCTGGCTCCCATCCCCCACTAACTCCAGGCTCCCATTCCACATTAACTCCAGGCTCCCATTCCACATTAACTTCAGGCTCCCATCCCCCACTAACTCCAGGCTCCCATCCCCCACTAACTCCAGGCTCCCATTCCACATTAACTCAAGTTCCCACCCCCCACTAACTCCAGGCTCCCATTCCACATTAACTCCAGGCTCCTACCCCCCACTAACTCCAGGCTCCCATTCCACACTACCTTTAGATCCAAGTGTACGATACTCTTCTTGTGTACGTATGCGAGGCCAGCCAGGATCTGCTTCATGTAGTACACTGCTTCAGCTTCATCCAGATAGTCCTTTTGAATGACATAATCAAATAACTCACCCCCGTTCAGTCTTATAGGTATGTGTGTGTGTGTGTGTGTGTGTGTGTGTGCATGTGTGTGTGTGTGTGTATGTGTGTGTGTGTGTGTGTGTGTGTGTGTGTGTGTGTGTGTGTGTGTGTGTGTGTGTGTGTGTGTGTGTGTGTGTGTGTGTGTGTGTGTGTGTGCATATGAATGTGTGTGTGGCACAGTGTGCATATGAATGTGTGTGTATGCACATATGCAAAGTAATGGGTGTGTTTGTGAGTGTAGGTGGATGTTAAAACGTACAATAACAGCATGCTGTCATATTATTGAACACACTGGAGTCAGCCACTACTACACTCCCACACTTCACAGAAAGCACAGACAATTACAGCACTATCTGTAACAACTTTCTTGCAAAATGATTTCCATTAGCTGAACCACTCTCAGACAACCTAACCCCACCCTGAGCTACCATAGTCCAGTACTTCCCCTGAAGGTAGAGTGTGCCCTTATACTGCTTCACTGCTGCTTTGAACCAATCCAATCGCTGTTCCTAATCTGTCGTTTCCCTTGGATACACCACTTCTTGAAATGCAAGTACAAATGTTTTGCATAGCTGTGTACATGGTTTGCTGTGTACCAAATTCAATTGTTCAGAGAAACTCCCACATACCTCACAGGCAGGCATGTTTCTAAACTAGTGAGCCGTGCGCTGGATCAACAACTCAAGTTTTGGGGGAACTGGCACATTCTATCGTCGAGTCTAATCGTGGGTTTGACTTAGCCTCGTTCCCAGGATCCATTGCTGCCTCTAGTCTGATAGCTTGCAAAATTTGCAGGACTTGGACAAATGCTAGCCTTATTCCCAAGCCCCAGACAGCTTTCTGGCCCTTGCAGTGCAGTAGGTCTCTTTTGCTTTCCATGACAGGCATGGGCCTGAAAATGAGGCTAGATCAACTTCACCTATATACTGCTAGTAATCCCAGACTGGAGGTGGTAGTAGAGCAAGGCTTAGCTTTCAATGTCACCATAATCTGTACCTGCACATGCAATCCATTTTAATCCCATAGTTCACTGTCATACTAATAATATATACCCACAAGCATACATTCATACTGTAAAATTCCGACTCCGAACTTACAGTTCCATACTCAAGACAAATTCGTTTGCGCACTCAAAGTAATCCAGGACTTTCATAACTGCCGGGTGATCAAGCTTTCTTAAGACTTCAACCTCTCTGTCGACATCTGCCTTTTTGTTTCCCTTCTTCACCATGACCTTGACCGCACATGGCTCCTTTGTCTTCTTGCTCACACATTTGTACACCACTCCAAACTTGCCCCTGTGTGGGTTGGACAAAAAACAAACTATAGGTTCACTTCCAAGCCCTTGATGCAAAGGCTGGTCTGCCACGAGGTAGAGAGAGAATAAAACACTTGAGAAGTAAGAAGATGCATGGAGGGAAAGAAGGGCTGAAAGCATAGAGGGAGTAGGTAGATTCTTTATGTAAGGATGGTGGGGACACGCAGTGTATGTATGAATTTATTTGTTGACAGTCAAAGGGGGGGGGAGGGGGCATTATTATTTAAGTTACATAATATTTGAACCACTAGGAACGTATCATTTCATTTTCATCTGAGGAAGATATTTGCAACAAGATATATTGTTCTAGCTCTGAAACTCATACAAGGAAGAACTCTGGCTGTAAGCCAACTTTTCTCATATTACAGTGAAAGTGCAAAGTTTCTAATTCAGTAATTGTAGATGGCAATATCCTGAAAGAAAGGTGCTTACTGATCATGGTCATGATACGATGCTGTAGCTTCGGATCAAGCCTGTCATTATCAGTCTAGCCATTGGTTTGGTTACTAAGCCTGTCAATCAGAGATTCTTCACTTTCCACTTTATTAGAGTGTATACGATGCTGTAGCTTCGGATCAAGCCTGTCATTATGCAGGGAATTGAAGAATCTTGGATTGACAGGCTTAGTGCAGCTGTCCAGTCCACTAATATAAGCGATCTGGAGTCGTGCATTTTCTGCATGAGATAGCAGTCCCCATCTCCCGGTCACCCCAGTGTAACTGATGAGGCCTGGTATTGGCTGAAACGAGTCCTGCACAGTGGATGACTTTGCATAACATCAAGGCCTGTTTTTTTCAGGGAGATGTGGTCCATTGATTGCTCATGCACCCTGTACTAGTGGCAACAACAAGTATAGTACTTATTGGCACTAAAGGCAAACAACAAGTATGGGTATATTATAGTCTAGCTATGTCTTGCATCAAGAGCGTATAAGAACGGGCGGCTAGAGTAAGAGCGTGTAACTCCAATAGAAGCCTGTAGTCCGGGCAAAATTATTGAACTGCATTTTTAAAAATAGAACACCCGGTCATGTGCTTAGTAACAATGGCTTATGTCTACGCATGTTGCACAGCGAGCTGCCCAGTATGTGTTACTATTTTTAGTACTCGCGGTAAAATTCCGCCCGGTTTCGTAGTTACATGCTCTTACTCTAGCTGCCCGTTCTTATACGCTCTTGCTTGCGTTGAGAACATAAATTCTTTAATACGAAACAATTATAATAACATGAAATTTTATGAGTATGTTTCTTTGTCCTACTATCTATGGTTTACTTAAAACTTTACTCTTAAAGCTTTGATACAGATCTCGGCTGTGATAGCTCGTATCTAACTACCAGCTGGGCATAACTTTGCTCTTGTTATTGAATGTTGGCCTAGTCTGCACGTGTAGCTAATCAGAGCTCGTTAGTTGCTGCATGGATGGAGAGTATACGTGTACCATGGTGGCTGAGCATGAGCAGCTGGTCTGGCTTCTAGCTTCGTGCGCGCGAATGTACGCGCGGCGCTGCAACGATGAGGCCATTTAGAACCGTCACATATTGCATGCATACTGTACACTAGGCTAGCTGGATGAAGACTTTGAAGTACGGATATGGCTAGTAGTGTAGCAATAAAGTGTTGCCTAGGACAGATTTATTAAAATTACGTCTACGTACCTTGCAATCTCATTTTCCACATCGTATTTTCGCAGTACGTCCGGTGGTACACCTTTTGTCGCCATGTCTTGAAATGCAGCTGAGCAAGCTTAGCTGGATATAGGCCTAGTAGTCTTACGTTCTGCAACCAGGTTTGTGCGACAAAAGGGGGAGTGAAGCAATCTAACTTGGTGGAATGCGCTACGTCACTACACCGGAAGCGATGAATAACAAATTATGTAATATATTTCATTAATTCGTGATGATAAACCATAATACTTTGCAGTAAAAATCTGTACATAAAGAAAGGCAAAATGGGTTAAAGAATGATGCTGCATGTGCAAAAATGAACAATTAAATTTTGTGTTTGGTGGATATTAAAATTAATGGTCATTGTCTGAAATGTTCTTAAAAAATATGAAATCAAATGGGTGGAGCTATGAAAATAAATGTTATGAGATAGTGTATTCAAGGCATACCACAAGAGAAGCATACGATATACATAGCAATGGGATACAGATACACAGACCAACTGACTGGCTCTCAGCATATATACGAGGTCAAAGCTACGCCTGGAACATTGATGACGATAGAACTGGTAGCATTCATGAAGGGAGAGAGACCTTCAACAAGAACTTGAGCAGCGTCCTCCCGACCTATGCCCCTCAGAGCGTCGACTACAGTAACTATTGTAGTGCTATCCCCCTTTTCCCAGGTGGCGAGGAGCTTCTCAGTTGGGCTGATATTATCATGTGATTGGTCAATGGCAGGGACTTCTTCGGTCAGGCCAAGCTGCAGAGCAAGTAGACACCAATCTCGGCCAAAGGACTCGGGTGGGTCCAGCATCCGACATAGCTGAACTTTTGTCTGGAGTGGGACATCTCGAAGCAAGGCATAGGGGGCAGATTTTGCTGCAATGAGGAAGTTTTCACACCCGCAGCACACCAGGTCAAGGATGTGTTCTTCCAGACCGCTTTCTGAGTGTCTAACAATGCTGTCACCCCGTTCAGCTTCAAAAATGTCAATGGCGGAGTACACTACAGGCTCCTCCTTGTGTTCCTTAAGATGTTTAGCACTCAAAACATGAGTGCCAATGTTTGTACCAGGGTTTGAGACACGAACAGTCTTGATCACGAGGGAGTGAAACTGTTGCAACAGAGCGTAGCACTCTGGTTTCGTTTCCTCTGTCCCCCTGACACGTATCTCAATTGTTCTACAGTGTTCATGGTGTTGTAATAACACCTCAACCTCCCCTCGGCAGCATTTCAGACCATCACTCCAAAGTGTCACCTCCTGATCGTCAATGTCGTCTGAAAACATCTTCCTCACTTGAATCTGAAGCTTTGGAAAGAGCCCAGGTGAGAATACATCTGATGATGCTCTGCATTTGACATGAACACCAGCATAAACATTGAGACCTGGTTGCTTTTCCCAGAGACCAAACAGTTGCTGCATTTTGATGAGGCAAGGGAACTGGTACACTGACCGATCTTCTTCCCTTGGTACACAGAGCTCGAAATGTTCCAAGAGATTGGCGATGGAGGGAACGTCTGACCTGGGGTAGACACGCTGGATCTCGGAGAGGGAAACTTTACCAGTAACTGACTTCAGTTGTGGGAAGATTGAGTTTTCTGGAGAGAAGGCGGGGCCAAAGATCTTCAGTCCCAGCCAGGCAGGGTCAAGAATGACAATGTTTTCAAGCTGGCCTTCACTGATGTGTATAATCTGAGGAAGGAGGAAGAAGGGAGGGAGGAAGGAAGAGGGAAGGGAGGGAGAAGGGGAGAAGGGAGGAGAAAGGGAGGGAGGAAAGGGAGGAGGGAAGGAGCTATAAAATATGAGTCCAGTTATATAGTATCAAAATTTCCAGGCCTCCTGTCTTTCCTCCTTTCTTTTCTTGTTTGTTTTGATTTGTTTACAATGAAGTTTTTCTATGTAATACCGTCGATGCAAACCGAAGAATGAATAATGGGGAAGATCTGGCTAATGAAAACTCTTGAGACAGAATGCATGTACTATTGTAAACAACAGGGTGACAGGTAGCCTCTCCCAGCTCCCATTTTTGATCACTTGCAGTATGATCAAAAGCTAGATGGTGGCAAGGCCTGAGAACAAGGCTAGGTGGCAGGAACATGGAAGTGAACTAACTTCCTCAGGTAGTGTTGTTAGTCCTGTTTAGTGCTAACAAGTTTATACAAGATTATCACAAGTTGTACACAAATGACAGCTTCCTGGTAAAACTACAGGAAGGAGGGTAGTTACTGTAGTAGACTGCAACAATCGTTATGACAACACATGACTTTTGATTTGTATGTGCACTAGGGTAGGACCGAGGCCCAACATGGTCAAGTACACCACGAGCTAACGAACATTTCAGAGACTAGAAAACATAAATACATAAGTGGGAAAAGCTCTATGGCCAAGATTATGATGGATTCAGGAAGTTTGTGATGAAGACGTCTGACTAGTCAAAGAAACATGTCACAATTTTGTGACCTTCAAACGACATTTACATGGCTGTTGAGAGCTAGATGAACGAATCTCAACCAATCTCGTATAGGCCTGTGCTGCTAGGACTAGGCATGATAGGTTCTTTAGGCAAAACTATAGCCAAACTTTAATAGAACACACCAAACGTTTCGACCGCTATTCCAGTTCTTGTCTGTATATAAGTGCTCCTGCTAGCACATTTTTGTAAAAACCACTGATGATGACCTCTGAATAGCGGTTGAAACATTTGGTGTATTCTATTAAAATTTGTCAAGTGTTTTGCTAAAAGAACCTACCAAATTTCAACCAAATTCTCAGTTTCAGTTTCAAAAACATCCCTGGAACCAAAAGTCATATGTTGTCGTAAAGATTGTAGTACAGTACTACCCTCCTCCTTCCTGTAGTTTTACCAGGAAGCTGTCATTTGTGTACAACTTGTAATTCTTGTGCTAATCTTGTATAAACTTGTTAGCACTAACAACACTTCCTGAGGAAGTTTATGTGCAAGTTCACTTCCATGTTCCTGCCACCTAGCCTTGTTCCCAGGCCTTTGCCACCATCCAGCTCTTGATCATACTGCAAGCGATCAAAAATGGGAGCTGGGGGAGGCCTGTTACAGTGTACCTAGCAGGCTAGAAGCTTCAGATGACCAGAAATCGCTGTTGAAACAATGGAATGCAGCAGGTTAGCAATTAAAATAAATCAGGATCACGTGCCAATGTACATGACGCCATTCATGTTGGACCCTTTTCTTGGATTGATTTAAAACAATGTCAATTTTGTTAAAATATCAAAGAAGCACGTTTCTCCACTGCTTTGTAGCAGGGGAGGCAGGGGAAGGGGCGATGAGAAAAGGTTGTTGCTCATAGGTGCAAGTGTGGGAGGGGTGCAACAATAACAGAATTAATGGTATGCAGTATTCCAACCTTCTGTTGTCACAAGCCATTCACCTTGTCAACAGGGCATACTGCCAAGGGCTCGCCCCTGGTTGGGATGGCATGACGGCGCATAAATGAGTTGTAAGGCAGTTGTTGAATATTTAGTACTGTCACAAACAACAAGTGGCACCACTGTCCCTTCCCCCCCCCCCCCCCCTCCACTCTTCTCCTCTCCCTCCCCTCGATTTGTATGAGCCCCCAATACTCCACACTACATCTTATTCTCCACTCCCCCCTCCCCTCTTCACTCCACTCCCCCCTCCCCTCTTCACTCCTTGTCAACAGTGCATGCTGCCCCAAGTCGGCTGTGCACAACGCAGCTGTAAGCTGTTAAAAGTCTTTATTGCCATCACAAACTGCTGATAAGCAGTGTCACTCAACTAAATTGGAATTTAATTGTCTGACTCAAAAGTTTTCAAGAGCTGAAAAGTAGCACTTAAGCAGTTGAAAGGTAAGTTTGTTGTTTGTTGCGTGTGTGGAATTCAAAACATTTCTTCTGATCAATGTGTTGTTTGCTTTTACTGAGTTCTGACGTCATATGACTGCCAGGCGTGTGACTGAGACATTCAGTTGTGCAAGATTGTGAGAGTTGGTGGTTACCTGGCAGTCATAGCTCAGTGGTCGGAGCACTAACAGCTCAAGCCAAGGGACATGGGCTTGATTTCCAGTAACGGCTGGCTTTCCACTTACCTCCCACTCACCTGTACCCCAAAATGTGTTTTTACCTCCAGCAGAGCCTTCAAAGATAACAAGTTTATGACTGTTAAGGCAACAACACGCATAAGCATAAGCGTACCAAACGTAAGATCAAAGGGCAAAGAACAAACATCCTGTGGTGATTCCAGGTATAGTTGCTTTGGGGGAGGGGGGGGGTGTATGTTAGTATGACAGCTAATATTTCCTGCATGTACCTAGACATGTGACTTAACATTTCCTTATAAGGGTAATTACCAATACTAACGCTATTAGATATGACGACACCTGAAACCTCCGCTAAAAGATACCAATGTACCTGGTATATTCAGGCATGACAGTTGATATTTCCTCCTAGAGGGTACGCAGCTAGTTACGGATGCTTAACCTTTCCAATTACACCTGCTACATAATCGATAATGCATGGTAACCAGGATTTATGGTCCATAACCACCTGACTCTGAGCGTGGAGGCCAAGGACAAGGGTGGTTATTGAGCATAAGTTGGGGGCGGGGCAGGACAGTGAGAACCGGAAACAATCCTAATCTAAAGCTATGAGTGTAGGAGGAGAATCATTCTTGGAAAGCAATCCACAGCACTGTTCACTGAAATCAATCACACAAAGACAACTGCAATTAGATCACAATTTTAAGTAACTGGTTAGTGTAACTGGATCAGTTATCGCACGCCTGTAGTGGTGGGATCTGGAATGGTGTTTACATATATAGCAACTCCACAAAAGAACACAATGGCCAACCAATAAACGTACGTACAGTGTCAGGATTTTGCAAATTCCTCTCCTGCTTTCCAGTCACTGCTAGTGGAAAGTTCTTTACACGAGTGCATGCAAACACACGCATTAGGACTTGAACGGCTATAAGCTATTCTTAATCAACTAATTGGTTGCTGACACACTCACACGCACACACATACACACACACACACATGCACGCATGCACACACACACACACACACACACACATGCACACACACACACACACACACAGACACATACACACACACGCACACACACACACACCTCTCCAATGTCATTCAGTGCAGAGGCTACTATTCTCATCCTCTCTTCTGAGACAAGGGGATTGATGCTCTCCATCGCTTTGCTGTGGAAGTTGGCCCACGTGAGCACGGGAAGGTCGGCATGGTCCCTTCGCCACTGAGGGAGGACCTGGGAGAGTGTCTGAACCAAGGAGGGAACCCATGGCTGGTTCTGTGTGTGAGTGAGTGAGTGAGTGAGTGAGTGAGTGAGTGAGTGAGTGAGTGAGTGAGTGAGTGAGTGAGTGAGTGAGTGAGTGAGTGTGTGAGTGAGTGAGTGAGTGAGTGAGTGAGTGAGTGAGTGAGTGAGTGAGTGAGTGAGTGAGTGAGGGTGGGTGGGTGGGTGGGTGAGTGAGGGTGGGTGGGTGGGTGGGTGAGTGAGTGAGTGAGGGAGGGTGGGTGGGTGGGTGGGTGAGTGAGTGAGTGAGTGAGTGAGTGAGTGAGTGAGTGAGTGAGTGAGTGAGTGAGTGAGTGAGTGAGTGAGTGAGTGAGTGAGTGAGTGAGTGAGTGAGTGAGTGAGTGAGTGAGTGAGTGAGTGAGTGAGTGAGTGAGTGAGTGAGTGAGTGAGTGAGTGAGTGTACGAACAATCAATCAACCACATCTTCCTGAAAAAAAGCAGGCCTAGATGTTATGCAAAGTCACCCACTACCATGTGGGACTATTAGTAATACCAAGAGAGCATAAGAACGGGCGGCTAGAGGAAGAGCGTGTAACTCCGATAGAAGCCTGTAGTCCGGTCAAAATTTTTGAACCGTACTAAAAATAGAACACCTGGCAACATGTCTACGCGCAGCTGTTATTATTTTTAGTAGTGGCGGTAAATTCCGACAGGTTTGGAATTTTCCGTAGTTACACGCTCTTCCTCTAGTTGCCCGTTCTTATGCATTCTTGGTAATAGTTATAGCACAGTGCCAGGGATTTATGGCAGTAAACAGACCGAGACCGAGGGCGTAGCCCTAGGACAAGGTTTGTTTACTACAGCCATAAATCCCTGGCCACCTGTGCTATAACTATTATATATATCCCACCTACTATACTTCATGCATAGGCCAGAGTGGACTTTAACTGTCATAATTTGTCCCCTCAAGGCTACAAGGGAAATTATGGCTCATAATTCCCTCTCCATGTATTTTTAGTTTACAGTCTACTACATTGTCCGACTATAGTACAGATTTTACATCTGTGACAGTAAATAATATTGAAGTTACTGTAAACACTTGCACATGTACAGATGTGTTTACAATAATAGCAACAAAGGGCCAATCAGGTGGGATATATAATAATTATAGCACAGGTGGCCAGGGATTTATGGCTGTAGTAAACAAACCTCGTCCTCGGGCTACGCCCTCGGACTCGGTCTGTTTACTGCCATAAATCCCTGGCACCTATGCTATAACTATTACATATCCCACCTCATTGGTCCTTTGTTGTTATTACTGTAAACATGTCTGTACATGTGCAAGTGTTTACAGTAACTTCAATTTATTTACACACAACTGTGTACAAAAAAGTATACTATGGCAATGTTAGTAGTAGACTGTAAACTAAAAAATACATGGAGAGGGAATTATGAGCCATATTTTCTCTTGTAGCCCTCAGGGAGGGTATCACAGTTAAACCCCACCTGTTGTACAGGCAAAACTATACTAGGTGGGATCTATATATGGTTAATTAGACCACAAATGATGAGTGTTCATACCTCAGCACATCAAAGAAATGCTAATACTGAACAGAAACTACATAAACATTACATGCATGGCAATCAGTAATCTGTCCCAAATTTTATACATGCTTCCCACAACCTCAATAATAAATGTCCTTGCCAACAATGGACGTTTGCCCAGTGGGAGTTACATTGCAGGCATGCTTACACACCCCCCCACTTCCCACTTTCGGACACCTTCCCCTGTTCCTGGAAATTATGATCACTGGTCTACTGGGAATTACTTGCGGAAGTTTTGCTACATCAGCTGCCTTAAATGAGCCTCTGAATGTACATACCAGCTGGATTCAATTAGTTGAGCATGTATACAACTACATGATAATGAGGAATTCCCCATTTGTAAAGCTCGTAAGATATGTGTGTCTACTGTAGCTAAGTTATTCTGTTCCACTTGAGCGAGGAAAGAACCAACACACTCAAGTCTCACTTAGCCTCGTTCCCAGGCCCCGCCCAGCTTTCCGTCACTTATTAGTACGTACTGCAAGCGACGGAAAGCTGGGCGGGGCCTGGGAACGAGGCTAAGTCTCACTAGCTCCCAGACCCTCTGGAGCTTAGCTACATTTCCAGGCTCTCATGCGTCAGTGGAAAGAAGAAATGTTAAAAACCATCTGAATGTGCCTCACAAAGAGAAAGTATAACCTCGCAGTGTGACCCGTTAGCAGGCAAACTAATTAAATCCGTCGTTAGTTTAGTAGTACACAGGTTACCAAGGAACTTAATGGCTGCACAAACTTTTCTCCTTGATTTTCTTGCACGCACTAGAAACGCAGATATTCAGACCTAATGCTAGTGTGTACACATGCAGCAACATGTGAATGTGGTCAAAGAATCTTTGACCAGATTCACACAACTTTGCTAATTGGAAATAAATGAAGGTAGAGTACAGGAGGGTTGTTACCAAAATGTTTCCAAAACAGTTCTTGGGAAGCTATTCTGTTGTTAAGCTTGTACACAGGGCTCGGGGTATAAGGTTTGGCCCTTGTTAGCTATTTAGATGCAGAGAGAATTAAACAGCTCAGTAAGAGACACTGGCTTTGCTGTTTCAGTGCCTCGTATGTTCCCAGACCCTCCCCGATGTTCAGCCGTGTTCTTCAGTGAACGCATCATGACTGTGAAAGCTGCTTACTATAACAATTTGAATGATGTCATAACAATTGAATGACATCATAACAACTGAATGATGTTATAATAATTTGAATGATGTCATAACAATTGAATGACATCATAACAATTTGAATGATGTCGTACATCTCACCTTGAGTACTTGCTGTCTGATCGTGCCCAGTAGACTTCTCAGGCTCCTCATTTCTCTCGTCTGGGAGAGGCGGCAATCGAGGGTAAACACAGCGTCTGGAAACACAAAGTAGTCTCTAAACTCTTCAGCTACATGTCTCAAGACCGACATTCCATTGTTGGGGTACTGAGGAACACTGGAGGTGGGAGGACCATCGGGTACATCACTGGTCAGCTCCTGGAGGCTTGAGGGGTGCTGCTGGTCCAAGAAGCTTCCAACCAGAACTACGTACGGCTTGTGAATATTCTGACCGGCATATCGTATCACCTCACTGGCCGCCTGCTTGGATTTTATCATTGCAAGCCAGAAATGGACCTGTGCTAGCTGTTTGTGAAGGGGCTCCCTCAAACTAAACACGATCAAAATGACTGAGTTTCTTGCCCCAAAGAAGAACTCGTGGGCTGGGTAATACTCCTTCATCCCAGAAAAATCCCAGATGCTAAAGTCTCCAGCGTTTGGGATGACGCCAGATTGGATGATGATGCCATGTGTACGTCTGAGTATAGTGTGTCTGATGTCGGAGGCTGTTCGTCTACGAAACAGACTGCGTAGGAGGTGGCACTTGAGAGAGTTGACCAGCTCTGTCTTCCCCACCCCAGTTGCCCCACACACGAGGAGCTTGGTTCTAGGAAGCGCCTCCTGGCCAAGGAGGAGTTCACTCACATAGTGGTCTCTAAGATCGTCCTGCAGGGATAATGTGTAGGTGTGTGTACATGTGTATGTGTGTATGCATGCACAAGTGTGTGCATACATGTACATGTGTGTGTACATGTGTGTACATGTGTATGTGTGTAGGTGTGTGTGGGTGCATATGTGTGTGCATACATGTGTGTGTGTAAACTTCAACATGCTACAACAACAACACTACAAAGTGTAAACAACAGAGCCAGCAGGATGTAGACTAGTCTCATTCCCAGGCCTCATCCAAAGTGTATGGCAGTTGTTTTGCGTCTGGGACCAAGACTAGACATATAGACACTATTCACATGTACAGATGTGTTGTTTGGCTATAATTAATTAGAGACCCCTATGCATAACAGCTGCAAATGCTATTTTGTCATCTTTTCTTTCAGTCTCATTCCCAAACTCCATGTCAGTATTGGGTATGGAAATGAACAGACACATACATGTTCCCAGTTCTCCACCACAGCTATTGTTGCTTGCACAGTATGAGTAATGCTACTTGTACTGCAACTGGCGATAGATATGGGGGGTGGGGGGGGACTGGGAACAAGGCTAATCTACATGTGTGTTCGTCTCATTCCCAGACTCCACGTCAGGTCTGGAGATGAGAGGACGGTTTGAAGTACCTGTCTGAGGTGGTGTACAAAGGTGGCTAGGTCGTCATGCCCCGAGTTGGCTGCCACCTCGTCTGCCGTGAAACCGTGCTCAGTGACCACGTTCATGCTGCAGCCAGCTGTACACAAGCACCTCACCAACTCCATGTGACCGTACTTGGCAGCCAAGTGAAGTGGGGTAGCCCCATTCTAGTGAGGAGTGGAGAGGACACGGAAAGTTCTTAAAAGTTCTTACACCATTGGGTGCTTTAGAAACTAATATGTTGTTGTAGAACATGTGAGTCATGCAAAGAGCCAGTCTAGTTCCCAGGCCCCGCCCAACTTCCCGTTGCTTGAAGTACGGAAAAGCAGAAGAGGATTGCAAGTGATTGAAAACTGGTTGAGGACTGGGAATGAGACTGACGCAACACAAGACTTGGTAAAATACTGCCTGCATGCAAGTCAGCAACATGCATACCTTATTTGGAACGTTGAGGTCACATTTGGCTGCATAGAGAGTGTGAAAGAGGGACACCTGTCCTTCTCTACAGGCGTCGTGGAGTGCCGTGTCACCGTTCTGGTGTGTGTGTGTGTGTGTGTGTGTGTGTGTGTGTGTGTAGCAGTATGATAGGATAGAGAGGGTATGGTATTAGAATCCTGTACAGCATTTATGAATATTATTTAACGATAACAGCCAACAGTCACATTCCCAGACCATCCACAAATGGTCTTGGAACAAGACTGACAATACACACATGGAGCGTACATTGTCCTGCATGTTGACATTACACCCGCTCTCACACAGGTACTGCACAATGTCCAGGTGGTTCCGACGTGTGGCCAGCTGCAAAGCAGACGCTCCATTCTGAAGACAAACAAGAAATTATACAGTGTCCAAGTGAGCACCTTGTGGTGGCATGGCCTGGGAATGAGGATACTGTGATTCGGTCTGGAAATGAGCTAGGTGACAATGTACCCGTTCCAAGGCTGTCCTGTTTCTACAACATGACAGAGTTACTGTCTACTGCAGGGTGGTATAAAACACTGTAACCATGGTAACCATTGTAGATACGTGGCAACAACTTTGTTGTTTGGCTAGAGTTTGGTAAATTGGAGAGCTAAAACCAGAAAGCATGCGCTTCTTATCCCTCCTCCCCTTGGGAGAGCAGCTCATGAAGGTTTAGTAGTTAATTATCACTCATCAACAGTGCATGATGTCATTTACCAAGCATAATGCACTCTTGCCCCTACTAATTATGGAAAATGAAAGAAAGTTTTCTGTTACCAACTGTCACCATGACAACAAGAAGACCAAACCATTCAGTCAAAAGGTTGGCAAAAGTTTTCCGATTTTAAGTTGGTAACAGATAACCTTCTTTCATAAAGAAGCTGCTGAAAGTTTATATAGGGGGGTGCACGTACGCTGTCACTGGTGTCCAGTTGTGCCCCATTCTGGCAGAGAAGTCTCACGATACTGTAGTACCCTCTCACTGCAGCAACATGGAGTGCTGTTTCCCCCTCCTTGTTGGCAGCTTGCAGTGAGCAGCCAGCCCGTGTGAGACACTCGACGACATTCTGGTAACCATGCCAACATGCACACAGTAGGGGAGTGTCCCCATCCTTTGAAGGGTGTGGGGAGAGAGGAGGGGGAGGGGGGGGAGAGAGGGAGGAGAGTGGAGAGAGGGGAGGGGAAGGAGAGGGGGAGGAGAGAAAAAGAGAGGACAGGGGAGGAGAGTGGAGGAGAGGGGAGGAGAGGGGAGG
The DNA here is from genome assembly GCA_949130485.1 of Agelas oroides. Taxonomy (NCBI): domain Eukaryota; kingdom Metazoa; phylum Porifera; class Demospongiae; order Agelasida; family Agelasidae; genus Agelas; species Agelas oroides. The sequence goes on from OX422198.1 coordinate 6,261,247, forward strand.
AGAGGGGAGGAGAGGGGAGGAGAGGGGAGGAGAAGGAGAGAGGGGAGGGAGAAGAGAGGACAGGGAGGAAGGGAAGGGAGGAGGAGAAGGAGAGAGAGGAGGAGAAGAGAGGATAGGGAGGAAGGGAAGGAAGGAGGAGAAGGAGAGGGGGGAGGGAGAAGGTGGTGATATCAGGGTGGAGTGAGGGAGGGGGGAGGGGGGCCCGGGGACTCACATTGTCCTGAATATTGAGTTTGGCTCCGGACTGGCAGAGGAAGGCCAGCACATCAGGATACCCGTACCTCGCTGTCACATGCAGTGCCGTCTCACCAGCCTGTGAACATAACACAGTGTAACACAGTGTAACATGGCATAACATGACACAGTTGTCTCATGTAATACTACTAAACACAGCACACATACACACCATGGTGTTACATAACATGGACAAATATTCCTGACAAAAGGTAGGCCATGTCACCCACTGCCCGGCTAACACTAGCTAGGCCTCATCAACTAGACTGGGATGACTGGAAGATGAGAAAAAGGGGGTGGCAGTTTGCGGGGGTAGCAGTAATACCATCCAAGACTCATCCTCATGTGCTCTTGCAGTATCTCAAAGGTAGTATGCAGCTGTTGTTGCATTTACTCGTGCTTACAAATTATGAATGTGTTGTCACATGTGGTCACATGTTGTGACAGAGACAGTAGCAGTTCCTACCGTGTCCTTGGTGTCAATGGCCGCTTCTTGCTCACAGAGGTACTGTGCTACGTCCAGGTGGCCATGTCTGGCTGCCCAGTACAGGGGTGTGTCACCTTGCTGGGAGTGTGGCAGGTACAGTGATGAGCAGGAGGAGGGAGGGGGAAGGGGGGGAGGGGTAGAGAGTTGATGAGCAGGGGAAGGGGGAGGGAAAGAAGCAGAGGGTTGATGAGCATGCAGGGGGAGGGAGAGGGGTAGAAGCAGAGGGTTGATGAGCATGCAGGGGGAGGGAGAGGGGTAGAAGCAGAGGGGTAGAAGCAGAGGGTTGATGAGCATGCAGGGGGAGGGAGAGGGGTAGAAGCAGGGTTGATGAGCATGCAGGGGGAGGGAGAGGGGTAGAAGCAGAGGGTTGATGAACATGCAGGGGGAGGGAGAGGGGTAGAAGCAGAGGGTTGATGAGCAGGAGGAGGGGTGGGAGAGGGGTAGAAGCAGGGTTGATGAGCATTCAGGAGGAGGAGGAGGGAAAGAAGCAGAGGGTTGATGAGCATGCAGGGGGAGGGAGAGGGGTAGAATGATTATATGTACAATACTGCAAATGCACATATGGGGAGACACAGATGGCGGAAATGATTCCTGCCGACCTTTGACCTGCAGCATGCATCCCTATAGTCATGCCTGCACTTTCAACCTAATTAAAACATCAGCACAGCTGCGTTCAAGCGATTAAAAACTCCGTGGATGTGGGGAGGGGCTTTGGAATGAGGCTAACTTACCACTCTTCTCAGGAGCTATGTACAACTGTTGCTGTACCATGCCATGTACAAACTACACCTTCTTTGTGGTTGATGCACCCCTGTGTGTGTGTGTGTTCTTACCTTGTCTTTCTTGTCGATGGAGGCACCATTTCTGCATAGTAGGTCAACAATGCTTGACCTGCCATAACCAGCTGCAATGTGCAGGGGAGTTTCTCCGTGCTGAGAGGGGAGAGTGAGGAGGAAAGATGGAGGAATGGAGGGAGAGGGAAGAGAGGGGGAGGGGGAGGAGGGAGGGGGGAGGGAATGGTTGGTATATAACAGCAAAGGCTTATCAAACCACCGGTCAACGCGCCCTTGATAGTAGCACATGCCACACATGCACCCCCCCCCCCCCCCCCCCCCCACACACACACACCTTATTGGCACCGTTGATGGATAATCCAGGTGTGTTGAGTAGCCTCTTCACACCAGACATGTCTCCCTCGTCCACCATTGCCAGGAGCTCGTGAGTGAGTGTGGAGGAGTCCTGTGTGTGTGTGGTGTGTGTGTGGTGGTGTGTGTGCATGGTGTGTGTGTGTGGTGTGTGTGGTGTATCATGCTGTGATAATCTGCCATTCCAATATTGTGTACGTACTAGTGTTTGTTACTCTGAGAGTAATTATCTACTCATGAATATCATTAATAGGTCTTAATTGCCACTCATATTTAGCCTTTTATGGTAAACAATACTGGGTACACCTGTAACCATAGTTACTGAGAATGATGATGATATTAACATTTTACTATAGCAGATTCATACAGTACCATATGGGGCCATTGGTGCTAGCAACAGTTACTGTCAAGGGAGTTCTCATTGCTATAGCAACAATATCAGAACCCTTGTTGCTATGCATTTAGAAAAGTGACTTCAATTGATTAACTTGTAAATTTGCCAGCAACCATATTGCACTCAGTAATGGTAGCCAAGCACCAACACATACGTAATGACATTGTCAATGCCCTAACCCTAACCATTGTGTAATTTTTGTTTCTAAGTTACAAATTTGATATCACTGCAACACCAGGTAAACTCCTAAGCAGGAATTGCCAACGTTTGTGGTAGGCCATGTAACCCTTTGGTCACAGAATTAATGATGTATATCCTAATCATCCATGCAAGATGCTGGTTATAGAAAGGAGTAGCCTCGTTCCCAGGCTCCTCCTCAGCTTGTGGCTGCATACATACATCATGTAACAAAAAAAAAACTGGAGAGACACTACGTCACTGAAAACCAGGGGAGACATTATGAGACCAAAAACCTGGGGAGACATTATGAGACCAAAGAATGAGGCTAGAAAAAAGGTGGCCTAAAACAACCAAGTACAGTTCCAGGCTTTGTTTACAGTTATACCTATGTATCAAACTTCCAAAAGTCCTTCAGCTACAAATACCGTACCAATCTCATGTGTCATTGTTTTGCAATCTCTCTTGGAAGGTTTTCCACCCCAGTCCATATTTACCATGATTGATGGTATCATGGCAACTTGGCATTGCATCTGACATGCTCGAGTCAGACAGGAAGGCTGCAAGAGTAGCGCCCACACGAACTCTGACACAGGCAGGAAGGCTGCAAGAGTAGAGCCCACAAGAGCAAAGACTATTTCTGACACACTAGAGTCAGGCAGGAAGGCTGCAAGAGTAGAGTCCACAAGAGCAAAGACTATTTCTGACACACTAGAGTCAGGCAGGAAGGCTGCAAGAGTAGAGCCCACAAGAGCAAAGACTATTTCTGACACACTAGAGTCAGGCAGGAAGGCTGCAAGAGTACGAACAAAGACTGTTTCTGACATGCTAAAGTTGGAGCAAAGGTAGAACAGCCCGCATGCCTGTTGCAGTCAGAAAGGCACCGTTGAAAGCAAGAGGCATAATTTTAGTTCATCTTGAAGATTTGTGCATTCCATGGGTTTTTACGCAAGCTAGTGACAGATTGACATAAGGTCAGCATAAACCTTTCTAGCCCACCAACAGAAAAATGATATTGCAAGCCAGCTAAGTAACCAGTGTGGTCAGAGAGCATGCAACATTCCAACAGAACTGAAAATTGACAGTGGAGTTATTCCTAAAATTACCTCGCTTGCGGCACTAGTTGGCTTTCAAGACACTATTGTGAGTCTCTACCAATCACCTGGTGGTGTTACATTTCCTAAAAGCTCTCTGAATATCGCCACCTTAATGGTTGCATGTTATTCTACATGTTCAACTGTTAGGTTCAAGTTCCCAGTTGCCATCCAAGACAGCTCTACCAACGGCCTGGTGTTCATAATCCCAAAAGCTGTCACTGTATCACATCTCAATGGTTGTAGGTTATTCTACATGTTCAACTGTTATGTTTGAGTCTGTACAATACCATGGTTACCAACACCACAAATGGTTCTTGTGTGTTACAAATGGATTCGGTTTGTATTCCTGCCTGTATGCTAGACACTGATGTGGGTGTAAGTTTGAACTTTGAACTGTATCTTTATCTTGGATACAATGCTATTCAGTGTTTAGGTCTTCACTACCCGCTGAACACGACACCACTGTAAACACATAGTTGTATTTGTGTATTGCTACCCGGGCCCTTACCATCCCATGAATGACTTTCAGCAGCTGATATTCAGCCCCTATGGTATTTATCAAATATGCCATACTCACACATGCAAGTGTGCGCATAGACGTACATACGCACATACACACACACAACACATGCACACGTATACATGCACATATACACACATACACACACCTACAAACACATACGTATGTGTATGTATATACATACAAATGCACGAACAACCAATGAATGGGGCCTGTAAAAAGACAGACATACACACATGCAAACATACACATGTGCACGTGTGTAGGCACACGTACCTTCTCTTTACTGTTTGTTGCCATGGTGCCAGTGGACATGCTAATCAACACACAGGTAGACACCACTTCATCCTATTTCCTACAAGCAAAGATCGGTGTGGTGGACTGAACCACTGACAAGCATCCAGAGCACGAGTAGGCTGCAGAGAGAGGGAGATGTCACCACACCACTGGCCTTCTTAGGAGATAGCTGCATCTTCACCAGTATAAACAGGATTACCATAGACTAAAGGATCAACATGACCTAGCTTCATCTTCAGCCTAGTACAGCAAAATTCTATGTTAGCCCCTCTGCTCTGCATAGGTACAGAGGGGAACGTTAGCACCCCAGCTGCTAACCAGATAGCTGATATAGCACCACGGACATACCTTCTCCGACTTGGCCTGTTCAAACAAAAATGCTTGCAGGGTATGAAGGGGGCGTTGCGCCAACTTGGAGGCGTGGTCAACAACTTTAATTGTCGCTTTAACCCTCAATCTCCTATATTTTCTACGTGGGTGATAAAATGGCATACTACCGCAAGCGTCCCCGCGAAGACTACGATGGTAAGAAAAGCCGATCGGCCAAACGAGACCGGTAAAACATAAACTAAGGGTTTTTTAATGGTGCAGTCAAAAGTCTGGGGAACATAAGGTCACGTGACTAGCCTGCCCCCATGGCCCATGGGGCGGGTATTGATGTAGCTTGGAGCTATGGTTTATATCTCCGAGTTATATGCTATTGCGAATTGTTTGCAAACCTTTTATTCTGCCTTACACACGTACTATTGCTCTTCCCTCCCTCGTGCATACATAGATGTTCCTCCACGCTATAAGCGTGGGCGTTACAGTGACCCAGGGCCCCGGAGCAGGGAGCCAGAGTCAGCCGAACAAAAGCTTGAGTCTCTCATCACACGAGTGGGAGAAAAGGTGCACTCACCCATTGAGATAGCACATGTATATTGATTTTTGTGCTAGACAACTGAACTGCAGTGAGAACCATCCCATTATTCTCCTTCCTCCCCCTCTTCTCCTCTTTCCTCTTGCAGGGGTTCAAATCTCTGGAGAGCAATCTGGAGGCACTTGCCAGCACTCTATACAACGAGATACCCAACTTCAAAGAGAAGATCCTCAGAAGCATATGCAACTGGTTTGTGTGCATGTTTATGTGCAACATGTATACTGTACACAGTGCATGTGTTTTGTTGGATGTTGCTTAGCAACCGAATCTTTGAACTTGGATAACACGATGTGGGTTAGGTGGAGGTGATAATGGGTGTGGCAGTGGGTTGCTAGGGGCAACATCCAACAAATAAGTTACATTCCCCAGACAGAACAACATGAGCCTTCGTCCTTTGGGCTCATGCTGCTTCATGTGGGAAATGTGATTATAATGTATAGTTTGTACACTGTGTGTGTACATGTTAATGTGTGCCTGTACATTTATGTGCAAGAGTGCATAGGAACGGGCGGCTAGAGGAAGAGTGTGTAACTACGTAAAAATCCAAACCGGTCGGAATTTACCGCCAGTACTAAAAATAGTAACACATATGTGCAGGCACGTAGACATGTTGCTAAGCACGTGTCAGGTGTTCTATTTTTAGTATGGTTCAATAATTTTGACTGGACTACAGGCTTCTATTGGAGTTACACGCTCTTCCTCTAGCCGCCCGTTCTTATGCGCTCTTGGTATGTGTGGTAGCTAAAATGCAGCTACTAATGTGTAACTAATCGCTCATCCCTTTTTCTCCTTCCTCCCTCCAGTGTGGCTACTCTGTCAGAAAAGACAACCATATACTCCACCCTGGTTGGGATCCTGAATGCAAAGAAATACGACTTTGGGGAAGAGGTCTATATACTGCACAACTAGCCTTACAGCTGCCATTTCTCAGCTCACCTCTCTGCGCCCCTCCCCCCCTTCCCCCCTAGCCTCGTCCCCAGGCTCTCTCCTCAAAAACGGGAGAGAGCCTGGGGACAAGGCTACTTCCCCCCCACCCCTAGCTTTCCTTTCTCCTCCTCTCCTATCTTGCTCTTGTCTGCTCTCTCTCTGCTACAAACTCTTGTTCTTTTTCCTTTGAAAATAGTCTTGATAATGCTGCTGTATATATTTTCTAGCATCATTGTTTCTTTCTCTTGTGCACTTTAATCAGTTCTTGGACATGCTAGTTGAAGACTTGAAGAGTGCTTTGGCGTTGAAACAATTTGAGAAAGCAAGACAGTTGGTGAGTTTGAAATACATCCATACCATGATCACACATGCATTCTGACCCTGGGACAAGCCTCTCAGGCCCTTTCTTTAATATACACTCCTCCTCGACATTTTGGGCCATTTCGTCAAATTTAATGCCCGCCAAAATTTCCCGCTATACAGTATTTACTCCTCCTTGTACTCCGTTGACGTTTTGTAGTATATACCCCTTTCAAAGTTTTATGGCAGCTATGATTTGATACACTCCCCTTCCCCCCCTTCTCTCCATTCTCTCCTCTCTTCATTCTCTCCTCTCTTCTCGTTCTTCCTATCTCCCCCTCTCCTAGGTTCGTTTCCTTGCTGACCTGGTGAATGCCAAAGTGGTCGGGTCTTCCTCCATCATGAGTCTCTTTGATACCTTCATCACTGTCACCTACGAGCCAGACATCCCACAGGTAGTGGACTGTCGCATAAAATGACTCCCATTTGTGTGACAGTCATGTGAGCCTCACATGACTCCCATGTGAGTCATGTGACATCACATGATTCTTGTGGCTCCCATGTGACTCTCATGTGAGCTCATGTGACCTCACATGGCTCCCTGTGGCTTCTTTTGTTTCTCAGGTTCGATCAGATTGGTATGTGTACATGATCCTCTCCGCCCTCCCATGGGTTAGTGCTATACATGCACGCACGCATGCACACACACACACACAATAATCCTTGTTCCCAAATTGAAAGTGAATGAGTAAAATATTAGCTAGTACATGTATGTGTTATTGATGTGTGTACGTATGTTGGTATGTGTGCAGGTGGGTAGCGAGCTTCAAGGGAGAAAACAGAAGGAGCTTGAGAGACTCTTTACAGCTCTTGAGAACTACATGAGGTACTTTATCCTCACCATCACACTGCACCCCTCCTCCATCTGCCCTCACACCTTCACACTCCCCCCTTCACACACACACACACACACACACACACACACCACAGCAAAAGGACCACTCCCTACCTCCCAGCCTTCCAGGTCTGGGCCTCAGATCATCCCTACCCCCAAAGAGATGTGAGTGAGGGTGGGGAGGGGGTGAGGGTGGAGAGGAGTGAGGGAGTGAAGGTGGGAAGGGAGATGTGAGTGTGAGTGAGGGTACGGGATGTACTTGTTCCTCTGCTGTCTCTGAAATTTTGGGGAATGTAAACATTTGTGTGAGGTGGATGATTTGCATGCATGTCCTCCTAGGGGGGTCTGGGGGAATGCTCTCTGGGGGGTTGGATGTTGTTGGTGATGTGTTTTGCTTTCCTCTGTGGCCCATGTTGCAGTACCTGGAGTTGTTGTGGCTACAAGTGAAGAAGATGAGGGAGAATGAGTGGAAGGTGAGTGGTTTGGTGCCTGGGTGCTCGTGTAGCTCGCGGCTAGATGAGTCATTTCTCTGGCCTAGACCATCAGCTACAGCTAGACGTCCTGTCTTTGCCTTCCTCTACCATACTCTACCATACTGTACCACACTCTACCACACACACCATACCCCACCATACTCTACCATACTGTACCACACTCTACCATACTCTGCCATACTCTACCACACACACCATACTCTACCACACTCCACCATACTCTACTATACTCTACCATACACTACCATACTCTACCATACTCTACCATACTCTACCATACTCTACCATACTCTACCATACTCTACCATACTCTACCATACTCCACCATACTCTACCATACTCCACCATACTCCACCATACTCCACCATACTCTACCATACTCTACCATACTCCACCGTACTCTACCATACTCCGCCATACTCTGCCATACTCTACCATACTCCACCATACTCTACCATACTCTGCCATACTCTACCATACTCTACCATACTCTACCATACTCTACCACACTCTACCACACTCTACCATACTCTACCATACCCCACCACATATCATACTCTACCATACTCTACCATACTCTACCATACTCTACCACACTCTACCATACTCTACCATACTCCACCATACTCCACCACACTCCACCATACTCTACCATACTCTACCACACTCTACCACACTCTACCATACTCTACCATACTCTACCATACTCTACCATACTCTGCCATACTCTACCACACTCTACCATACTCTACCACACTCTACCATACTCTACCATACTCTACCATACTCTACCATACTCCACCATACTCCACCATCCTCTACCATACTCTACCATACTCCACCATACTCTGCCATACTAGCTTCTTTTGCTTGTGTTACATGTGCCCATGCCTCTCCTGACATGTGCCCATGCCTCTCCTGACATGTGCCCATGCCTCTCCTGACATGTGCCCATGCCTCTCCACAGGAGCGACTCTTACTAAGATCTTACGTTGCCTTTGACTCAGAAATCGGGAAAGCATACTCGGTAGGTTTGGATACTTCTGGCCGCCAATACTGTATTCTCCTTTGATCCTCCTGCTCCCCTGCACTCCAGCACCCTCTTCCCAACATCCATGTTCCCAACCACACTGAGGAGTCTGTCTACCCGCTGCCATTTGCCATCTTCAGGATATTTGGAGAAGAAGACTTGCAGTATACCCCTTCCGTGAGTTCACAATGACTGACCACTGCATCTGGAACATGTCTTGAACAGTTGTGGTTAGCAGCTTGTTTAGTCTCTTTATGTTATTGCCAGCATTTCTGTAACTTTGTGATTGCTTCCCTCTCTCATTCCTCCCTCTCTCCTTCCTCCTCTCCTCCCTCCTACCCTCCTCTTCCCTCTCTCTCTACATCTCTCCTCCCTCATTCCTCCCTCTCTCCTCCCTCTCTCTGCCCTCTCTCCTCTCTCTCTCTCCTCCCTCTATCCTCTCTCTCTCCTCCCTCCTACCCTCTTACTCCCTCTCTCTCTCCATTTCTCCTCTCTCTCTTCTCCTCACTTCCTCCTTCCCTCCTCCTCCCTTTCCCTCCTTCGTTTCCCCTTCTCTCTTCTCTCTCCTTCCTCCCTCTCTCCTCCCTCCAATCCTCCTCCTTCCCTCCTCCTCCCTTCCCTCCTCCTCCCTTCCCTAGGGCTACATGCTCCCTCCAGTGGATTCCATTGATCGCTACCTGGCGGAGGAGATGGTCAGATGTGTTCTCATGTCCCACGCCAGCAACAGGAAAGAATGGTACATTGACTGAGTGGAACATTGCTGTACTTTCTGTTGCATGCTTTCTGTCACCTCTGTGCTATGGTGCAGAGTGCCTTACACACCTGCACACACACACACACACACACACACAGTGCACAAACTCTGATGACGTTTGTAGATAGAGCGGACAGAATCAGGCTTCCAGTGGAGTACATCATCACAGAGGTGGAACACAGGGTGGACAATAGTGGCTGAAAACTCTCCCTGACCATTATGCTCACTCTCTCCTTCCCTCTCCTTCCCTTCCTCCTCCCTCTCTCCCTTTCTCCCCTCCCTCCCTCCCTCCCTCCCTCCCTCCCTCCCTCCCTCCCTCCCTCCCTCCCTCCTTCCCTCTCCCTCCCTCCTTCCCTCTCCCTTCCTTTCTCCCCTCCCTTCTCCCTCTCCCTCCCTCCCCTCAGGTACTGTTTGGCTACATCCTACAGCTTCCCTCACCTCCGCACGTGGCTGTGTACTATGGCACAGTGTTCATCGAACTATGCAAGAACAACCCCGCAACCTTCCCACAAATTGTATCTCTATTCAGCACTTTATTGGCACAGTAAAATTAGTAACCAAGTAACAAATACGAATTAAAAAACATTTTTCAATAATTAATTCAATAATTGTGTTTACTAGCCAACTAACTAACTAATTATTTTTATTTCAAATGTTAGGATTTATTTCATAGGAAGCTTTGTTTGTTAATTATTTCTAATGTTAGGATTAAGTTTATTTCTACTTTGTTTTCGGTCTTCGGTTTGTTTCTGAAAGTAAATAGCTCATTGTAGACAAGTGAAAACGTTTTTGAAACCACCTTAAAGGTTTTTGTTTTCTTTGCATCGTATTAACTTTACAGATCTAGAAAGAGATTTCGCAGCCACAGATTTGACATTATTTTCGCTTGTGAATTGTTTATTTTCGACATGATTTCCTTGACAACCACCACCAGCTCTCACAGACCACAGACCTGTTGTTCAACCGCCTGGACAAAATGAACTCCGTTTGCATCAACAGGTGACTTACTTCTTTGGTGAAATGGTCGTCAACAGCTGTCTGTCATGTTGTTTCTTCTCTCAGGTTTGCTCGCTGGTTTGCTTATCATCTGAGCAACTTCAAGTATCAGTGGGACTGGAGCACATGGTATGGCTGCCACTGATATGCCCTTCCTCCACTCTGTGTGTGTTTGTCTGTTTTTCTGTCTCTTCAGCAATTGAGGGCAATGAAACATTCACCACTCCCATCATCTCCCCCCTCCCCCCCTTTTCTCTGCTTTGTTCACCTCCCCTCCCCTCCCCTCCCCTCCCCTCCCTCCCCTCCCCTCCCCTCCCCTCCCCTCCCCTCCCCTCCCCTCCCCTCCCCTCCCCTCCCCTCCCCTCCCCTCCCCTCCCCTCCCCTCCCCTCCCCTCCCCTCCCCTCCCCTCCCCTCCCCTCCCCTCCCCTCCCCTTCCTCTCTTCCCCCTCAGGATCTCTTGTTTCCAGGGGGCTCCAGATCACCCCAGTATTCAATTCATCTGTGAGGTGTTTGCCAGATGCACAAGGTGAGGTTTAGTTTCACCTCTGACGGCCAGTCTTGTTACTAACTTACCACACACACATAGGCTTGGAGGCTATGATGACTTTGTGGATCTGATTCAAGACCCATTCACTGCCTTGCTTCCCCCCGAACCCTCCCCCTTCTTCAAATACTCTGCAGAGCTGGAAGGTGGGCGTGTGTATCTTGATAGTATAATTTGTGAAACTAAATTTTTAGTATGTACAAGAATAGGAATTGTGGGCTTGATAAATCTACTGATGATTCAATTGACATGAAATTTTATTCGCGTGTGCATGCACGCACACACACACACACACACATGCACACACACACACACACACACACACACACACACACACACACACACACACACACACACACACACACACACACACACACACACACACACACACACAGCTCCCCTGCCCGAGTCCCAAGTAGCCACTCAGCTGCTTGACTCCATCAAGGCGAAGGAAACAACTGACAAAATGGCCACTGTACTGGATTCTCTAGCTTCCCTGGACCCTGAGCTGGGCCAGAACCGAGACAGTGAGTGGTTGTTCTAGCCAGTCTCATTCCCAGGCCACTCATATTGTGAAAACATCTGGGAATGAGGCTAGGTTTGTCAAGTGGGCCAAACAACCATAGCTAGTTGTGCAGAGGCCGGTAGAGTCACTAATCAAGGTCTTGCTAATTTTGTAAGATAACATAATAAATCTCGCCTAACCTCATTCTCAGTTCTTCCTCTTCTCCAGGTTTTGATCACTTGCTGTATGTGAAAACCTAGCCTCGTTCCCAGGCCCGTTTCAAAAATCGGAGGAAAGGGCCTGGTATCTACTGTTTGTGCATGGATACCTTGCCCTTTTCTCCGATTTTTCAAACGCCTGGGAATGAGGCTAGTGAAGACCGTAACCCAGGAAAGGCCTGGGAATGAGGCCCACTATCACTAGGTGTTAATCACTTCCTCTGGACTGGTGTCTACAGCTTGCCTCCCTTCTGTAGTTTTCACAACTCCTATGATTGAAACTTGCTTAGCTAAGTAGCCCATTGCTCATTGCATTGAACTTTGACCTCTTATCCTTCAGGGTTGATTGATGCAAAAGTGGCTCTTTTAACGCATTGTATTCTCCATGTTGGGAGCAAGACCATCAGTCACTGCTTCCTGGCGCTCCACAAGTAACTACCCCCTCCCCTTCACATGGTCGTACACATGATGCACCACAGTCATCATTGTGTTTTTCTTCTTGTAGGTTCCGCCCCCTCTTTATTGACTTAGCAAGGACTGACGAAAGCAAAATGGCTTGTCTGAAGTCTGTAGCTGAGTTTTTTGTCAACAACTGTCAGGTACATGCAAGAGAGAGAGTGTCATGTTGTAAATGACTGTACCAGCTGCTCATATATAGTAGGACTTAAATTTTGATGTTTTGGCCACTTTGTCCCACTCTGTATATTCCAGCTGCACACTCTGTATATTCCAGCTGCACGCTCTGTATATTCCAGCTGCACACTCTGTATATTCCAGCTGCACACTCTGTATATTCCAGCTGCACACTCTGTATATTCCAGCTGCACACTCTGTATACTCCAGCTGCACACTCTGTATACTCCAGCTGCACACTCTGTATACTCCAGCTGCACACTCTGTATATTCCAGCTGCACACTCTGTATATTCCAGCTGCACACTCTGTATATTCCAGCTGCACACTCTGTATATTCCAGCTGCACACTCTGTATATTCCAGCTGCACACTCTGTATACTCCAGCTGCACACTCTGTATACTCCAGCTGCACACTCTGTATATTCCAGCTGCACACTCTGTACATTCCAGCTGCACACTCTGTATATTCCAGCTGCACACTCTGTACATTCCAGCTGCACACTCTGTATATTCCAGCTGCACACTCTGTATATTCCAGCTGCACACTCTGTATATTCCAGCTGCACACTCTGTATATTCCAGCTGCACACTCTGTATACTCCAGCTGCACACTCTGTATATTCCAGCTGCACACTCTGTATATTCCAGCTGCACACTCTGTATATTCCAGCTGCACACTCTGTATACTCCAGCTGCACACTCTGTATACTCCAGCTGCACACTCTGTATATTCCAGCTGCACACTCTGTATATTCCAGCTGCACACTCTGTACATTCCAGCTGCACACTCTGTACATTCCAGCTGCACACTCTGTACATTCCAGCTGCACACTCTGTATATTCCAGCTGCACACTCTGTACATTCCAGCTGCACACTCTGTATATTCCAGCTGCACACTCTGTATATTCCAGCTGCACACTCTGTATATTCCAGCTGCACACTCTGTATATTCCAGCTGCACACTCTCTATATTCCAGCTGCACACTTCAGCTGCATGCTGTGTATTTTCCAGCTGCACACTTCAGCTGCATACTCTGTATTTTCCAGCTGCACACTCTGGTGGTGGACAAACTGATTCGCATGCAGATAATAGACTCAATGGCTGTCATCAACTGGCTGTTTACCCCCGAAGTAATGCCCCAGTTCACCAGGTAGGAAGGAGACATCCCATGGTGGATAAGTCATGACTTTTGAGGGGAGAGGTATATACCAGCAGATAAAACTCTTCCTCCTCTCTTCCCTTCTCCTCTTTCACCTTTGATCCCTTGCCCCCTCCCTCTTCCCCCCTCCCTCTTCCCCCCTCCTCTCTCTTTCTCCCCTCTCCTTCCCCCTTCCCTCCCAACCCTCCAGGCAGTATGTTTGGGACATACTGGAGTCAACAGTGCTGAAGACCAACAAGGCATACCACCAGTCAGTCCAGGACCTCGCCGACACAAAGGAGAAGCTGAAAAAGGTTAAGAGAAAGAGAGATCACTAATCCTGGGCCAGTGTTGATATCAACTCTTTCTCTGTACATTGTATCACCTTCTTCTCTCCATTAATTCCCTTCCCTTTCCCCTTATCTCTTCCCTCTCCTTTCCTCCCCTCCTCTTTCTCCCCACATCTCCTTCCTCCCTTTCCTTTTCCCCTGAAGGTTTCTCACCTGGATGAGGTGGCAATGGGTAGTGAAGAGAGGCAGGAGCTGGAGGCTAAGATTGATGACCTCGAGGAGAGAGTGGATGAGTGCGAGAAGACACAGAAAGACATCTTCCTCACCATCTGCCAGGTACATTTGTCGATCCATTTCACCAATCCCAACTTGATCCCGTTTCACCAACCTCCTACATTCCTTTACAGAGGTTCATTGCAGTTCTCTCGGATCACTTGACCCACTGTGACCAGGAGGGTGTGGATTACGAGACCACGTGGTTCCTATGTACACTGGACAACTGCCGACAACTGCTTGTGCATGTGTGTGTGTGTGTGTGTGTGTGTGTGTGTGTGTGTGTGTGTGTGTGTGTGTGTGTGTGTGTGTGTGTGTGTGTGTGTGTGTGTGCGCGTGCGTGTGCGTGTGTGTGTGTGTGTGCATGTGTGTATGTTAGTGTGTGCGTGTGTGCGTGTATGTTAGTGTCGTTTCCAGGCCCCCACCCATCTTTCCGTTTGCTTAAAGTGATGGGAAGCTGGGCAGGGAATGAGACTATGTGTCAACTGACAACTGTGCCATGAAGCTAGCCATTATACACGGTCCTACCAACTTTTAAGTTAATCACCTGCAGAATGGCTGTGGGGACCCTAGCCGTGTCACAGCCTTCTTCCCACACCTTCCTTGCCTCTATCTGTTGATTGCCTGTGATACATGCAGTGTCTAGCCAGTTCACAATAACTCATGGCATAGTAAACAGGTTGATTGATTATACAGAACATTGAGTGCTCTTATACAGGCAAGAGCGCATAAGAACGGGCGGCTACAGTAAGAGCGTGTAACTCCGTAAATTATTGAAACGTTACTAAAAATAGTAACACATACTGCGCAGCTGCGCGTAGACATAAGCCGTTGTTGCTAAGCACGTCCCAGGTGTTCTATTTTTAGTAACAGTTCAATAATTTTGACCGGACTACGGGCTTCTATTGGAGTTACACGCTCTTACTCTAGCCGCCTGTTCTTATGCGCTCTTGTACAGGAATAGCACAGCCAAAAAGATAGTGAACAGAACAACTGAAAATAATCAGACAGCATTCACAAAAACCAGACTACATTGTATCATCAAGACAATGCAATCATGTTCACATTGTGTCCATTCACTACAATACATGTATTCAAGAATGGAGGGGAAGGCCCAGGAATGATGTCAGTTACTTATTTTATCCCTCCACAGAACTACACAGAGCTGATTAGGTACTCTACTAGTCTGGAGACGCTTGCCTTCACTGCTGACGTGGACTCCCGCATTCTGGAAGTCTTCCAACAATTTCAAGCACTACTCTGAAGAACCTATCCAGTTTTGAATGATTGTAAAATGAGAGGCAGGCAGACATGCCATGACAGCTACTGTGTACACGCTGCATACGTGACATTGTACACATAGTAAATTACCAGCGTTCTCTTCTGGAAGCTCATTGGTGGACCCTCACTTGTAGTACTGGTATGGTGTCACAGGACTCAAACCTGGGTCTTCTGAATTGTGGTCAGAATGCTCTTACCAACTGAGCCACTGTTAGTAGCTCTGTCATTGGAGCAGTGGATAGATGACCCATAGCATAGCCTCGTTCCCAGGCCTCCCCCATTTTTTTGTTCTTTGGTTTGCATCCGCTTCTGTGTAATTATACTGAATGCAAACCGAAGAACAAAAACAGGGAGGCCTGGGACGAGGCTACCATAAGCACGTACTGCTTGATGAAACACATTGAGGCAGGACTTCTGACCAATTAAGGCTTGAGATCCACTTTGGGAATCAAGCAAAAGGCTCTGCAAAAATAAAGTCCTTGTAGTGTCCTTCCATTGTACAATGACCCCATGGCAGCAGTTTGGTAAAACCACAGCAGAGCCACTTTGATATCAGAAACATACATGTTAAAAATTGTGTACATACAAAACCTAGATCTCATGTACAGGACAAATATCAAGTCTAGTCTCCAGTCTGTCAGAAGTCAGACACTCGTCCTTTCCTCTCCCAGTCCCCATATCTTGTCGGTTCTGGTCCCCTTGGTCCTCCCCTCTCCCCCGTGTGGGGGTTGATGCCACCCAGCCACTCTGGTAGAGGCTCCCTCTCTGCATCAGGGTGTTTCTTCAGCCCGCCAGTTGGGTCAGGCTGGGGCTGTTCATCACCTACAGTGGTACTTGAGTCTGAACCATTCTTGCTCGAGTTCCATCTATGAAACAGCAGCCCCAGAGGGGGCACAGCAGGTGTGTGGTGGTGGTGGTGGCTGCAAGCTATTTGGCTGTTACTGCCAACTGTTCTTTCACTCTGTAACGAAAGTGTCAGCTGCCTTCGAATTATCAGCCTGTATTTGTATAGGAGTCTGGTGGACATCAGTGCAGTAGCTTCTGGTCTCATACCCATTGATTCTGGGAACGAGACAGTCCAGATTTTAATTTAATTAACCCTTTCTGCACTATGGTAGGAAAAGGCGCCATGTGCCATGTGGACATCAGTGCAGTAGCTTCTGGTCTCATACCCATTGATTCTGGGAACGGCCATGTGCATGGCGGCCGTGCAGTCGTACGACGTGGATTTGCAGCTATAATCTTTTGCTAAGAGCTTGGGAGAGACTCAGAGAGAGGGAGGGAAGGAGGTCAGCAATGGCGAGTCTACTGACAGAGATGCCCAACGTGCTGGACGTGCGCGAGATCTGGTTCACCAACCTCCTGCTGCTAGGATTCGACCCCGCAGCCAGCGAAGAGAAATTCAAAATCCATTTCTCAAGGTATTTGCTTTTATGGTTTATCATCATGCCCTGCTCCTACTCAATAAAGAAACTAATTGCGGTGTTTCCGTGCAAATGTATGTAGGCCCTAATGATGCCCATAGGAATACTGACTAGGGTTCAAAGTATGGAGTCCAGAGATGCATTGTATCTTGGTTGCAGGGATATGTTTGCCCTCATCAACAAGAAGGGCATGGAGGTGGTGGTGCACTTTCTGTTTTCAAGACTGGATTCTCATCTGGCCTACGAGGAATTCAGGTACTAGCAACTACTATCCTACATAGCATTAGCAGATAGAACTTCAAGGAAATACTGTGCTGGCCGCCCCTCTCACCTGATATTCATATTCATAACCTAGTCATGCCCTGCAATGGTATGCTTGCTTGCCCCTGCTCTAAAACAGTTACACAATTGGGGAAATGCTATTACAGCCGAATAATAATGATAGCTATCTAATTGGGGGAGTGTGAACAAGCACCACAATTGTGATGACACGTCTGTCTATGTGTATTGTCCTTTTGTATATAGTATGTGATCAAAGTGTATTTCAGTGTGTTAGTTGATCATATTCTGAGGATATGGAACAGTTAGCTATGTTTCGAAATCAGGAGAGAGAAGAGGAGGCATAAAATCAATTTTCTCTCTTTTTCTGTTGTTAAGCACATACACTTATAGCTCCACAGGAAGGAAATGAGCGCCTAACAGCGAGGTGCATTTAGTGTGTGCTTTATTTAGGGTGCCGCAATAGATGGTTTTCATGGGGTGTGGCTTCACTTCCGGAGGGCGAGAGTCGGGGTCTGTGTTTAGTGCAGCTGTGTGCAAAATACAGGCTAGTTAGCGCTATGTTGAGTCCTTACCATTAGTGTTGAAAAATAAAAGAAGCTGCTTCTCTCAAGGGGAAACATCCGCTGTACAGCTGCATCTTGATCCCGCGCTTGCCCTCCAGAAGTAGGACGCTTAATTGACATTTAGAAACCATCTATAACCGCATGCAAAACAGCACTTATCAGCAAATATGTGCTTATAAGCAGAATACGCTTAACAGCACGAGTTTGCTAACCAGTGTATATTATATGGATGATCAATTCTAGACAGTGTAATTTTCAATGCATTTGTATATGTGTGCTTATATGATGTAAGAGGGACTGTTACTGACCTTCATGCAGGGACTGTTGGCCTGTATATGACAAGAAGCTGGAACAACAGTTCCGGAAGGCATGCTCTAATTGGATCGCTAGAATAGCCAAGGTACACACATATATGGCCACCCTCGGCCCAGGAAATAGGGTCTAAAACAATAATGTTTCTCTCCCATTTTTGTGATATTTTACGTTGTGCACACTGCAACGTATTCTAAGTTACAGCTTTCCTCATCTTCACATGGTAAACTCAACTCTTTTCCTCATGACCAGGAAGCGCCAGAGTCTCGGCTTCCCCGTCTGTCTGCCTCCCTCCTTCTCTCTCCAGGAGGTAGGCTCATGCATGAGAAACTTTTTGCAGCATATCATATGTATGTGTGCCTCAGTGTATATTGGCTAACTGCCGCATAGCACCATTCGTCCTCATGATCACTGGATTGCTACTTATGCTCTCCTACCATGAAAATTTCCAACTTGGTTGGACACCCAGAGAATCTGTCTTGCATGGTGACATACCCTCTGTAGTTAACCCTGAACATGCTGATGCACATTATGAACTCCTCCTTCCTCTCACGTAATACGCAGGGGACAAGTTCTACCTTTTTATGCTGCGTTTCTCCTCCTATGTGCTGAAGACAGTCTGCTTAAGAGAGGCAAAATCTGAAGGTAAATAGACGCTAAAGTGGCCAAGAGCCCATTAACAAGAAGTCTGTCGCAGATGTAACTGAATGCTGCTTGCAACTTCTTTGGCTATGTAAAACTAGCCTCATTCCCTGGTTCTCTCTATAGCCTGGGAATGAGGCTAATGTACAACATGGTGTCGAAGCCAGACTCCCCTGAAAGGAAAGGGATGAGGGGGTGTGGCCATGAGTCTACATATAAACAAACCACGATTCACTAGCATCAGTGGCTAGGAGGTGTGCGACTGAGGCATTCAGTACCACCTATGCAGTACATATAGAAGATTGTGAGGGTTGGTGGTTGTCTGGTTGTTGTAGCTCAGTGGCAGAGTACTGGCAGCTCAAGCCAGGTATCCTGGGTTCGATTCCCGGCGACTGCCGGCCTTTTCACTTTCCTCTATTTTCGCCTCATAACAATCTCTTTAATTAGGGTACGTTTAAATTTACATAATATCTACCATTACTGTGATGTTTGTCTTTCACAGAGAAGCAAGTGTTTCTTCCCAGCTTCCTGACCTCACCGGAGTGCTTGCAGCCTTCCATGAGAGAGGTGGCCATATCTGCAATGAGGGCACACATAGTGCGACACACAGAGCGAGTGGTCGAAAGATTACAGCTGGCAACTGCACTGCATGGGGAATGGAAGACATATGCATGGTTAGAATCAGCTTATAATTAACTGATATAGCCTCACTGCCCGAGGCCAGCTTGGATATCCTGGGAATGAGTCTAGTGCTTACATGCCCAATTATGGTCTTGAAACGGCTATATGCCTGAATCATTGTGTCAAAAGATTAACACATAACATGAAAGATTAGCAATCTCTCATCTTTGTTTTTGGGTTTATTGTTACAGCAAGAATACATAAGAAGGGAGGGGGTTAACCTCCTTCCCGTTTTTCTTATGCGCTCTTGGGTACAAGTATTTAAAAGCAAGTAGGTTTGAAGACTTATCAGGACAACATGATTATGTTTGTAAAACCTGTCTCATAGAGTCAATCACACCTTTTTTGTCAGTGTTCAGTTTCTGTTTCATCTCATGATCAGTTTGTGTTAGCATCTCCCACTCACCTCAGAAATGTGTCCTGTGTAGCGGGTGTCCTGTGTAGTGGGTGACTCTATACTGTGTAGTGGGTGTGTAGCGGGTGTCCTGTGTAATAGGTGACTCTATACTGTGTAGTGGGTGTCCTGTATAGTGGGTGACTCTATACTGTGTAGTGGGTGTCCTGTGTAATAGGTGACTCTATACTGTGTAGTGGGTGACTATACTGTGTAGTGGGTGTCCTGTGTAATAGGTGACTCTATACTGTGTAGTGGGTGTCCTGTGTAGTGGGTGACTCAATACTGTGTAGCGGGTGTCCTGTGTAGTGGGTGTCCTGTGTAGTGGGTGTACTGTGTAGTGGGTGTCCTGTGTAGTGGGTGTCCTGTGTAGTGGGTGACTCTATACTGTGTAGTGGGTGACTCTATACTGTGTAGCGGGTGTCCTGTGTAGTGGGTGTCCTGTGTAGTGGGTGACTCTATACTGTGTAGCGGGTGTCCTGTATAGTGGGTGACTCTATACTTTGTAGCGGGTGTCCTGTGGGTGACTCTATACTTTGTAGCGGGTGTCCTGTGTAGTGAGTGTCCTGTGTAATGGGTGATCTATACTGTAACATCTAGACCTGTCTTGGGCATACCACATACCAGCATGTACTCATGTCTCTGACCTGTGTGCTAATCATTGCTGGTTCACAGTAAGCTGATATCGGACTACCGGGCTTGTTCAAAGGAGCAGAGGGAACTGACCAGAAGACTCGCGTCTCTCCAGGAGCAACGGAAACAGAAAGCCTTAACTGGGTGGGTGACAGATAATGTCACATCCCGTTTGTAGGCATGTGCTACGCGTAGCCTCATTCCCAGGCTCTTCTCTTGCAGGGAGAGCCTGGGAGTGAGGCTACTTACACACTGCCCTGGGTGGGTGACAGATAATGTCACATCCCGTGTGTAGGCATGTGCTACGCGTAGCCTCATTCCCAGGCTCTTCTCTTGCAGGGAGAGCCTGGGAATGAGGCTACTTACACACTGCATGTGTCACTTTACTTGGATAAGGTGCACCATTGTACTGTCGATTGGTCCACCATTGTAGGACTCCCAAGCGACCGCAGCCGAGCTCTGCAGCTGATGACAAGGTGCGCTCTCTCACTCATGAGGTAGCAGTCAGCAAGAGGAAATCAAGAATGAAGAAGGTTTGAGTGAATGGATGATAGCAGCAGGGGGTAGACAAAGATCTATAGTTACAGGAGACAATTTCTTAATACTTCAGCTAAAAACTAACTAGCCAATCCTAGTCTTTGTAGGATAAGTCTGACGCTGTTTGATATCTAACCTTGTGGTGAGCCTGAGCAAGCCCCACACTGTTATTCAATGATGGATCTTGGACTTTCACGGTAGTTTATTTGTAATGTTTCGATCACACCCTGGTAATCTTCTTCAGGCAACTCAAAATTTTGCGAACTACCGTGAATGTCAATAATCATTGTTGAATATCGTAGCACATGGTCAACGATCAAGGGGTACATCACCTCACATTATGTGTTAGTTGCTTCAGATGCAGACTTGCAGCTTGGTTCCATGAAAGGCGGTACACAGTGGCAAACTGCATGCATGATCTGTGTGCTGGGACAGGGACAGTCAACACTCACCCCACGAGGTGATGAAGCATCTGCCTAGTGGTGTAATACCGATATGTTCTGTAGGTTCGAGACATGTGGAAAGCCATTGAGAGTTTTGATGAGAAGAGTACTCATCAGGTAATATACATGTGTATGTGAATTGGACATGGGTTAGCACAGATATCACTACGCCTGTGTGTGTGTATGAATTACTGCAACCATTTAGTTAGCACAATCCACTGTATGACTGTGTATGAATTACTGCAACAATAAGGGCTAATTAGCCATGCTTCAATATCATGCATGTTGACAAGCCTCATCCACAGGCTCCATCCAGCTTTCTACCGCTTTCATTTTTCGTACACATGAGGAGAGCCTGGGTGGGAGGAGAGCCTGGGTGGGAGAGCCTGGGTGGGAGGGAGAGCCTGGGTGGGAGGAGAGCCTGGGTGGGAGAGCCTGGGTGTGAGGAGAGCCTGGGTGTGAGGAGAGCCTGGGTGTGAGGAGAGCCTGGGTGTGAGGAGAGCCTGAGTGTGAGGAGAGCCTGGGTGGGAGGAGAGCCTGGGTGGGAGGAGAGCCTGGGTGGGAGGAGAGCCTGGGTGTGAGGCTGCACGTTAACGTTATCGTGTGACGCACAGTATTCAATGATGATCAATACATGTGACCGTCAGTTTTTGGTTTGTTGCAGAGAGAAGTTGTAGACTCCGTTTTGCAGGGAAATGTCAACAAGTACACTTTTGATGCCAAAGATGTCATCTTCCAGGTATCACACTACACTACTACGATCCCCCTTCCCCCTTCCCCCTTCCCCCTTCCCCCTTCCCCCTTCCCCCTTCCCCCTTCCCCCTTCCCCCTTCCCCCTTCCCCCTTCCCCCTTCCCCCTTCCCCCTTCCCCCTTCCCCCTTCCCCCTTCCCCCTTCCCCCTTCCCCCTTCCCCCTTCCCCCTTCCCCCTTCCCCCTTCCCCCTTCCCCCTTCCCCCTTCCCCCTTCCCCCTTCCCCCCTTCCCCCCTTCCCCCCACCATAAGGGAGCTAATAACCTTCAGTATGAAGTTAATGTGTTTCTTTGTCATTCAGATCCCAGACTTGTTACTGCAGGAGTACGAAGCCCTCATGAGAGAGGTATGAGACCAATTATTAGTGTAGACCACCAGTGACTGCATGATGGTATGTGAACAATGTGGTTCTATGCAGGGCAAGGTGGGCAACACATACGAAGCTGGCAAGCTTAATTTGACCAGGTATTTGATTTATTCACAACTCTGACATTTTCATGTCATTGGCTGATGTCACATGCATACATGTATCTTCCTGTAGTCTGATTCAAGTTTGGAACTGTGCACTGGAAGTGTTGAAAACCTACGTGCTTTCTGGTAAGTATACAAGCCATATTGAACCACATTCCCCCTGGTACTTTTATGCATGAACACTCAAAGAACCACATCTCCCTGAAGAAAGGCAGGCCTAGATGTTAAGCAAAGTCACCCACTGCACAGGACGTGTTTCGGCCAATACCATGACAGTCTCATTCCGAGGCTCCTCACCCAGCTTTTCGTCTCTTGCTTTTCTGTACTGCAAGTGGCAAACCCTGGGTGGGGATCTGGGAATAAGGTTAAGTATATATTTGCACAACTCATTCTCTCCTCTATCATAGGAGAGGTTCCCTCATTTGAGAGAGAGAGTACTTACATGGCTGGAGAGCTCCAGGCCCATCGAGCCCACCTAGCTGCTGCACAGAATCTGAGGTATATGGTGTCTGTGTTTCACTTTCATAACTTTACAACCAAAATCAAAGAATGCATCAAGTTGTATGTATGTCATAATGTGTAGAGCTTCTCTGCTGGAGTTCCATGCATCTCTTGAGGAGAGCATTCGAGAGACAGAAGCCAGACTGCAGGAGCTTAGGGAGGCATCGAGCAGCCAGTGTGGCGTAGATCAACAACAGGTTGGAGAACAGCAAACAGCCCCTCTGTTTCAAATACCACCCATCACCTTGCCAGTAAGTCACGTGGTTGTATGAAGATGAAAATGGATCGTAAAATTGTTAGATGTTCAGCCTATATGTAGGACTTTGCAGTGCACAAGTGCAGGGGGGGTAGGACAAGCTCATGTGCACGTGCTTCTTAGAGCTTGTCCTACCCCCCCTGGCACAAGTGAGCCTGGCATTTGATTTCGCATGGCCAGACGCTTGATGTCTATAAAATCGAGAATTTTGTTTTTATGTTGCTTGCTGAAATGTTTCATAGTCTCTAGGTTTGGAGCTGATGCCTCCCTCTCCGGAAAAGTCCTTGGTGACCTCGCCTGGTGAGGGGAGGGGCTGGAAGGTTCCCGCCACTCCACTGAGCTTCCTAGATGACAGTGGTAGGTGCATGTGTAGTGTGAGTCTCGTACCCAGACTGCCTAAGAGTCTGGGTATGAGCCTGGTGTGAGATAACACTCAGCACAGATGGCCTCATTCCCAGGCTCCCCCACTCCAGAATGTGAACATTGAAGTTGTGCAGGCGAGGAGATCCTGGTATTTTTTCTCACGTGAGCACCGTCAACGGTAGAGTAGAAGGACCTTAATTGCACGTGGGCGTACCCAAAGACTCAGAACAGGAAAAAGAGCGAAGGTAGCGGGGCAACTTGCTACACATGTCCAGCTATCAGGGAGTGAATATCATACACACCGAGCATTGAATGCATAGTTGGTTGAACAAAATGTTGCCTTTCTGTTCTAAAAGCTCTGGTCCTTTTTCAATTACGTCATGCTCATGTGAGAAAATATACCAGGCTCTCCCCGTGTATACATATTTGCATTCCGGAGTGGGGGGCCTGGGAACGAGGCTATAGCACAGATATTTAACAGTTTCACAATGTGATTTTATTGCACAGTGTCTACTCCAGAGGCAGTGCATAATATATCCAGGAGTGTCCAGTTAGCTTCACAGAGAATTGCCAATCCTGTCTCGAAATCCTCCTTCATTCCCATCGCCAAGGCATCAATGCCCCCCACCCTTGCACATGACCACACCACGTCTACGATTGGTGGAGACCACTTGAGCATATTTGACGACTCTCCAGGCAGTCTGACAAAGGGAACCTATACCCAGAGTCCAAAGGTCACTACTACCACCAGGACAACAGATAGAGAGAAAAGGAAGACACAACGACCTCTGAAACCCACCACAGATGCTACAAGAGAGGGGTCAAGTAAGAAACAGTCTCAAAAGTCTTCTACTGTGCGAGACTTAAACCAGAAACAGAGAGCCAGAGCACGTAAAGCCCCAGGTGGGGCTAACGCTGAGCATGCCAATCTGCCTTCTTCACTGGCTGTCTCCCTCCGTCAACATTCCCTCCCTTCCACTCCTGTCTCTGAGAGCAAGCCAGCTTTTGGTGGTAGGACTGTGAGCGCCCAACAACAAACTCCCATGGCGCGACCAAAGAATGCTGGTTCTATCACAGTGAGGACTCCTTTGCTGGAGAGTATGCCTCGGGCCCACGATATCCTCGCTGATCAAGTGAGAGTTATTTCATGAAGCGTGCACCCAACTTTGTCCAGTGCACTCATTTCATTACCTTGTTCCCAGGCCCCACCCAGCAGTCTGTCACCTGGGAACAAGGCTCTGCATGTCGAAATATGACTGCATGGAATGGAATCATTTGTATTTTGGTTCAATTGCACCGTTTAGTTGTGACCACCTACATGTACAAATGCTGGTATGTACCAAGTGATGATGCTTTCAGTTACTGATCTGTATGTATGTTTACTCATTTTGACCTGATGTAGATTGCTGCTGCCGTTGCTTCCTCGTCAGAAGCCGAAGTAGAAGGCTCTTCTTTACATACTCCAGAGAGGGCGGTAGGTTATGTAGTAGCTGCCATATATAGTAGTTGCCAGTTATATGCAAATGGTTTGTGGATACATCCTTCATTAGAGCTCTTGTTTTTACACTGTATCGTGACGTTCTCAATCAGTATTCTCATTCTTAAATGCACTAGTAAGTATATGTACCGACCTTTGTAAGTTGCTTGACACAAATTAAGGTATATAGATATTAGAGAAACAAATGTCTCCCACTGAGTGTGTTTGTATTACCCATTTCTATTCCCTATTCACCTATTTCAGCAGTTAAACAACAGTACTGGGAAATACTGTTTGAAAATTTACTAATAGCGAACTGTTTTTGTGTTACGTTTCATTGCAGTTACATTCACTTATGGACCCAGTATCAGCCATGGGTAAGTGGAGTCGTTTGACACGTTACTGGAAGATTTTGAACTGACTGTGCATATACTTGTCTATGCAGGAAGAGATGCTTTCGTATCCAAAGACAAGATTCCTCGTACCCCCTTATCCAAACCTGTGTATCAAAAGCATGGTAAGAACATCCCAGTTGACAGTATGCTTACTGTACTCAGATATCTTGAGCATTGTACCATGTATACGCACCATTGTACATACCTCTATCCTCATTCCCAGGCCACTCCCCGTGTAGCCTGGGAATGAGGATATCCCAGTTGACTGTTGGATGATATACTTGCTGTTACTCAGATGTCCTTGAGCAATACATTAATCTTTTGTTTGCACAGCTATGAAGCCCCGACTCTCCCCCCTGATTCAAAGTCCAGCCACTCCTCAGCAGCCAGCGGTTTCTAAACACCTCCCAGAGACTGAGTTGCTGGTGCAATCTTGGCAACATCTCCCTTCAGACCAACCATTTTCAGCAAATGCTACCCCAGCTAGAGAGCAGCTACCATGCTCCTTCTCGGTTACCCCATCCCCAGGTGTCACCAAGGGGATGCCTCCAGTTTCTATACCCTCTCAGCCTATGCCCACCCTTGAAGAACTGTCAGCCATTCAGTCACCTACTCAACCAGTTGTTAGCAAGACACTGTCTGAGACAGCTACAGAGGGGTCACTGCATTCACATCAAACTGGTATGTCTTCACCAGCTTCTTCAGCACCTGCACATTCGGAGCACCAAGAAGAGATGCAACAGAGCACAGCTAGTGCATCACTTACTCATCACTCAGACATGCTTACAGCAACAACCCTTACCCTTCCTATTTCTCCAAGGGCTGCTTTAACAACCACAGTTTTTCCCGCACTGGTTAGTCTCTCTAGATCCACTGTAGCCTCTCACCCAGTTCAGAGCCCACAGTCCTCTACACCAACATCAGCTCATTCCCACACTGCACCAGTCGCTCTGCATGCGTCGGTAAGAAAGGTAGCTTTTGAACAGTCACAGGTCGCAGTGACGGCACGTGTGTACACAACTCCCACACAATCTCCCAGCCTCTTCACAACAGTTCAACCACCGACCCCCTTCCAGGATGCCAACTTTGACTTGGATTCCTCAGTGGACAACGAGCTCTCGGGTGGTACTGAATCTGATAGTGACCAAACTCAAGGCACAGGTAGTGGTGAGGAATCAATCTTGGTCGATTTGGAAGCTGCGAAGGAGATGCCAGTAACACAGGGTGATCTTTTTAGCTTAGAAGAGCCTCCTCTCCAGGACTCTACTGACTTCCAACCTAGTGAAGTCATAACTGCCAACCTACTAAATTTGAACAGTTTCCACACACCAGCACCTACCAAATCAATCCCCACATCAGTTACCAGAACTGAAGAGAATCTGATTGAGTTGGAGACACCATCAAGGACAGCTCCATCCACCATGAACCAAGAACAAAACCTGTTAAGCCTGTCACCACGAACTGCAGCACCATTGAGCAATCTCCCTCAGCGTGGTAATCAGACCAGTGAGAACTTGTATCATGGCTCTGAAGCAAGCCACGCAACAACACACGCACAAGAAGGATCACTACAAAGTAAGTCCACAGGCCAGCAATGATGTGTACTGCTTGCTATATTTACGTCACCTCTCTATATCATAGATACATGGCTAACAGGAGCTGGAAGTGAATCTGACATGTTTGGTACGTATATCACTCACTGTGTACACATGCCTGAGACTTGTGTACGTGTATGTAGCTCTTTTATGATAAAACTTTGGAGAGTAAGTGCATGGTGATGAAACGATATCATGATTGTGATACTTGATTGCTTTTGCAGAAGATGGTTCACCATTTCTAGTGGCCCCTTCTCCCATGCACAGCATGAGCAGTGAGTAATTTGTTAGAACACGTTGTGATGACATCAGTAGTCTTGTGAGCCAGGCTTCTGCCTGTCGTTACACCGGTACTAAATATCGTTGTCAATACAGATTTATTTCAAGGCCAGTTCCCATGCAACTTTTGTTGTACTAAGCGAATCTGTTTTGTCACTATTATATCGAGGATAGCCTGAATGATGTGCATAGGCAACTGTAGAACAACAGTAAGAACATTAAGGTGTTTGCATTGAATTTAGTCTGCATTCTGAGTGCTTAGTGCAAGCTGCACCAATCAAGGGTGTGCTAAAAGAGCACAATGTACATGTCTAATATTAATCTTGTACAATTCTTCACCTTTATCTTAACAGGCCATGAGGGGTCATTGGATCATAGCAGCTTGAGCTAAGCATTCCGTTTCAGTTTTTGTGTAATTATTATGATTATTGTTGTACAGCAAATGGAAACTGTCATGTGCAATTATGTGAAATGTGTATACAGACTGTGACATAAAGACAACATGTATGACTGTACAATTATATTTTATGGATTCATTAAACATTTGACAGTGAGCAAACATTATATCCATGTGCCAATAGGTTGTTGTGCAGTTATTACTACAGTAGCCATACCAAAGTCACATCGTGCAAGTTGCATGCATTTTGTAGAGGTCCATTTGCCTGTCTTAGGTTGGTAAACTTCGACACTTCTCACGAGCTTCTTTCCATCGTGTCCACCAGCAATGTACAGGCAGCCATCAACATTACACACTGCTGGACTGTTCCTTGGTATACTCATGCTTTCAATCAGTGTCCACTTGTCTATCTTGGGGTTGTAGCATTCAATGGAGTTCAAGTGATCCAAACCATCATATCCCCCAACAGCATAGATACAGCCATTCAGTGTTGCAACTCCTGGGCGGCTTCGAGGAATGTTTAATTCTGCAACTGGCACCCACCTGTCTCCATTTGAAAGTTTCTCCACTGATCTCAGCCTTGTGCTGCCATTGGTTCCCCCCACTGCATAGATATCATTGCCTATGGCTGCTGCCTGCACGTAGGATCTCCCTTCTTGAAGTGGAGGGCCTTCTCGCCACTGCTTTGTTTTAGAGTCAAGAATCTCCACAGTTGTGATGTGCCGAGAGTTGCTGTAGCCGCCAATGCAATATATGTTTCCTTTGCTGTCAGATGCTGCCCCAAATGCACTTCTGGGTGTGTGCATTGCAGGACCCTCTGACCACCTTTCTAGCTGAGGATCATAGATGTCGACGGAGGAGAGTCGCTTGCTCCCATCAAACCCACCAATTGAGTACAGCTTCTGACCAACTCCAACTAAAGCAGCATGGGACTTCTTTCTTGGGAGATTTATAGCTGGCATCCAACCACCATTGCGGAAGTCGTACCTCTCAACTGAAGCAGTTGCAGAGTGCTTGGTGTTGCCTCCAGCAGCAAAGAGTAGGGACGTAGTTGGGCCTTCACCTCCTTCCTTAGATTCTGCAACTTGCGCTGGTGGTAGTGAATCGTTCACAGCTGAGCTCTCATCTGTTTCATCTTGCTTTGTGTTCATTATCCGATTGGCTTCTGAGTCTGAGTTCCTGTTGAGATCTGGCTGGCGTTTGAGTGTTTCAAAGCAGGCCTTCAGCTTCTTGAGAATTGGCTCTTTGTCTCCTGAAGAGCTCTGCAGCAGCTTGAGCAGCTGAACAATGCTTCCACTCATGCTGGCACTGGTAAAACCAGCACGCATGAATAGCTTGTAGAGATACTTCCGTCGTGCAGTAGGGTCGTGTTCGACCCAGTGCATGAGTGAATCGAAGATCACTGACTGTGAGACTGAATCGAGACTGTGGCTTGCTAAAATTCCAGCTAGCTCTTGTGGGGCAAGAAGCTGGAATTCAGAAGCCTGGGCTACTTTTCCAATGTGCTTTGCCACATAGTCTTGGCACTGCTTGTGCATTCGAGAGTAGACATTCTCATCAGCGAAGCGGAGGAAGTCGACGCAGTTGTCTTTGCTAAGATTCTTCACCATGAACTTGCAGCATGCCCTTTCGATTCGCTCCATTTCTAGGAACCTTGCAGCACAGCAGAGGGACTTGACTGAGCTTTGTGTGATTCTCAGCATTGAGGAATAGATGAACTCAATCAGCATTTCAAGTGCGGTGACATCAATCTGTGAGTTTTCAAGTGAGACCTCCGATTCATCAGAATTTTGCTGTGACACCAGGAGCTTCATGAAGTATGGAGAGCTCGAAACCAAGACCACCTTGTGGGCTGGTAGACGAATGTTGCCTCTAAGTCGGATTTCAACATCACAGAGCTGGTTCCGCCTTCGCAGCTGGTTGAGGGTGAAAAAGGCCAGGCCGGGTTGGCAATCATCTCTGAGCATAACTGCCGTGGGGTCTTTGTCGTGCTCAAAGACTGGGGAGGGAATCTTCCCTTGGGATGCTGACAGCATGTCTGAAAGAAAGATTACCAGAAAAATGTGAATTTTAGGTCTTACATGCCTAATACTTATACATATATTCTCTTCTATATTTTTCCTACCAAGAGTAAATAATGGGCTGTCCTTTATCCTAGACTAAGTCCGATGTAGACTCGAAAATAGTTTTACACTAGCTACATCAGACAATGTCATACATATTCAGCTATCATGCAAGTTGATGTGCAGATCATGCACAGGTATATGACCATGGTTTTGGTTTCTTGAGAACAATCAGCAAAGTTTATTGGACGTTTTCGTTTCGATTGCTACTACAATCTTCAGACTCACATAGGCCTAAACGTTAACCTGACTGACTGACAGGTGTAGATGGAAAGTGGGATGCACAGATGTTGCAATCGCAGTATGGCATTAGCTCAAGTGACCATTAGTATCATGCAGAAACCAACTCACCTTCTCTCTCTGGAAAGCGCAGTGCAACACCGACCGGAGCAGTGATAACGAGTGACGGCGATAAATGTGCGTGCGCTAGCGAGTGATAATTTCTCGCACCTTCTAGTCCGATTCCAATTCCGCAATGTTTTGCTAGTTCGGGTTCGATTCTAATCCACCCTCCAAAGAGCGGGAAAATGATGAAACCACGTGTATAGGTTGGAATCTAATGCACAGGTGCTGCTGAGCGTTGTTTGGCAAGTTGCTTAGTCTGCTACTAGCCAGCTCTACTGTCGGAGGGTGATGGAAGAAAGGAGGAATCTTTCCAACGGGTCTACAGTGGGCGCAAAGAGACACAGACCGCGAGGAGGCGGAGGTGCTTCCGGCGCAGCACAAAAAATTGTTAAAACTCATAAGCACAATGGACCACTTCCGGAGACAGCAGAGTCCGACTTTACAAAGGGAGCTATCGTCCGCCTCCGCCTTCATCACTTTCTGTGAGCCTCTGCTGATTCAGCATTTTTTTAAAAACAAAAATCATGGTTTCCACATGCGCACACACACACATACACACGTACCATGCACACAATGACATTGTACAAACACACAGGACATTTGATGATGTTGAGCTCCATCCCAGCCCTCAACTGAACGTGATAGTTGGACCAAATGGTACGGTAGTGTTTAGCACAACTTTGACACGCAATGCGTGTAAAGTGGTGTTTGTAGTCTGTAAACAATCAACGTTGAGTGCAGTAAGAGATACTTTCAAATTATGAAAAGGGGGATCTGGTCAGTGCTAGGGTGGGGACACTGTGGAATGTTAGGAATTTTTACCTTCTGTTACCAGTAGATACTCTGATCAAGAGTGCATAAGCTAAGCTTTCTTTTTTGTGTGTTCATAACTTTCTAAAAAAAACATGGCTGCAAGCAAACATGCCTCACGTAGTGTTAAAATAAACGCACACACAAGATCTATTGGTATGTCAGGTGGAAGTGTGCCTTAATTCAAAATGCAGTGTAATCCCCCATCCCATCCTAATGATCAAGTCTACATTCCTGTTTTCAATAATTTGGTTAAACTAGATGGTGTGCGTCAAGATTAGAACCCCAGTTGAGTTTCTCAGTTTGTGATATACTTATCGTGGGTGTCCGCTGTTGAGGGGTGTCCGTTAAGTGGGGTTCCACTGTACTTATCTTGCTTCCTCCAGGCACCGGGAAGTCTAGTGTCGTGTGTGCAATGTGCCTTGGCCTGGGGGGTCGTCCCACTCTCCTCGGTAGAGCCAAAGAGGTTTGCACAGCTGTGGATTGTGTGTTTCGGGATATAGTTGATATTTGCTATACCCTCCCTCTCCTTTTCCCCCTCTCTCTTCTTCTCTCCCCTACCATTCCCTCACTCTTCCCCTTTCTCTTTCTTCCCCCCGGATGTCCCTCTTTACTTCTCCTCCCCCTCTGTCTCTCTCTTTTTTTCCCTCCTCTCTCCCTCCCTTTCTCCCCTCTCCCCCCTCTCCACACCTTTGCAGATCAAAGATTTTATCAAGCATGGAAAGACAGAAGGGTTTATCGAGATTGAGCTGTTTGAACCACGAGGAAGAAACCCTATCATTAGACGTCACATGAGCATCCGTGACAACAGTTCCTCGTGGCTGATCAATGGCAAAAGTACACAGTTGAAGGAGGTATGTGATTGGGCTATTTCCCTGGGTGTCACTTCCTGTTTGCTAATTAGTACCACTTCCTGCTTGCTAATTAGTACCACTTCCTGCTTGCTAATTAGTACCACTTCCTATTTGCTAATTAGTGTCACTTCCTGTTTGCTAATTTGTGTCACTTCCTATTCAGTTGACATTGTTGGATTGTCTAAAAAATGTGGCAGTCCTGGGTAGTAATTGAACATTATTGTGTTGCATAACATGTTCAAAGTGCTGTAGTGCAGAACTTCCGTTAAGGGCGGGGCTCATATGTGCTGCGTAGACACACAGATACCTGACACGTCTATGCAGCGCGTATGAGCCCCGCCCTTAACGGAAGTTCCGCACTTCGAAGACACGTCTACGCAGCACATATGAGCCCCGCCCTTAACGGAAGTTCTGCACTTCGAATGTGATGTTCGGTTTCTACTCAGGACTGCCACACATGATCAATAGCAAATTTGTTGTGTCCACACCAACAAAGGAAGGAAAGAAAGAGAACTTTTGCCACCCCTAATTAATTTTCTATCGGAAATGGTCGTTTCTGCGTAACTCTGGAATGTAAACAAGCTAATGCAATCAAAACAGGAGAGAGCATCTAAGTCCACTATTGCATATTAGTTTCTCATCAGTGACTTTCTTTCAAGTTCATACGGGCGGGTGGCCATCACCAATATAACATTGTTTGACTGCAAAGAAAAAAGTTTGACTCGTGGACTTGAGAAGCCACACTCTCTGTGAAAGAAGTATGAATCTGTGCCCAGGGGGGTAAGCGCTCTGATGTTTTGGCGAGGGAGACATCTCTTATTTGTTTTGGAGGACGCTGAGTGTAGCCTTGTTCCCAGGCTCTCCCCACACATGGACGGAAAAATGCAAGCGACAGAAAGCTGGGCGGGGCCTGGGAACGAGGCTATACTGAGTACATGTAGTTCACAAAATCAGCAGTATCAACACATACAGAAAAAAGTTACACAATAATGGTGATACTGGGCCAGCAAGTTGGGTCCCAAAAAGCATGCAGGCAGGGGACGACAAAAACTATTATGTGACAGATGGTGACCTGACGAGAGCTAATGAGCTTTGATATGGTTGATTTTGGGTGAAAACCAACCATGTCAAGTGATCATGAAGAGGATGCGTGTCAGGCAGAAAGCTGTCTAGTGAATCACAGTATGTTATGCAAAATGTGTCAACAGTGTGGTGTTAGAGTCGTGTGTCCTGTCCTGTAGGTCACTGAGCTGGTTAAGTACATGCGTATTCAACTGGACAACAAGTGTCAGTTCCTACCGCAGGTGAGAAACTGGACGTCCAAACTGAATGTTCACACAAGTCCTCAACCACAAACAGTTTGTTAAGCATGATTGATATTGTCAAAGAGTTCATGTTGTTAAGAATTTGGTATAAAAGGGGCTGAGGCCGGCAGAATTTCTTTAGTTTCTCTTGAGATTGGGAGTTTGGGTGCTGATGGTTAGTCGATATCCGTGCCGTTTTGCAGGACATGGTGGTTGAGTTCGCCAAGATGAACATTTACCAACTGCTTGAAGAGACGGAGAAGGCTGTAAGTGAACTGGGTTCTGTATTTGCACGCACATTTGTCAAAAGGCCACTGATGTAGTTTCGCTGGTTGTACTCCATTCTGCGAAGAGGGAAGCATCTGCAGTTTGTTGCCACACTATGTGGGCCAATCAGAATACAGTATGCTTGCTAGATCCCTCCCTCTTTGTCGAATGGGCAACCGGGGGGGGGGGGGGGGTGGTGGCTGGTGTGACTACCAGAGGACATTGCAGCACCTAATGTAGATGGTAGTGCTAGCTACCTTGTGAGTTTGGTCATTATTTCCTCCCCCTCCCCTCCCCTCCCCCTCCTCCTCCCCCTTCCCTCCCCCTCCTCCTTCCCCTCTCCTCCCCCTCCTCCTCCCCCTCTCCTCCCCCTCCTCCTCCTTCCAGATTGGTCCTCCCATCATGCACAAGAGTCACTGTGAACTGAAAAAGCTGAAAGAAGACCATTTTGATTTTCAGGTGTGTGTGTGTGCATGTGTGTGTGTGTGTGTGTGTGTGTGTGCATGCGTGCGTGCGTGCATGTGTGTAAGATGTAGCCTGCTCCCACTTGTTTGACAGAGTTCATTGTCTCTCTTCCATCTCCTTTCCTCCCTCCTCTCCCTCCTTCTCCATTCTCCCCCCTTTCTCCTCCCCCTCTTTCCTCTAATTTCCCTTCAGAGGAGGCTGAAAGCCAAACTGATAGAGCTCTCGGACGAGAAGCGTAAGAACCAGTTACTAGAGAGAGATGTGGAGCGTTTCCGAAAACGCCAAGCTCACATGAAAACCATCAGCTACCTCAAGAAGAAGAAATGCTGGGTGGTGAGTCAATGCTTGATGTACAACTGTTGGTGTGCATTAATTGGAATGACTTCCTCCCCCTAGGAGTATGAGAATGCTCGTAATGATTTCAAGCACGTGAAGGACTCGCGGAAGGTTGCAGAGCGTAGCCTGAGAGCGATCCGACAGAAATACCAGCCAATCAGAAACAAGCAGAAGGAACAGGAAGAGGCTGTCAAGAAATTCAAAGAAACGGAACAAGTGAGGAGGGGAGAGGAGAGGGGGAGGAGAGGGAGGAGAGGGGGAGGAGAGGGAGGGATATTGATGAATGATTGATTCCTAGTTGATTCCTGGGGCAAGAGGATATTTTTGTAGTAGAGACATTTTATCTCAACTTCTCCCAACCCCCTTCACTCTCTCTCTTCATCTCATTTCCCCATTTTCTCCCCTCCCCTGCCTTTCTCGTTTCCCTCCTTTCCTTTACATGTACATTATCTTTCTCTTGCTCTCTACTCTTTCCTTCCTCGTCCCTTTTCCCCTCAGGTTAAGTCCCAGACCCTCCACCACGCCCAGCGGCGTGTGAAGACGCTGCAAGAACAGCTGCAGACTCTTGAGGATGAGCTCGAGGTCCCTCGACAGGACCTGGAGGAGAAGATAAGAGAAGAGACGCAACGAAGGAAGAAAGTCGAAAACTTTAAAAAGGAGATACAGGTGAGTGGAATCAGCCCTGCCTGTGCCTCTCATGCCAGAATGCTTCGAAGTAGCCGAGCAGATCATACCGACCGAAAAGGGCTAACCTTTGTGCGTTTATGATTGCGCTGACAAAAGTGCTTTTGGGTTAGCCTCATTCCCAGACCGTTCCACCATTCAGTTTTGTGTTCCAAAACAGATGGGGGTGGGCGCTGAGACCTAGTGTCTATCCAAGTGTTGGAGCTTGCATGTTTGCAAAGTGGAAAACTTATGGCTTGTTGTTCACTGTCCCGATTCTTAGGTTCCTAGTTTTATTCTTGTTCATCCTTGTTGCAGGGTTTTCGCAATGAGCTTGGGAAGCTGGAAAAACCGGAATCCCTGACACCAAAGATTGCGGAGAAGAACGCTCGTTGCCGGGAGATTCAGCATGAGATCAACCGACTTACCCAACAGCAGCGGGAACTCGGAGCCGAGAAACAACAGTACGAGGATCAGATCCGAGGTGGGTGTTGTCTCATTCCCAGACCACTGTCCTTCTATTATGTGGCCTTGGTCTCATTCCCAGATCAATTTTATTGTTGCTTTACCCCACACTTGTGGCACATGAGCTGTCAGCAATCGTAGTTGCAAACATGCCGTATTTCTTCGATCAGACGCTGCGGCTACTATTTTTTTCGCTGCAGTTTTCATATGGCTACTATTCGAGGGTGGCGTTTCTTTCTTTGGAAAGTCCACAGACACCAATGACGGTTGGATAAAGTACATACAAGCGATACAGTGATGACTGTTAGACGCTGTCAGAAGTAAGCACAGCCTCTCAGTCCTCCTGTCAGCCGTGGAAACGAGTCGTACAACACAAGCAGCCCTAGTGCTAGTACATTATAACCTAGAACATCATATCTGATGATGTAATGTGATTTACTTCAATCTCAATGGTTGACAAATCCTAAACTCCTTATGTTTATCCACATCTTGTTCCGAACTGACTGCTACCCCTCTTCTACATTCCCTCCTCTCTTCACATCCGCCTCTTTTTTTGGCTTCCTTGTCACACACACATACTGTTTGTACATCTGACATGATTCCTTACCTCCTCCCCTCCCCACCCCACCCCCCCCCACACACACACCCCCACACACACCTCTCACACACAGTGGCCGAGGGTGAATTGCGTCGCATGCAGGATATTCGCAACCAACGTCTGGACATGCTTCAGCGGAGAGACAGGGACACACACGCCGCCATTTTGTGGCTCCAGGACAATCAGCACCTCTTCAAGGAACGCATCTTTGAACCCGTCAGCCTCTTAGTAAGAGGGGGTGTGTGTGTGTGTGTGTGTGGTGTGTGTGTGTGTGACTGTGTGGCCAAGTGGTTAAAGCACTTGACTGTCAATCGAAAGATCACAGGTTCAAGTCCCACCAGTTACCACAGGAGAAAAAAAAACATCTTTCTTTCTCCACTTGGCACCCAACCCAGGCCCAAGTAAAATAGTAAATTGGGAACCTGGCTTAGGCTGGGGAAGGACAAGACCACTGGCTGTGCCTAATTCCACTGAGGTACAGTTGGGACTTTGGGTGCCCACACCACAGTGGAGGGGCATAGTCAGTGCTCCTGCGAGTGCTTGGCCCGGCTTCAGGAGTTTGTCTAGCGCTAGGCCCAGTGTTCCCTGAAGTAGCGCACAGGGGTCCCAGCCTTAATTGGTCTGGGGGGGCATATCCCCATTAGGGGAGCTCCTGACGTTTTGACGTTTTGTGTGTGTGTGTAGGGTAACTGTATGACCAAGTGGTTAAAGCGTTTCTCTCCTCCTCCATTTGTAACTCAAAGGTGAACATTAAAGACGGCCGGTACACCAATGCTATTGAGGCCTTCCTGAGTGGGCGAGATTTCTTCTCCTTTGTGACTCAGAACCAAGAAGACATGGAGAAATTTCTCAGAGAGGTAAACCATCTACTACCTTTGTGCGTAGCGTATTCTACTTCTGGAGGGCAAGAGTATGATGAAGAGGCAGCTGTACAGGGGACCTTCACTTTGAGAGAAGCAGCTTCTTTTATGTTTTGGCACTGGTGGTAAGGACTCGATGTAGCGCTTCCTTGCCTGTATTTTGCGCCAAACTGCAGACCTAATCTCTTGCCCTCTGGAAGTGAAGCCACACCCCAGGAACTATCTATATATAGTAGCTGAGAACATGATGCTAATGGTGTGCAATAAATGGATGGTACTTTTCTGCCTTCTACTTTAAATATCAAAGGTGAGGGATAAGCAGAGATTGAAGGTCAGTGTGGTGCGTGTCCCTGACAAGCCCCTGAGTGCCTACAAGTCTCCGATCCCGTTTGAGACTCTCCGACGGTATGGTTTTCGGCAGATGATGGTTGATCTTATTGAGGCGCCCGAGCCTGTGCTGTGCTACTTCTGTGAGTTCCAGGGACTACATCAGGTTCCCCTTGGAGGCGATCTCAACACTGCGCAGATTGACAGGGTGTGTGTGTGTATTGTGTGTGTGTGTGTGTGTGTGTGTGTGTGTGTGTGTGTGTGTGTGTGTGTGTGTGTGTGTGTGTGTGTGTGTGTGTGTGTGTGTGTGTGTGTGTGTGTGTGTGTGTGTGTGTGTGTGTGTGTGTGTGTGTGTGTGTGTGTGTGTGTGTGTGTGTGTGTGTGTGTGTGTGTGTATATGTGTGTGCATGCGTGCATGCGTGTGTGTGTGACCTGGTGACCAGCGCTATTCTCTCCTCTTCTCGCAGGTGCTTAAAGAGCTCCCAAATCTCAGATCCTTTTACACCAGCTCTTACCGAGTAAGTTCTTGTTTGACTACTCCTCCCCCCCCCCCCGAGTTCCCCTCCAAATTCTGGGTTCCCTCCAATGCCTTTACCCCAGCTCCCCTCCTGCCCCCGCGGATTCCCCCCCCTATCCCCCCCCCCAAGGGACCATGCTAGCAAGAACCATTATTTAGACCTACCAGTATCTCTCTCTCTCCATCCTAGTACTCGGTGAAGCGCAGTCTTTATGCCAACAAGTCAAGTGTCAGAAGCAGTGAGTTGTGGTAAGTCGGTTACTCTCCGTGTCTGTCATCCCTTTGTCACTATGAATGAGTTCTCTGTGTCGTATCAATTTATGATCGTCCTGTCTCACCTGTGTCTCAATCTTGTCTCAGGAACCCGAGGTTTCTGGTTGCCAGTATCGATACCGAGCGGAAGTCTGCTCTGGAGGCAGAGATTCAGGTACAGGTTTTGTCTTGTCCCGTTCCAATCACGTGGTGCATGTAGATTTGGAATGTGATTAGACACCATCAGTTTCTAGTGGTTATTAGCCTCATTCCCAGGCCCCCATCCACCTTTTTGCCAGGAAGAAAGCTAAATGGTTATGTGCATAGTTTGCATAAGAACCTCTGGAGATGAAGAAATGTACTGTATGCCCTCCAGTTGTTCATGTCAGCTGGAGGTATTTCAGACTTACATTTCTCTCATTAAGGACAATCTTGCTTTAGCCAAAGGTGACATTTATCTAGTTCATACAGGTCCGCCCTAGCCTCGTTCCCAGGCCCCGCCCAGCTTTCCGTCGCTTGCAGTACTGAAAAGCGGGATTTTTCGTTTGCGCGCAGGGAGAGGCTGGGAACGAGGCTAGGTCTGCCCCACAGTGCTGACGAAGCATCTTCCTGTATTTCATATAGGCTCACTGCGATGAATCAACTTGTTAGTATGTTTGATTGAGCATTGAAATAGCAAACAAGTTATTTTCACTTCCCTCAGTTGTGGTGTAGTAGCTGATGAAGGCCTTCAAGTTGAAACGTACCATCAATACAACTTGTTTGTTATGTCTGTGCTCGATCAAACGTAGCTGACTAACATGATATTTATCTGTAAGTACGGCAGTGACGGTTGTGTTGGCACTGTGGGGTTGAACGTTCTTCTCTTGTTTGTTGGTGGTGCGCAGAGTGCGATGCAGTCTATGAAGGTGTTTGATGACCAATACCGTGAGTTGGAGGAACAGGATAGAGGACTGAGACAAGAGGACAACCGCATCCGGCAGGAGAAGGTGCGTCAGGAAATAGTCTCATTCCCAGACCAAATTTTTCTGGAATGAAACTGTCTTGTTTCCAGACCAGAGATTTCGGGAATAGTCTCATTCCCAGACCAAATTTATTGTGAATTGTCATGTCACAAGACTGAGCCAGCTCTTAAGTTTGGCAAACTTCCTTCTTCCCAGCTGTGGTTAGCTGGATTTTGTCACTGTAAAATGTGTTTTTTTGTTCCTTTTGTTGCAAGACTGACCTGCGGAAAGTTCTGGACAGCCACAAGAAAATCCAGAGTAACATCTCTTCTAGAGAGACAAAGTAAGTCCCCCCCTCTCCCTCTCCTTTTTTTATTTCTCCTTCCACCAGCCTCCCTTCCTCCCTGACCCTGACCCATCTCCCTCTCCGTCCTCTCTCCCTCCCGCCCTTCCCCCCCCTCTCATGTGCACTGTTTCTCACTACATAAGACTGGAACAGATACGGAAAAGTTCCTTTGACCTGAATGCTGAAGAAGAACGCTGTGAACAAGCTGTTGATGGGGTGGGTAGATTTGTGTGAAGTGTTTCTGTGAAACCTGGAGCACTAACTGAATTACCCCCTTCCTCCTCTTCTCCCCTCCCCCCTCCTCCTCCTCTTTCCTCCTCCCCCTCCTCCTCTTTCCTCCCCCTTCTCCTCTTTCTTCCTCCTCTCTCCTCTTTCCTCCCCCTCCTCCTCTTTCTTCCTCCCCCCTCCTCTCCCCTCTTTTCTCAGATCCAGCAGCAACGTGTGGACTGCATAAAACAGCTGTTCTCCCAGGGAGAGATCTATGTTAAGGCAATGGTGGGGAAGGTGATGGCTGCTCTGCGCTGTCGGGGGGTAGAGATGAGGGTTGACTACCTCATGACACAGTATCGCCAGGCCAAACGAGAGTCTGACAATGCCGAGGTGAGATTGTGTGTGTGTGTGTGTGGGGGGGGGAGGAGGGGGGAGGAGGGGAGGAGGAGGGGGGGGAGGAGGGGGAGGAGGGGGGAGGAGGGGAGGAGGGGGGAGTTAATATGATAGGTCTGTGTGTTGGTACCTCTTCAACCAAACAAGCTCACACATGCTGACACACACTAGCACACGTGCATGCATCATTCTTATTTTTTCCCTTCCCTTTCCTTCCTACCCTTTCATTCCCTTCTCTTCCTTTTTCCTCATATCATTCCCTCCCCTCCCCTCCCCTCCCCTCCCCTTCCCTCCCACTTTCACAGCAAGAGGTGAAGTCTATGGAGCACCGTGAAGCTGAAGCTAAGGACAAGGCTCAGCGACTGTTGACGAGGGCACGTCATGAGACCGGGGTGAACAGCCCAGAGGAGAACAGTGAACTCATGCAGGTGGGAGGATGGTGTGTGTGTGTGTGTGTGCGTGTGCGTGTGCGTGTGCGTGTGCGTGTGCGTGTGCGTGTGCGTGTGTGTGTGTGCACGTGCGTGGAGGGTGAGACAAGGGTAAAGTAGGGAAGGGGGGAAGGGGGGAATGGGGGAATGATTTTACTTCTGTGTGTTTGCATGGAGATTTCATTTAGTATATCCACATTGATCAAACAGCTATGGCAGCCATGACTGTTACCAAGAGCGCATGATGACGTCATTTTTTATTGCGGAGGGAGGAGGAAGAGCGTGTAACTTCCTATTCTGGCCGTGGTGAAAGCAGAATCCTTCGCGTGTACTATAAATAGCACATCCGGTCGAGTTGTAGCTAGTGTGCGGGTGAAAGCATGGGTAAAAGTAGCTGCAAAACGGTCGAGTTGGGGGCTTATGGGTTGGATAAGGACCGCGGGTTACCCAAGGAGATGCTCAAGAGTTTGACTGAAAGCCTATGCGGGCCTCTTCGACTGTCAGGCGTGGATAGCATCGTAACACAAAGTTCCTCGCATCGGAAGGGCCGACAACCGTTCCTGTGTAGGTAGAACTTGCCAGGTAAGCTTGGAGCGTTCACATCTTGTTGACTATGAGGGTAACACTGCGTTGTGAGGTCGTAGATCGTGGAACTGCGAACTTGTTCGAAAGTGTGTTCTATTTTTAGTACACGCGGGAGATTCTGCCTGTTTCGAATTTTTGCCCGTTACACGCTCTTCCTCCTCCCTCCGCAATAAAAAATGACGTCATCATGCGCTCTTGCTGTTACACATCATGTTTCCATTCTCATGTCATTCCCTCCTCCCCTCCTCCCCCTCCCCTCCTTCCCCTCCTCCCCCCTTCCCATCCTCTCCCTCCTCCCCTTCTCCCCTTCTCCCCTTCTCCCCTCCTCCCCTCCTCCCCTCCTCCCCTCCTTCCCTCCTCCCCTCCCCTCCTCCCCTCCTCCCCTCCTCTCCTCCTCCCCTCCTCCCCTCCTCCCCTCCCCTCCTCCCCTCCTCCCCTCCTCCTCCCTCCCCCCTCCCCATCCTCCACTCCTCCCCTCCCTGCCCCTCCCCCTCCCTGTCTCTCTCCCAGGAGTTTCACAACCTCCCCAGCGAGCTGGATGCCATTGAGGATCAGATCCATGAATGCCAGGCCCAGGCTGACATGTGCATGGGAACTGACGAGAGTGTGAGGATGTGTGTGTGTAAGGGGAGGGGAGGGGAGAGGGTGTGGGGGAGTCTACTAGGAACACGGCTTTAGTTCCATTTTGCTCCTCTACTTCTCTACAAGAGTTGTGCATGCGTTGTGTATTGATGATTTTTCCATAAATGAAGGTTGATGACGGTTGCATGATGCTGTCTTTTAGTTGCTACTACCTATGGTGTGATAAGGCCAGTTGCCTGACTGCCCCCATCTCCAGCGCGGGCCTGGTATTGGCTGAAACCTGTCCTGTGCAGTGGGTGACTTTGTATAACATCTAGGCCTGCCCTTTTTCAAAGAGATGTGGTTCACTGATTGATCAAGTGTGCTTTATCAAGTCTGTCCCATGGTGTGTTCCATAGGTGGTTCAGGAGTTTGAAGAGAGGGAGCAGAGAGTTGCGACACTTCAAGAAGAGGTATTTGCAGAATCAATTGTAAGGATGGTCTCATTCCCCAGACCCCATACTCGAGCAGAATGGGTCGGGTGACTTGAGGCAGATTTACTTGGGCTTTATTAAGAATTCAGAAATAACTGGGGCTATTATCTTTTAGAATGCTAAATAGGGGGTGGTCTTGCACATTGGTGTTGGGCGTAGCAAGACCACCCCTTAGGAAGGGAGATAACTATTAGATACCTGTTACCTAGGCAATGCCACTGTAGAAGAGAGATATGAGCAACGTTCTTATGTTGCCTAGGTAACAGCCTATATTTGTGACTTAAGTACTGTTGTTGTTTTGAGGTCATCCTGCCCAGTTTTCCAGCGCCATGACTACTGATTACATCTCTACTATATGATATTAGTAGCTTGTAATTTCTGACCCAAAAGAAGCCCAAAGAACCTGCTGGAGTTCACACCAGACCTTCTCTGCTCAGAGGTGTGGTCTGGAAATGAGACTAACACTTTGACAGGAAGTGCATAGTTGCTAGTTATTAATGTTTATTACTAGTTATTACTGATTATTGATGATTTAGGTGGAGAGTATGCAGGGAGACCTTGAGGGCAGAGAAGGGAGAATGGAAGAACTGAAGAAACAGTGCGTACCTGTAATGTACCTTCTTGCTCACATAACTGCAGCCTGATAACAAACCTCTCGTCTGTTTAGTTGATGGTGGCCAGCATTTTTTGAAGTAGAAGCTGATGCTTCTGATGTCTCGTTCCCAGACCACTATAGTGTTTATAACTTGCAGTATGGATTTCATGCTGCAAGACACAATGCTATGGAGGTCTTGGAATATGACCACTTGTATTTAATCATGGACCATGGCTGAAGTATACTTTGGCTGCCTCATGATAACTTGTGGACTAGATCTTCTAGTCGCCACAGATGGTTGGTAGGCCTTAGCGTTGGAACTAGTTTTTAGTCTTGTCATCTCGTCCGTCCTCGTCCTCTTGTTGAATGCCATAGGTGGCTAGATCCCCTGAACGAGCTCCTTGGGGAGGTGAGTGAGAAATTCAGCGAGTTCTTCTCTGGTATGGGGTGTGCTGGAGAGGTGCAGCTGAGTGAGAACGAGGTGGGTACAACTTTGTCTGTCTGTCTGTCTGTCTGTCTGTCTGTCTGTCTGTCTGTCTGTCTTGTCTGTCCTTTCACATTTATGTGGCCTCTTGTTAACTGTCTTCTTGCCCCCTTTCCTTCCTCTCCCCCCATCCTCCCCTTCCCTACATCCTCCCCCCTCCCCCCCCCCCCCCCCCCCACCCCTCTCTTCCTCCTCCTAGGATTTCAGCAAGTATGGTGTTCAGATTCGTGTCAAGTTCCGAGACAATGAGGACCTCCAGGCACTAACAGCCCACCGCCAGAGTGGTGGAGAGAGGAGTGTCTCCACGATGCTCTACCTCATGGCCCTGCAGGGCATCACCTCCTGTCCCTTTAGAGTGGTAGACGAGATTAACCAGGTGTGTGTGGTGTGTGCATGGTGCATGCATTGTGCGTACATGGTAGCCTCGTTCCCAGGCCTTCCCCGGCTCCAATTTTTGATCGCTTGCAGTATGCAAAAACGGAGGGAGAAGGCCTGGTGAATCTTACCACGTGATCCACGGCACACATGACGTCACAGGTTCTAGACACGAAGACATATCATTTTTATCTCCAGCTAGAGAGAAGCGAGAGAATCAAGACAAGTTGAGCTGAGAGACAAGTCCTACCTCTAGAACATAACCGAGTCTGAAGCAGAACCGCTGAAGGATTGTTCCGCTGCAAGCATTGCAAATCCAAAAACGGCTCCCTTTTCGCTACGTTATCTAAATTTTGTCACTGCAGATATTTCACACATGTCGTTTGGCAACCCTTCGGAGCTATTCCTTCTAGCTCGGATATGTTTTGTACGAGTGATGTTGTTCTCCGTCAGCGCTTGTCTCGTCTTTGTAGCTAGTACAGAATGCAAGATCGGTCTTCTCCCTAGCATGGCTATAGTATATAAGCGTGACGACATGTGACGCCTGTGCCGCGGATCACGTGGTAAGATTCACCAGGCCTTCTCCCTCCGTTTTTGCATACTGCAAGCGATCAAAAACTGGAGCCGGGGAAGGCCTGGGAACGAGGCTACGTACATGGCAGGTGCATGGCAGGTGGATGATGTGTGTATGATGTGTGCATGGTGTGTGCATGGTGTGTGCAAGGTGCGTGCATGGCAGGTGCATGGCAGGTGCTTGGTGTGTGCGTGATGGGTGCATGGAGGGTGCATGATAGGTACTTATATAAACGTGGACATCTCCACGGGCTCTCTTCACACACCTTTGCAGGGTAAAACACTGGTACCTTGCTAATACATAGTTGATTTTTTTGTACATTTAATGTTTGTTGCACTGAGAAAAAAATCGTTCTGTACTCCGGCCACTCTTCCCCAGGGTATGGACCCAGTGAACGAGCGCCGTGTGTTTGATCTCATTGTGCGAACGGCCTCCCGACCTAAAACTGCCCAGTACTTCCTCCTCTCCCCCAAAGTGAGTGGTCCTCATTCCCAGGCCTGAAACCAGTTACAACCATGCATATATGCAAGGTTGGGGGGTAGCTAAGTTGAGAGGTTTTATTCAGTCATGTGCAGTGTGTGTATGTTCCAGGTAGCCTCGTTCCCAGGCCCCGCCCAGCT
This sequence comes from Agelas oroides, assembly GCA_949130485.1. Classification (NCBI taxonomy): domain Eukaryota; kingdom Metazoa; phylum Porifera; class Demospongiae; order Agelasida; family Agelasidae; genus Agelas; species Agelas oroides. The sequence goes on from OX422198.1 coordinate 6,305,990, forward strand.
TTCCGTCGCTTGCAGTACGGAAAAGTGGGGAGAGCCTGGTATATTTTTCTCACATGAGCATGACGTAATCGGAAAATGGCGAAAATTTTCAGAACAAACAGGCTGTGTTTTGCATATTGTTCAACCGACTACATGCTCAACGCTTGGTGTATACGACAATCGCCCTCCGCTAGCTAGATACGTGCGGTAAGTTACCTGCTACGTTGGCTCCTTTTGCTGTTCTGGGCCCTGTGCGCCCACGCACAATTAAACCCTTTCTACCATCCTTTCTATCCTGAAGTCACTCACGTGAGAAAATATACCAGGCCCTCTCCCGCTTTTCCGTACTAATAGCGATGGAAAGCTGGGTGGGGCCTGGGAACGAGGCTATGTTCCAGACCTTCCATTGTCCAGTTGTTGGATGATAGGAAGGCCTGGAAATTACTTCAAATGAGGCTATGTTGTAAGACTACTACTACATACATCAAGAGCGCATAAGAACGGCGGCTGCGTGTAACTCCAATAGAGCCCATAGTCCGGTCAAAATTATTGAACTGTACTGAAAATAGAACACCCCGTCCACGTGCTTAGCAACAATGGCTTATGTCTATGCAGCATGCACAGTACTTGTTTACTGTTTTTAGTACTGGCAGTAAATTCCGACCGGTTTCAAATTTTACGGAGTTACACGCTCTCACTCTAGCCGCCCGTTCTTATGCACTCTTAAACTTAATGCATACATCATATTGCTATATGTAGACTTACACTTTCTCTTTATGTATTCCTCCCTCTCTTTCCGTCTCCCACCTTTCCCACCCTACTTTGATCTTCCCCCCACCCCAGTTGTTGCAGAACCTAACCTACACCAAGGCAGTGAAGGTGCATGTGGTGTGTAATGGTCAGGAAATGGTTCCTTTCCGCCAGTGGAACATGGCCAAGTTTCTGGAATAACCGCTAGCTAGCTGTATCAAACTGGAGATGACTCTGCTTGAAACTCTTATCACGTCTCATCACTTATCATCAGTGTTCATTTTTCATCTATTCTTGAGTTATATGATCCTTGTTTTGAGTTTTTGAGGTCATATTTTCTAATAATGCGACAAGCGAAATTTTGAAAACGTAAAAAGGCGGTACTGTTCGTGTACGTGTTTACATCGCCTGAGCTGGCCTCATGACTATGACCTCGAAGCCGGTGGGGATCAAGCCAGAGGTACTGAGTGACCTCGCGAGGTATGTCTCCTGGAAGGGCATCTCTGGGTTAAAGCGTCTAACGTAGTTTGTAGCAACCTCCCTCCTACCTCCCTCTCCCCTCCTTCATAGCCGTTTCCTGATCAACATTCCTGACGAGGACAAGGATGACCCAGTGAAGCTGTGTACTCATATTGAGCTTGCCCACTGGTTCTATCTGGATCTACAGAGGCCAGAGGACCCCTCCCTTCCAGCATGCAGCATGAAGGAGTTTATGGCAACTAGTATCCTCCCTCTTCTCTTCCTCCCTTCCAGCATGCAGCATAAAGAAGTTAATTGCAACTAATGTCCTCTCCGCCCCTCCTCCTCCTCCCTATCCTTTCCCTCTCCTCTTCCTTTCTCCCTTCTGCCCTCCCTCCCTCCCTCCCTCCCTCCCTCCCTCCCTCCCTCCCTCCCTCCCTCCCTCCCTCCCTCCCAAGTTTCCTTCACATGTCTCAGTCTTTCAACACTGCCCATTCCTGGTGCGCGACTCAGTTGCCAGGGACCTTGATAAGCTCATAGCACAGTGGAAGTCACACAAATACAAGAGACCAGTTCGAGGGGCCATCATTCTGAACCACAACTGGACAAAGGTGTGCGCTATGTGCCAAAGTCTGTGTTCATACAGTCCAGTAGGACCTTAAGAGATATCGGATGAAGTAATCTTGGTAACCAGGTGGCTTGGGTCCAGGGAGACAGGACATGATGTCATGTCGTAGTGACAACAAGGATTGTGGTTACAAGGTACAAGACTGGCCGGCTCTATAGACTAAGTCACAGTGGGTGCATAAGATTTTCAACTGCAGTAAGCTGAAGCCGTCTGGCTAGTAAGCTGGTTCTTACAGCTCACCTTGCTGCTAATCTTCTAAGTTGCCAGTTCAATGCTAAGTGAGTCACTAGGGTCCATTTAGGGTGCCAGACATCAGCTTTATCAAAAGCCTTGCGTGTCCATTGTGCCTATCACAACTTTGTCCATAGAGCTGTTCTTGTTTTTGTTGTATGTATCCACAATTCTTGAGCTTGGAATGTCAGTTAATTATCACTGTCACATGACCACACCCTCCCTCCTCTGACTTGAGTGCAGTAATGCTATCATCTTTTGTACCGTATTGTCCCAGGCAAGCGCCCATCCCCGTGCAAGCGCCCACCTCCCAATTTTGACAGTTATGTGGGTTTTTTGAGGTCCTCCATGTAACCGCCCACCATGATAAATTTTTGTGTAGTGGATCGAAAGTAGGTCCGCTGAGCTCACTTACATAGCTGCGGTCATTCTGATGTCCTTCAGGCGCCACAACATCCGGCATCAAAGTTTCGCAAACACCTGTCCGTAGCCTTGTTCACAGCGTTCTTCGCTTGCAGCATGAAATTTGCAATACTGCAAGGGATGAACACTGTGGAAGCTGGGCAGCGAGGCTACAAGTCGGTCCGCTTTCCGGCATGATACAGCTTTCTCCACCATCGGGCTGGCCTCGACGAAACACGGGCGAAGCCGCGATGCAGGTTGATTCGGTACATCCTGGCAGCTAACTTCGCATCCGGGGTGGGCGCTTGCGTGGGGACAGTTGAACCATTCAAGCACCTCCTCCGTGTAAACGCCCACCCCCAATTTTTGGTGCTTGAGCTGCGAGCGCCCATGGGCGCTTGCCCGGGACAATACGGTATGTGCCATTTTTAGGCTAATTTTGTACGCATGTGATACCAATGTGATACCCATATGATACCCATGTGATGCTCATGTGATGGTCGTATGACCTCCCTCCCTCAGTGTCTGCTGGTACAGGGCTACCCTGCCTCCACCTCCTGGGGATTTCCCAAAGGCAAACTGGAGAAAGGGGAGAACGACAGAGACACAGCTGTCAGAGAGGTGAGGATACAGTGTGCGTTACTGTGGTTGATCAACTCACTTGGTCGCTAGTTCTTCCGCCTATAATGGATAAATCTTGATGCTGAATTTGTCAAAAATTATGGTGTCGTCTTCTGTGTGGATAATAAGCGTACTTGCCAAAATAAGGTCTGATAACGCCTGAAGATCATACATAAGGCCAAGATTGTCTACTGTAGATGGAACGACTCTTTTGGAGAGCTGTTGGTTCACGTTTTGCTGTGAGCCCCTCGTCAAGATTTTGATCACATACCTACCGACCCTCCCTGAAAGGTTATCTGGCCTGAGCAACAAATTGGTATGGCATAAGCATCATGGCATTTACCACACACACACGCACACACACACACACACACACACACACACAACACACACACAGGTGTATGAAGAGACAGGTTTTGACAGCCGAGATCTGATTCAAGAAAGCCAATATCTTGAGGCCCAAGTTGGAGACAACAACGCTCGCATGTACATCATCCCAGGAGTTCCCGAGGAAACGTCTTTTGCCCCAAAGACCAGGAAGGAGATAAGGGTGAAGATCCCTCACACGCACACACCCATACACACATCGCAGGACACCTTGAAATATGGACACCTTGTTTTCGGGACACATTTTTGAGTCCCAAGAGTGTCATCCATTTTAATATGGTTTCACTTCCCTTTTCCTTCTCCAGGCGATCCAGTGGTTCAAAATTGAAGACCTCCCTCGACACCGCAAGGACCTCACATCCAAACAAGCCCTGGGGAAGAGTGCCAACGCCTTCTTCATGATCATTCCTTTCATGAGGTGAGTGTGTACACGAGTCACATGAACCTTACCAGCTCTTCGTGGTAATATACCAGCCTTCTTAATTTCCAGTTCCTCATGGTAATACGTACGTATACCAGTTTGCTATTGCTAGATCTTGGACGAAGGCAGTAGAAGGAAAAAAACTTTGTTTGCAACGTTTCAATCGCACTTTGGCGATTTTCATCAGGCAATTGTTTTTTTGCCTTCTACTGCCTTCGTCCAAGATCTAGCAATAGCAAGTTATAGTTCAGGAGCAGTAACATGACTCTCAAAGAGCACGTATACCAGTTCATACTCCACTCCATCTGATCCACCACATTCTCTCTCTTTCCTAGCCAGTTGCATAAGTGGATTGCTTCCAACCAACAGAAATTAAGGCCGGCCTTGACCACCAGATCCACACGCAAACCTACCCGGGGAGTGTCAGCGATGTTCCCAGGCCAGGGAAGACAAGGACATGCTACAGCAAAACCCACCAACGCTCCCACAACTGCAATGCTTCCTTCGACTGTTGTTACTTCCAACCACGAGCAACTCATTATGAATACTCCTTTTCAAGCCTCTCTGTCGTCACATGCACACCATACCCCTTCTGCTAGCAGCGGAGATGCATTCGTTGTTCATCCTGAATCCCAAGCTAGCCTGGGAATAGGACCATCTCATGTCCAGGTTACTGGAATGAGGGAAGTTTATCCTGGAAAGGAGACCCAACTCATCCGACCCCCCTCGGCCCCCCTACTTCCCCAACATCTGCCAACTACCTTTTACCAGCTTTTTCCTTCGAATTCCCAGAAAGAACACTTTTTGGCAAAAGGCTTTCCTGTCTCAAACAGCAGTGCTGTTCTGATTCCCTCCACTCACCATCCCTCACATGTCCACCTCTTTCCACTCCTTTCCTCACATGTCCACCCCTCCCCACTCCCCTCCTCACATGTCCACCCCTCCCCACTCCCCTCCTTACATGTCCACCCCTCCCCACTCCCCTCCTCACATGTCCACCCCTCCCCACTCCCCTCCTCACATGTCCATCCCTCCCCACTCCCCTCCTCACATGTCCACCCCTCCCCACTCCCCTCCTCACATGTCCACCCCTCCCCACTCCCCTCCTCACATGTCCACCCCTCCCCACTCCCCTCCTCACATGTCCACCCCTTCCCACTCCCCTCCTCACATGTCCACCCCTCCCCACTCCCCTCCTCACATGTCCACCCCTCCCCACTCCCCTCCTCACATGTCCACCCCTTCCCACTCCCCTCCTCACATGTCCACCCCTCCCCACTCCCCTCCTCACATGTCCACCCCTCCCCACTCCCCTCCTCACATGTCCACCCCTTCCCACTCCCCTCCTCACATGTCCACCCCTCCCCACTCTCCTCCTCACATGTCCACCCCTCCCCACTCCTACCCTCTCCAATCCCCTCCTCACATGCTCGCCGCTCTCCCTTGCCTACCAATCAACAACCCCCCATTCTGGCTCCGCTACATCCCCAGTCATTTACTGGTGTGACAGCTGTCTACCCACCCCACTTAACACACAACCATTACAACCCAGTTACCATGGCAACACAAAATGTAGTCACACAGTCTGCCCCAGTGCCCAGTCATGCCACGCCCTCACAGTCGTCTCTTCGGCCACAGAATGTTATCACCATCATCTCCTCCACACAACAACCCTCTCCATCACCTGCCATACAACTAAAACCTGGCACAGCCTTTACCGAATTTTCCTTCAACAAGAAACCCATCCTGGCTTGCTTGAAACGATGAGACGCTACTAGTCTTCTAACCCTCTCCTTGATACTCATGCCCTCCCTTGTTTTGTACATGACATGCTGCCTCCTGCAACTATTTTATCGTTTTATTTTTGGACTTACATGTAGCCTTGTTCCGGGGTTCGTTCCCCCCAGCTTTTCGGCTCTGTTGTTTTAGTTAACTCAACCTAAAACTAAAATGGATTTTAGTGAGACATTTTTCATTTTAGTAATTAAACTAAAACTAAAATTAATTCTACCTTAGTCCACTAACTAAACTACTTTAAAATCACCCAAAAATAGTAGTTAACTAATCAATACTAACTCGTTTTAGGTTTAAAATTAACAATTTGAATGTGTAGCCTAATCTAGTCTCATTCCGTGCGTTTAACGAGAACTAAAACTAACCCTAAACTACTAGTCCGAACATTGAACTAAAACAAACACTGCTTTCCGGTCACATAGCCTGGAACAAGTTAGATCCAGGCATATAATAAGAGTAGAATTATGACATGCATTTTATGATGCATTACGTGTACAATCAGATGTACTGTATTCTCCTGTTAAAAGGTCTTCCCCTCCCCCTTCTTATGCATTCATGGTGATACACATGTGTCAGAAACCCAAATGGGAGCCTGGGAATGGGGCTAAAAGGCAAGCCTAGTTGTGGACCATGTAAGGATAGGACAATATCAGGCGTTACTACAGTGGAGTACTTGTTCCATGCATGCAACTTCCAAATCAGAAAGGGGTGAGTTTTGCCACACCTGGCTCATCCAACATGATCGTAGCCAGTGGCGCCATAGTGATTGACATATCAGCTTCTGTATTCAGAACACTTCAAAATTAATTTCCTACATGAGCACCTCTTCACACTGTAACTTAATTAACCCCTGAAATAAGTCTGATCAGGACACCTTCACACCGTAAATTTAACCCCTGAAACAAGAACATATCTCTGATCAGGACACCTTCACACCGTAAATTTAACCCCTGAAACAAGAACATATCTCTGATCAGGACACCTTCACACTGTAAATTTAACCCCTGAAACAAGGACATACCTCTGATCAGGACACATATATTTCAATCTCAAGGTGCCTAGAATGTATAGTGAGGTAGGTTCCAGCTAGTGTTCAGAGAAACAATTATTATACCAAAACACTTGTTGATTGTTATTATATGAGAGGTAGTGAAATATGCAGAATTACATATGAGATATTTATGTATAATTACAGGCACTGTGATTATTAGAAAAACTGAACTGAAACTGAATAATTACACTTGCTCATTGTCAGAAATGTTCCACTCCCCAAAGTTGATGTCCTCTTCTGGAATATCATTTATCTCCAAGCGATCCAAGTTCTCCATGGACTCGCCAACGTTGGGTACATCCTTGGGAGGTAGACCCATAATGGTCTCTTCATCTTCCTCCTCTTCGTGGTGGGTTTCCAGTGAGTGGTTCCGTTGGTTACGACCTTGGTGTGGTGGCACGCTAAAACTGCGAGTGTGTCTGTGTACTTGCGGTGCGAGGGACTCATGCGTGAGAGAGTGATAAAGATTTGATTGTGATGAATGCTTTTGATTGGTCACCTTGCTTTGAAGCTGGTGATGCTCGTTTGAATCTCCTCCGCAGAACATGAAATTGTGTTGGTGCTGGGCACGACCCACTGTCCTGGAAAAGTGTTTCAGGCGTGAAAACTCTGCCTCCATCTTCTGCTTCCTCTGTTCCCATTTCCATTGTGCTGCCCTCCTCCTCTCGTCCTCATCCCTCTCCTCCATATCAATTATCTCAGAATTCAAGCAAAATTCCTCTCCTCCACCTGCCTGGTCTCTCATCCCCCTTCTTTCTCTCCTGTTTGGTGTTATTGGGGCATCCGGAGGAACTGTACATTCACCGTCTGTCGCTTCTGTCATTCCCGTTGGTCTCTCCCAAGGAAACATGTGAAACACGAGGTGCTCTCCTTGTTCTAAAAATGCAGAGGAGTATCGAGGGTCACGTTTTGAGTCTGTCCCCTCAAAGAACGGTCTGATAGATCTTAAAGTTATAGGATTGGAGGCCCTCCCTCCTTGTTCAAGAGTCTCCCATGACGAATGCACCCTCCGCTTCCTAAATGGAAGGGGAAAGAAAAGAGTGCTCACACAACCTAGAATTCAGACACAGAAACACAAGAGAGTTCTTTAATTACCAAGTCTTGAGAAGGTCATCAGCTCAAAATAATTAAGCCTTGTTGCACTTTGCCATGACAATGGCAAAAGATTTACCAACAGAGAACGAGCTAATGAAGACGTAGCCTTGCAGCCAGGCTCTTTATCATGCCAAGGCTCATTTTCCCCTCTTTGCTTCTCTTTCTTCGTATTAGGACAGAGGAAATGAATCTAGGTGTGGAAAGAACCACCACTTCAGACACAAATAGTCACTGACATCAGCAGTGTCACCACGGCCACTCACTATAGTAGTTACCATGCAGAGTATTAACCATGTTACCGCCATTTACCAAGGTAACCAGTGCTACCTTGGTAACCAGTGCTATCATGGTAACTGGTGCTACCATGGTAACCAGTGCTACCATGGTAACCAATACCACACTGATAATGTAACACTTCCAAAGACTTTCGTTGAATATTGGCTGCCTGTGCCAAGGCTTTTCTCCTGCCTTACAGTCCTTCAATAGTGTAACACCCCCCTCCCCCCCTTCACCCCCTCCCCACTCACTTTTTCCTCCATGCGGTGATAACACAGCAGACGTTCATCAGGCTCTCCTTGACCAATGGCAATGTGACCTTTAGCTGAAGTATCATGATACCCAACACAACAAACACAACTATCATGCCCATCAGAACCACCAAATTAAATATCGGATTCACATCATCGAGACCAAAGCGAGCGAGCACTGCAACACCAGACTCTCGGAAGCATTCGAGTGGTGAGTCTCGTGTGCAACCGAGATTATTACCATCGAGTACCACGACTGTCGTTGCAGCATAGGCATAGTAGGACGGATTAATGTGGAAGATCCATCGGTAGTATTCTGGCATGAGGGGCAGGGGTACGATAAATCCGCAGCAAAATCCTCCGATTGCTGCAAACACAGGACACATTCGGTGTGCCTGCTGGGGGTAGGTGACGGTGAGAAGGATGAAGAGGGAGATCCATGCCTGGTTGACGAGGAGGAACGCTAGCAGGACAGTCAGGTAGACCCAGAGGTCATAATTCTGGAAGACGAGACCAAAGACGAGGGTGGCGCAGACGGCAAGGGGCAGGGTACAGACAGCTGTCATTCTGATAAAGACCTAAAATGGAGGGTTGGAAGGAGGAGATGGAAGGGGAGGGGAGAGGAGAGAGGGGAGGAAGTGTAGAGCAGAATTTATTTAGAATACTTGCTAATGTACTGTGGGGGTCAAAGATTTGCATGGGGTCCCTGAGAAAATGTTGATATCCATGGTTGCAGGGGTTCGACATGGATTATCACAAAATCTCATGTTGTATAAACAGCAGAAATAACAGAAATTGTCGTGCAGGGTTTGACACGGATTATCAGAAATCACAAAAGCTCTGTGTCATCTAACCTAACTCCCAGAACTGGGAGTGAAGCTACCTCGCATTATGAGGTTAAAGCACCTTTCAGTTGCTACCCCTTGAACGTGGTACCTGGAGGATGAGCTCATGTGCACAGGCAATGCCGTCCGAGTGCTCGAGGCGGAAGAGCTTCAGAGGCTCGATAAGAAGGCTCATGACGATGGAACTCATGAAGAGAGAGCTGGAGCAACTGAGCAGGCATGTCACCGACATTATCTGCACTGCAAAGTCCGTGAAGAGATATGTTGTGCCTGAGGGAGAGGAGGGGAAGACATACGTGAGAGGCCAGGTTTACCCTAGTCACATTCCCATACTCTATACCATCTGGGAATGGGACCAAACTCACCTAGGATGGTGCCAAACACAACATAGACGATGGGCAGGTAGATGGAGCTAAAGAGGCCCTGTCTCAGGGAGGCCCTTGACTCCATGGAAACCAGCCGTGACCAGAATCCAGGATAACGGCTGTGGCATCAAGATACAAAACAGTATTCTGGAGGATCAGCTCAGTAAACTATAATGTTTTCCCAGTAAACTATTCCAGTTTTCTAGGCAGTAAACTACCTCAGTATTCTGGAAGGTTTTCCCAGTAAACTATCTCAGTATTCTGGAAGATTTTCCCAGTAAACTATCAGTATTCTAGAATGTTTTCGAAGGTCAGACCAGTAAACTATATAGTAAATCCCTAACATACCTATGCACGTGTGATGGTGGGCTGTCGTTCTCATCTATGCCATTCATGACAGCTGCCCGGACCTTTTTCGGCTCAGCACTGTGCCGATATGCATGCAGCACCTTCCTCTGTAAATGCCTCTCCTTCATCAGATCTAGAATAGCATCTGCACGGCTCTTCCCCTCGTTCTCCTGTGGGAAATTTGTTGCAATGTCTGTTGAGCGACTAATCCTCATCCACCCTCCCACCTTCACACTCCACCACCACTCACGCAGGCCTTTCATTTTCCCCCCCCCCCCCCCCCTCCACCCCTTTCACCGTCCCACTTAACTCAGCACCAATTTACAATCCTCCACCTTTCACCCCCTCCACCCCTCCCACTTAACATCTCTTCACCTCTCACATTTTCACTCTTATACCACCCACCTTCACCCCCTCCATCCCTCCCTCCTTCACCTCTCACAGCCTCACACCCTCCCACCTTCAGCCCCTCTACCCCTCCCTCCTCTCATACCCTCACACACCCCCCCACCTTCACTCCCTCCCACCTTCAACTCTGTGTCGCTCAAATCTTCCTCCAGGACTTGCAGAAAAAAGTCCCACACTCGAAAAGGAGAACCAAAGAAAGCAACTTGCCCTTTGCAGAGCAGAAGGATCTTGTCAAATGCATGGAAGATCTCGCTCCTTGGCTGGTGTATAGTGACAACAATGGCACGTCCAGTAGCCGCCAACACCTGTAGACTCTTCAAAATCTCTAGGGAGGAGGCCGAGTCAAGACCTAGAGGAAGGGAAGGAGGGAGGGAAGAAGTAGGAGGGGAGGGGGGAGGGGGGGAGGGGAGGGGAGGGAGGAGGGGAGGTAGGGAGGGGGGAGAGGAGGGGGGAGGAGAGGGAGGGAGGGAGGGAGGGAGAGGGAAAGAGAGAGAAGGGAACCTGTGAACGAGGCTAATGTCTCTCCAGTTGAGTGCAAAATTCTTACACTCACAAGCACGCAAATACCTGAAGTCGGCTCATCCAGGAATATAATATTGGGCATGCTCAGTAGCTGTACCGCAATGGTCAACCTCTTCCGCTGGCATGGGGGAGATACAAAATCATGCATAATGAGAAAACTGAAGTAGAGTTTTTATGACTCATTTAGCTAGACAACACCCCCTCATAAATGTAGGACCAAGACAAAGCCGTTCAATCACATGACAACATTCACAGTGAAAGGCAGCTGAACACCTTTGAACTCTAGAACCTAATTCATGCCCCAGGCAAAGGAGCATTCCACGTGACTAGACATAATGGGTTATTCATAGGGGGTATAGGGTTGGTATATCACACCCTGAGGGTCATGAATGTTAGCACACTCCAAACAACACATAAACAATCGGAGTAGCTATTTTGTCTACTGACTACTTACCTATGCAGTTGCTATGCAACTAAAGTCAACCTTGTCCTACACATACTCATCACTCACACATACACACACACACACACACACACACACACACACTCCTCACTCTCCACACACACACACACACACACACACACACACACACACACACACACACACACACACACACACACACACACACACACACACACACACACACACACACACACACACACACACACACACACACACACACACACACACCTGCCCTCCACTGAGTCCCAACCCAATCCCATTCCCAACCCTGATGTCAGCCTGCTCCAACAGCCCAGTCTCGCGGATCACTTGCTCCACACGCTCCAGTTTCTGACTCAGCCTCATCCCTGGAGAGGCCTGCATGTTCATTGAGAAGAGAAGGTTCTCTCTGACTGTCAGCTCATCATAGTAGGAGGTCGCCAGCTGCCGAACGTAGCCCGTGTTCATCACAAACCAGTCCCGCATCTTTGAGAGCGGGATCCCATTGATGAAAATGTCTCCCTGCAAGCGGGCAAGAACACCATTCCTTCATTTTTCAACTCTATACAAATTCACTTGATACGAGATACAACTTTTTTTCTTGGTGTAAATTTCTTTTTCTTGCTCTGTGTTCAGCGTAGTCATGACAGGGAATTACACACAAAACTTGTAAAAATAGTAAAAAAAATTGCTACGAGTGTTTTGTCAGAATTTTATTGTGACGTTCCTTGTCAATACACCCACTGTCTTGATACCCTCCTTCCGATGGCAGGCCTTTGCTGCCTCAGTATTTCCAGTATCACTTTCAGTATGCAAATACGGGCTTGCATACTGAAAGTGATCAAATACTCTACGAACTTGCATAATGAAAGTAATCAAATACTCTACGAACTAATAATGAAAGTACCGAGGCCTGAGAGCAAGGCTGCCGTCATAACATAACTGCGTCTGAATTTATGCACAGTTGGCGCTGTGATAAATTCAACCACGTCAAATTTGACTGGTGTGCTAGTTTTGATGACTTGCTTGGACACACACAGATGAATGGATTTGAAAACGGTGTGTGGTAGGAATTCAGCGACAAATAGTTACATGTGTTCTGGAGGTACACAACGGCTAGGTGTGGCCATGTATAGAGAATACAACTTCAGTTGACAGCATTTATGGTGCTGTGGCATTTGGAGAATTTTGAAATGTTGTGAATATTAATTGTAACAAACTAGTTCAGCAATGCTGTGTACTGTAATCACCAAAGTAGTCTGTATTTGGCTAAGATTTGGCCAATCAGAGGGCTGCATTTGATGTCTGGACAGAAAATTAACGCTCGGTAATTAGCTATATTATTAACATACATGTAGTGTAATGCATGCATGCATGCATGCATGTATGTATGTATGTATGTATGTATGTATGTATGTATGTATGACATCATACCTCAGTGGATCCTGCCGTCCTCCTCCCTAGCAGCACGTCCAGCAGTGTAGTCTTGCCGGAGCCGGAGGGTCCCATGACCGCCACCAGCTCCCCCGGGTTGACATACATGTTCACGTGGTCCAGAATAGTCATCTTCTTGATGTTGTCTCTGTTTGTGTCCCCATGGCTGCCGACGAGGCTACTTGTATCCACCATCCCACTACCACTACCACTGCTCTCACTGTGTGGAGTCACAGCTTGGCTGCTCGTGTCCAGTGTTATCGAAGAAGGTATACCGGAATCTGACTGCTGTGCTTCAGAGAGGTGTACATGGTGGCTGGTTGAGGAATCACAGGTGGGTGCATTGTATCTCATGAGGCATTTCGAGCACAATCGCTTGAAGCAGGGGAAAAAGGTTTCTAGCATGGCGTAAGTGCGATACTGCTCACTGGAGTGTGGGTACCCTCCTTTTGTAGCTACTTTCGGTCTATTGACAACATCTATTTTGTAGTGGAGTTCGGTGCAGGAGACGCTAACAGCATGTACAGCTTTGGGAAAATGGGGCTTGTTCCTAGTTGCCTGTTTCACGCTGTAAGCATAAATGCGCTGTTGATACAACATGTATTTCATATGCAGGTAAGCTCCAAGCTTTAGGCTTGCAGGAATGATGGTCAGGAAAGCTGAAAGCAACAAGACGAGAACATTTACCCCAGTTGTCCATATATTTCTTGGTGGCTCCAAGGCAATGGTACTAGGGCAGCGCCTTCCACAGACGGGGCCACTGCAGTTATCAGTGAGATAAAACCGGGCAGTTGGGTTGTTGTACCAGACTTGGATAGCTTCATGCAAAGTGAAGACCGTGGCATCTTGGCTGACAACTTCGACCCTGTCCCAGTTACCTCTCTTGATGGGGTTTGTTAGTCGAAACACTCCTTCTTGAAAGCTTCCATTGTTAGTTGCGTTCAGAGTGCCATCTGGGTCCCATAAGCTTGAGGTAGCCAAATAAACATGCTGCGTGCAGGATGAAGTGTAAAGGGTCAAGTTTGGATACGTGCTGTAGCCTTCCATAAAACTTTGGTTCATGAGGGCGCCATAGCTGTTCAAAAGCCTCAGCAACTCCAGATCGTTAGTATCACTAGTCTGTATGTTGTTTCTTAATGGTTCTTCTAGTGTAAATATATCATAAATGCTAGAGATGGCAAAAATGGGGAAGTGGTTGGGGCGAAGGTATCCATTTCTGAAAAGACAAGCTGGTGAAGTGCAACAGGGAAAACCGAGAGATCGGTCCATACAGGCTGGTTGGTTGATGCCGAAAGCTCTAGCTAGTCCCTCAGACCAGTTTACAGCATGGTACCCACTAAAAGGAATGAACCATGCTGAGTCTATGATGGTCAGAATGCGAATGTTCCAAGCACTTGCATTTCCAAGCCTCTCCTCCACCCAGCCCAAGTTGTTTAGTACCCCAATGCCACCTGCACTGCTTCCAACCAAGACAAGCTCACTTGCATTAGAAAGATTGTGGTATTGTAATAACTCTTCAAAAACAGCCTGAAAAATCACCCTACCCTTGTACACAAAATTATCAGCATCCCTTTCTTCTGAGAATTCAGCAATCGACATCTTGTACGGATTTGAGCGATTTGCCAGCCATGCGTCGCTACTACAATAGGGTACCAATACATGGGAGTAGTTGTGAAACAGAGGGTTCTCTGTGGAGTCGTTTGATAGTGTGTCGCCGCCGACAATATCTTGAGGAAAGTTGTCCGAAGACATGAGTCTCCTCTGTGTCATGTCCCGCCATCGTTGGTTGCATTCTTCATAGGAGGAGCAGCCTCCGCCGCCCTCAAAGTGGATCACCCAGCCAGAGGATGTGGAAGGACTTTGATCAATATAGTATAGTGCTGGGGAGAAGTCGTTGCAGAGTGCTCCTGGCTCGCTGATGACCCTATGTGTGTGAGAAAAAAACAAACAAACTAGGAAGCCATTCAACTGCAAGATAGGCAGCGGTTGCCGGCCATCTAGCCTACGGGCTCTTGGTTACGAGGCTGGCCTACGGTCCGTACTATCCAGAACTATTAGCATATAAACATGCACCCCAACTGTATAAAATAGGATCCTTCTATCTCTTCAACGTACTAGAGCGCCTTTTGATCGTAGCTAGCTGGAAGACTGAGCTACGCCCACATCCCCACCTACCTTCTTTGAAGAGCGCCCGCAGCTACGAACTGCGCTGTCAACACCAGGAGAGCGGCTGCTTGGATCCGAGCAAACATCTCCATGGCTCAGGCTCTAGCTGTAGGTTAAATTTGCTGACTGAGTTATGCTCCCCTGCGAATTTGTTTATATAAGTCTCGCGGGATACCGTTATATTCACACCCACGCATAATCTACGGGAATATTCATAAATGTTGTCACATACACAGCAGGTACCAGCCAGCATACAAAACTCACAATATGGTGGTCATTTGATAATAAATTTGTGACGAGGGATGATCATGTATATATAAGGACTGTGATTCAATTTCTGATGCTGATTTGATGATTTGATTGCCGGTCTGTCTATTCCTCTCTGGGATAGTAGCGGGTGATACTGAAGGTGGCTATGTCCAGGGTGCAGGGCTCAGGCGAGTCCCCTTCGGGTAGGGAGGGCATCGTGAGGGAGAGGGAGGGAGAAGATTGCATGGGTCCATGGAGAATGGGCCGAGAAGAATCAAGGATAAACTTCAATTGGACAAAACATCAAGTTTGAGTTTGCATTGGGAGGTAGGTATGAACTAGTTTTTGACCACTTAGTACGCAAAAACAGACTGTAAGTGATCAAAAACTGGATGATGGGAAGGACTGGGAGCGAGACTACAACAAAGCGTACTTGTATGTTGTTTTGGAAGGTCATGGTTCTTAGCCTTGTTCTCCCAGGCCTTGCGCATTTGTCGCTTGCAGTACGAAATTCGCGCAGAATTTCGTACTGCGACAAATGCGCAAGGCCTGGTAACGAGGCTACATGGTTCTGGTGTCATGACCACTCAGCAAGGTTTATCGTACATGTTTCACCAGACAAATTTTTAATTTGCAATGTCATGACTGCTATGCCACATCATGCCACATCTTATTGGACACAAATGAAGTTCTGCTCACTAGGGAATATGTGTGGCACCTTTGAAACCAGCAGGTAGCCACTTGTTTTGGCTTTGAGGTCGTGAGAGTATGAGCTGGACATTCTTTGTCTGCCCTTTTGTATGAGGAGAGTGCAAATACCAACCTTGGGTCACATACGACCCCCCTTCCCATTGGTGATTGCATGAGTTTTTTTGTAACTTGCATCTACACTTAGATACATGCATTCCCATAATTAGTACTGCTTTGTTGACATGGTTGATGTTGCTACAAGGAATCATTTCATGTCTTCCCCCAGGCTAAACACTGTTTACTAATAGCCACAAAATAGTCCTACACTTGCCATAAAGAATATGCAAGGATACGACCTCATGGTCAGCAAGATTTTCGGTGTGTTCCTGGTCCAGTGAGGGTACACTGAAGCTTGTGTCCAGCTCACCATCACGCTGTGGCAGCTCTAAATGGCCACCGGCCCAAGTACTCTACGTGGAGGGGTGAAGAATATATATCAGTGAGTTGTAGGCATGTGCCATTCCTGATGTCTCTTTCTCAGCAAATTCAGTCCCTATGGTATGTATACAGTTGCTTAGAACTTAATTGGGGGAGAAAGCTGCCCAGTCTTCAAATGGATGGCCTTGGAAAGAGGCCAGGCAAAAAGTTTACATGGCAATTTCTAACTTACCTGATGTAACCTCTCAGCTAGCTCCAAGAATACATCCTGACTGTTTCTCGGTTGACTTGTAGATTCACTTTCAAAATGACCAAAGTCTGAGGATTCATTCATGGGTTGGTGTGTTAAATACTCAGAACTGTATGACGAGTATGCACTGGAGTTGGCGACACTCTCATTATGAAGGTGGGTCTCTGATGTGTCACTAAGAGGAGGGAAATGGGCAATGCTTGACCCAATGGGCGAGAGATCTCTACTTCCGTGACTGTATGCCTAGAGGAAAGCAGATGCAGAATTCAAAATGCCAAACAAGTTGAAACAACAGCAAATGTGAGCTGAAAAAAAAAAGAGAAAACAAAATGTTCAAATGTATGCATACATATTGAAGTTTGACTAGTGAGTGTTTCATAAGTACCCGTATTCAAAGCTTGTAGTTTATGCACTGCTCAAGCTTGCCCCACAATGTCCTAAATGTGTGTAACTGTGTGTGGGGGGGGGGGGGGGGGAGAGTGGGAAGAGGAGAAGGTACCTTGGAGGTAGATTTTACAGGAGTCCTCCCGTGGAAGGAGAGATTAAGGTCTGCTGTTGTCTGTGTGTCCCTGAGCTGCAGCAGGGGGGAGATAGGCACTTCCTGTGCCTCCTGGGGACGACTGAGACGAAAGGAGTAAGAGTGAAGAAGGAGAGAGGAGGGGAGGGAAGGAGAAGGGTGGGAGAAGAGGAGGTGGAAGATATATGAAGTACCAGTAACTGCTACACTCTACACCCACTAGCTTGACAGACACATATTCTCCCTTTCTTATTCTCATGACTGGTGTTACAACCTACCAAGTTGCCTACCTCTCTATCTCAAAACGATGCTGCTTTCTCCTCAGCTGAGCAAGGTGGTCAAACACATCTGGGCGGTCCTCACGTTTGCGCTTCTTCCGCTGTGAATTAGACTCAGTGGCCTGACCTCTGCACCAGAATACAACAATAACAATATTTTCGATTTCAGTGTACATACACTAGGTCTTAAACCTCATCAAAAAAATGTTTTTAAATGAGTCTGGGAATGAGGCTGGAATGAGACTGGGATGAGACTGGAATGAGACTGGAATGAGACTGATCTGAGAATGACCAGGTCTAGGTACTAAGACTTGTGACCACTGGAATAAGCAGACACAAGGGCTGACACCAGGATATTCACCTTACTACTACGAATTTGTTAATGGAGAAACTGGCAATGAGACCAGGATATGTGCTGAAGCCAAAGATCAGCATAAGAGATCTTTGGTTATCAGAGACATGCAGTAGTTGTATATATCACAATCTAGCCTCATTCCCAGGCCCCGCCCAGCTTTCCGTCGCTTGTAGCACTCCCGCTTTTCCGTACTGAAAGCGACGGAAAGCTGGGCTGGGCCTGGGAACGAGGCTACCACAATCAGTATATCATACAACTGAACTGTAAGTAAACCACAGAACATATTGAAAATGGCATGTTCAGCAGCTGTTTGATAGATGATTATAACAGAGTAAGAGTTCCAATACTGGAGAAATTAATACCTTCACATATTGTGACATCATAAACTATGATTTCAACTAGCATCGTTACCAGGCCTTCCCACTGTCCAGTTTTTGATCGCTTGCAGTATGCAAAAACGGAGAGGGAAGGACTGGTCTATTTCATTATGTGAATGACGTCAGTGTCCACCTTGGTAGACAGAGGGGGGGAGGGGTCCCCCATCGAAAGAACGAGCTTGAGGCCTTATCTTGTAGTTTCTGCCCCAAGCGCTGGAGTTTCGAACATTCGCGAAGCAAAAAAATTATGTACTGCTCCTGGTTCAAAACGAAGAACACATGCACGAAAGGTGTTCTTTCGATGGGGGACCCCTCCCCCCTCTGTCTACCTAGGTAGACACTGACATCACTCACGTGATAAAATGGACCAGGCCTTCCCCCTCTGTTTTTGCATACTGCAAGCGATCAAAACTGGACGGTGGAAGGTCTGGGAACAAGGCTAGATTTCAACCATGTCAGACATCTCAATATGTACAGTCAAGTATACGAATTGTAAATAAATTTCCTACCTCTTTCTGAGTTTGGAAGGGTTTGGGAGGTCCTTCAGTGATCCATAATCACCACTACCGAGTTCAAGCAATGGCAGTGTGATGCCATAGCTGTCAAACTGTTGCTGTTTAGGTCGCTGCACTGTAGCTTTCAGACAGCCCCCAGACTGAAGGAGAGAACATACAAATATGGCATAGGCCCATGTGCACTACAAGTGATGAAAGTTGGGAACAGCCTGCAAATTATTGAGGTAATTTGGGGCTCTTGTCTCGCAGGCCTGAGCCCTGGGCATTGGAAGGATTGGGGGCTGGTCTGCAACACCAGAAAGGGGGTCAAAGGGTGCGTTTCAACAAACCTGTGCTAAGAATGAAGTTGCAACATCACCAGAGTAGTCGGGTAGGTGGGAGCTGCTCTGAGTTACTAGTGTTGGAGCCCTTCTGTCTGCCCTCCTCACTGTGTGAGATGACCTAGCGGGTTAAGAAAGAATTGGTGCGGTCCTTTGCTAAGTAGAGAACTGCACCTTACTTCTAACGCATACAGCGCAATTCTTAATACCTTACAAACGGTAGAGAACTTATGTCCATTTTGCCAGCTGGGACGGCTGCTGCATACACAAGGGCGTGGGCCGTTGCGTATATAAGGCTGCGTGCGCGCTAATTGGAATAGCCCCGCTGTAAATCTGAGATGGCAGCTGTTGTATCGCGCAGTGCCAGGAGATTGCTTGGATTTTCCCGCCAAGTGAGTTGCCCCAGGAAACGTTATTTTTAGTGCTCAGATCAGAGTGCACAGTGCGTGGGCTCACCACCCTTTACATATCTACCATGTAATATGATTTCCTAACCAGGCCACCCATCTCCACCGCAATGCCAGTAGTCTGGTGATAGCTGAGCACAATGGTGAGGCAGTGAATCCACTGACATACAACACCATCTCTGCTGCAAAGCAGATTGGAGGGGAGATAACGGCACTTGTAGCCGGTCCAGACTGTACAAAGGTAAAACTCCATAATGGGTAAGGTTACAAATAGCCATCTTCTCTCTTATCACACACTTGCCTTGGTCCCAAGTTCTTGTTCATGTGTGTGGACACACGAGAGCCTGGGACCGAGGGTAATTATATGTGTTTGGTGTTTCCTAGGTTGCAGAGGAGCTGGCTCAAGCAGAGGGGATATCAAAGCTGCTTGTCGCTCAGCATGAAGGATATAAGGGTTTTCTGCCAGGTATGTGTGTGCTACTCAAACCTACTCTCTAGGGTCCTGCCTATCCTCATTCCCAGTCCTTGTGCAGACTTTATTGACCACAAGCCTCATTCCCAGTTCTGCAGACTTTCTTGACCCCAAGTCTCATTCCCAGTTCTGCAGACTTTATTGACCACAAGCCTCATTCCCAGGCCTCGTGCAGACTTTATTGACTACAAGCCTCATTTCCAGGCCTCGTGCAGACTTTATTGACTACAAGCCTCATTTCCAGGCCTCGTGCAGACTTTATTGACTACAAGCCTCATTCCCAGGCCTCGTGCAGACTTTATTGACCACAAGCCTCATTTCCAGGCCTCGTGCAGACTTTATTGACCACAAGCCTCATTCCCAGGCCTCGTGCAGACTTTATTGACTACAAGCCTCATTTCCAGGCCTCGTGCAGACTTTATTGACTACAAGCCTCATTCCCAGGCCTCGTGCAGACTTTATTGACCACAAGCCTCATTTCCAGGCCTCGTGCAGACTTTATTGACCACAAGCCTCATTCCCAGGCCTCGTGCAGACTTTATTGACCACAAGCCTCATTTCTTTCCAGGCCTCGTGCAGACTTTATTGACCACAAGCCTCATTCCCAGGCCTCGTGCAGACTTTATTGACCACAAGCCTCATTCCCAGTCCTTGTGCAGACTTTATTGACCACAAGCCTCATTCCCAGTTCTGCAGACTTTATTGACCACAAGCCTCATTCCCAGTTCTGCAGACTTTATTGACCACAAGCCTCATTCCCAGTTCTGCAGACTTTATTGACCACAAGCCTCATTCCCAGTTCTGCAGACTTTATTGACCACAAGCCTCATTCCCAGGCCTCGTGCAGACTTTATTGACCACCAGCCTCATTCCCAGTTCTGCAGACTTTATTGACCACCAGCCTCACTCCCAGTTCTGCAGACTTTATTGACCACAAGCCTCATTTCCAGGCCTCGTGCAGACTTTATTGACCACAAGCCTCATTCCCAGTTCTGCAGACTTTATTGACCACCAGCCTCATTCCCAGTTCTGCAGACTTTATTGACCACAAGCCTCATTTCCAGGCCTCGTGCAGACTTTATTGACCACAAGTCTCATTCCCAGGCCTCGTGCAGACTTTATTGACCACAAGCCTCATTCCCAGGCCTTGTGCAGACTTTATTGACCACAAGCCTCATTCCCAGGCCTCGTGCAGACTTTATTGACCACAAGCCTCATTCCCAGGCCTCGTGCAGACTTTATTGACCACAAGCCTCATTCCCAGGCCTCGTGCAGACCTTATTGACCACAAGCCTCATTCCCAGTTCTGCAGACCTTATTGACCACAAGCCTCATTCCCAGTTCTGCAGACTTTATTTACCACCAGCCTCATTCCCAGTTCTGCAGACTTTATTGACCACAAGTCTCATTCCTATACTGTAAACAATGATGTTACAGAGGCCTGGAAATAGAACTTCATAAGGCACAGACTTTATCTATCGCAGAACACATTCTCACATTAGGTGTTGACCTATAGGGGTAGGACCCGCCCCCATACATGTAGTAACTATCCAAGTGACTTTATTTTGCAGAGGCCTTTACTCCACTGATCCTGGAATCTCAGAAGCAGTTCAACTTTACACACATTCTCACAGGAGCTGGAGCATTTGGAAAGGTACTTTACATGCGAATGTACACGTGACATAAAGTTTGAATTCACTTGAACCGCCCACATATTCAGAAAAGCACAGTGTCATATAATTAACCACCCCATTTACAGTGCTCACGAAAACAGTTAAAAGATGTTTGGACGTAACGATGGAGTAGCCAGTCCCAGGCTCTCCCCGCTAAGGAGGGGGAGAGCCTGGGAACGAGGCTACTCCATCGTTACGTCCAAACCCTCCATAGCGGAGAGAGCCTGGGAACGAGGCTAACAATGGAGCTTTCTGACTGAAGAATAGCATTAAGTAATAGTTGCATCCACCCTGGGGACTGGTCATTTTTCACACTGGTGCCAGGTGTAATCTGTTACCTAGGCAACACCACTATAAAAGAGAGCTATGAGCAACATTCTTACATATTGCCTAGGTAATGGGTCGTAATTTTAGTGCATGTAAACTGATCAGGCATGGAACAGAATTCAAACTGTTTATTGTAAGCCCCGAATTTAACCATAGAAACAGCCTCCCACATACACTCAAGTTCTCTTTCTCATGCCCCTCCACTCCCCATTCCAAGGGGGTCTAGCTGGGAAATGAGACTAGTCCGACTACTGTACTGACTCAAGTTCAATTAAAATTGAAGTTTACAGCAATGGAAAGACTCACAGGGTATTAAGTTGACCTACAAATGTGCAGGTACTTTTAATTAGTATATATATTACCCAGTGGGTGTTAGCCACACCCACTTAATTGGCACGTGATTCTATGAATATCATTAATATTTGAATTTTACTTGAACCGCTCATATTTTGCATATGTAGCTGTTCTGTGAGTTTTGTTTGATGTGCTTTTTCTTTCAGAGTTTGATTCCAAGAGTGGCGGCTAAACTAGACGTAGCGGCTATCTCAGACATTATTGGTGTCAAGGATGAGGACACCTTTGTGAGAACTATCTACGCTGGTAACGCTGTGCAAACAGTGAAGTCAAATGACACCATCAAGTTTATCACTGTTAGAGGAACCGCCTTCCCTCCTTCCAGTAACACCGGCGGTAGTTGTACCAGGGAGGACGGTAGGTGCCAGGGAGGATGGTAGTTGTACCAGGGAGGATGGTAGTTGTACCAGGGAGGACGGTAGTTGTACCAGGGAGGATGGTAGGTGCCAGGGAGGATGGTAGGTGTACCAGGGAGGATGGTAGGTGCCAGGGAGGATGGTAGTTGTACCAGGGAGGACGGTAGGTGCCAGGGAAGATGGTAGGTGCTAGGGAGGATGGTAGGTGCCAGGGAGGATGGTAGGTGCCAGGGAGGATGGTAGGTGCCAGGGAGGATGGTAGGTGCCAGGGAGGATGGTAGGTGCCAGGGAAGATGATAGGTGCCAGGGAGGATGGTAGGTGCCAGGGAGGATGGTAGGTGCCAGGGAGGATGGTAGGTACGTGCCAGGAGGATGGTAGGTACCAGGGAGGATGGTAGGTGCCAGGGAGGATGGTAGGTGCCAGGAGGATGGTAGGTACCAGGGAGGATGGTAGGTGCCAGGGAGGATGGTAGGTGCCAGGGAGGATGGTAGGTGCCAGGGAGGATGATAGGTGCCAGGGAGGATGGTAGGTGCCAGGGAGGATGGTAGGTGCCAGGGAGGATGGTAGGTGCCAGGAGAATGGTAGGTACCAGGGAGGATGGTAGGTGCCAGGGAGGATGATAGGTGCCAGGGAGGATGGTAGGTGCCAGGGAGGATGATAGGTGCCAGGGAGGATGGTAGGTGCCAGGGAGGATGGTAGGTGCCAGGGAGGATGGTAGTTGTACCATACCCTAGCCTCATTCCCAGACTCCATGCAACAGTTATTACTTGCTGGGAATGAGACTAACCTTACCTAGCCCACTGCTGGCTGATGCATTATCATTGCCCCAAGGTACAAGTCAATTAGACAACTTGGTGTGAATTGGTTGACTTGCTTGTTTCTTCCCCAAAGGTCCCTCCATTGACCCGGCTAACAATACCTCAGAGTGGCTAGGCCAGGAACTAAGCAAGAGTGACAGGCCTGAGTTGACAGCAGCTAGGGTGGTCATTTCTGGAGGTATGTACACCTATTGGCTTCCAAGATATGTCGTTGGGTCATATGTCATTGGCCAGCTGCCATTGTTGCTTGGTAGTATGCTGTTTGGGTCACTGTTGATGACATGTGGGGCTTCATGCTTGAATGGTTTCTCTCCTTTGCAGGACGTGGTATGAAGAATGGAGAGAACTTCAAGCTATTGTATGACCTTGCTGACAAGCTGGGAGCTGGAGGTATAACCGTATTTCTTCAAATAGACGCTGCCCTCGAATAGTAGCCACCCTCGAATAGTAGCCACACAAAACGAGCAGCAAAAAAAATAGCAGCCGCAGCGTCTGATCGAAGAAATACGTTAGTTATTATTATCTCTACTGTCATCTTCTGTACAGTAAACATTGATCCACTTTCAGGATCCAGTCCGAAGAGTTTTTGATGGGGGCAGAGCGAAGAATATCTAAAGCCAGCTCATACTACAGGCCTCATGAGTGGCAGCCCTTATTCAATTCCCACTATGGTAGAGCTACGGATCTGCCACACCAAGTTAATAGATGGAGCACCTGTCAACATCTGTTAACCTGGCGGGAGCTACAGCACTGTAGTGATACAATGTGGTATGCCCACTGACAATCCCTCCTTAATTCATTTTACTTTCATCATGATTGGTAGTTACTTATACAACTGTTTTCACATGCCTGTGTTCTCCCTGTGTTCTCCTTATATAGGCCTTTTAGAGGGGTGTGAGCTGGTGCCCCCAGTCCCATTCCCAGTCCTCCACTGCAACTATTGTTGCTTCCAGTACAAGTAGTGCATGTGGTGGAAGACTGGGAATGAGACCATGGTGCCCCCCAGAACATGTAAAAGGAACGGAGACACCCTTCTGCCCTCCTCTCTCTTTTTCTCCCTCCTCTTCTCATCATTTGTAGTGAGATGCTTGTATCCTCCCTTCCCTTGCAGTTGGTGCCTCCAGAGCTGCAGTGGACGCTGGGTTCGTCCCCAATGATATGCAAGTGGGACAGACAGGAAAGATAGTTGCTCCAGTGAGACGCCTACATGTAGCCTTGTTCCCAGGCCTCTGACCAGCTTTCCGTCACTTGCTTTCAGCACCAGGAAGTTGCGCAGGGGCCTGGGAATGAGGCTGATTACTGCATGTGGGTTTGGCAATATTTCTGCAGTAGATTGACCATGTTCCACACTTTCATGCAGGAGTTGTATATCGCAGTCGGTATTTCAGGAGCCATCCAGCACTTAGCTGGGATGAAAGACAGCAAGGTACTGCTGGATTGTCCTTCTCCCAGTTACAATACTTGGCTTGTCGTATGATGCTGCTGAGGGCTGTGGTTATGTAGTTAATGTTGCTTAGTAGCCATCACCATGGTAACAGGTTTTCTTCCCTCATTATTGAGACTCATGGAGGGTCTAGGAGCTCATTGGTCAGTTAACAAGGACAGGGACATGATGGCTACTAAGTATGTTGGATCTTTCTCACCCACACTATTCGCAGCTTCGTTGCCAGGCCCAAAGATAAGGCCTTGGAATGAGGCTATACACGTACATGTACTTTCAGGAAGTGAGGTTGTAACTATGTTACCTTGGATCTAGTGTGAAGTACAGGGTACTTTGTGAGTATACCAACAGGACCAGTTAGGAAAGAGGAACAATGGTGTCCTCAGGGTGATGATGTAGTTCTATTGACCATAAACCCCAAGGTTCACCACAGTTCCTCTTTCATAAATGGTCCTGTCATTATATTCACAAAGAGTACAGAGTATTTGGCACTGCATCCAAGGTAGCATACAGAGGTCACTTCTTTGAACTAACCACTAATTAAATTGTTACACAAGCAGGCTTTTGCTGAACAACATTAAATCTGATTAGTGGTTATTTTGACATAAGTGGACTTGCAAGCAACCTGAAAACCTCATAAAACCTCACTTCCTGCATGTACAGGTATGTGGCATCTACAACTCTAGCCTCATTCCCAGGCCTTCTGTTCAGGCCTGGGAATGAGGCTATTGCTATAGAAACAAGGGGTGAAGTGGAGAAATGAATCATCTTAGATGCCACTCCACTCTGCAGGTTATAGTTGCCATTAACAAAGACCCAGATGCACCCATCTTTCAAGGTACAATAGCACATGAAACTAGAGCCTCTCTAATAGTAGACCTCAGCCTTGAACCCAGGCTTTCGTTCTGGAATTTGTCTCGTAGCTTTGGAGATAAATTTGGTTTTGGATTTTGTCTCGCAGCTTTGAAGAACAATTTCAATTTTTCTCCAAAGCTGCAAGCGAAATCTAAAATGGAAAGACTGGATTCGAGGCTGTCTCCAGCCCTATTGTTTGTCACTTGCAGTAGTCACTTAATACTACAAGTTGTTAAAAGAAGGCCTTGGTGCAAGACTACATCTGTATGACTTTTTGGTGCTAACTGTCCACCTTTTTCCAGTTGCTGATTTTGGACTGGTTGAAGATCTTTTCAAGGTTGGTGCGAAAGTGACCTTGACTCATTCCCAAAATGAAAGGGCTCAAGTGCCGTTCACTGATTGATTTTGTATTAGGAATCTCATTCCCAGGATCTTGTAGTCCTTGGAATGAGGCTGATATCTATGTTCCTTTCAAGTCTCTGTGTTTCTTGCTAGCAATACTTGGTGTAGTCGATGGTAACTTACTTGGTGTAGTCGATGGTAACTTACTTGGTGTAGTCGATGGTAACTTACTTGGTGTAGTCGATGGTAACTTACTTCAAGCCCACTCTGGATTTATTGGAAGGAAGCCCCATAGTTATAATGATAATTTTTGGAATTTTCTATATATGGTATGTGTGTATTTTAGGACCCTGTGTACAATGCAATATTTAATACAGGTGTACTGCCCATGCTGAAACCACAATTTAGTGTAATTTGATCCAAGGTTACTTGCCAGTGGCTGAGGCTTAAACCGCAACACAGGAGTTAGTCTCGGAACCAGAGAGACTACACAGGACTTTGCTACATCAGGAAACCAAACATACATGCTGTGGCTTAGTGGTATTGTGCTAAAATGTTGAGTCATGGGTTTAAAACCAGTAAGCACTCTTAGAAGTTCAGGTCAGTCTGGTTAGTCCAAACACGTAGCCACTATTCATTAGCAACAAAACATCACCATCCATATATGGCTATGGCAGTACAAATACAATGTTTAGTCACAACAACACGTGAGGAGCTAGTTTAACAAGCATCATCTCTCACCCTTTGGGGGTGGAAGATGATTTTAGCTTGATAGATAGGCTAGGCTTGATAGGCTAGGCTTGATAGGCTACGCTTCATTGGCCAGTGAGAGGCCTATAACTGTGTTTTTCTAAGTTTGTGTTATTTTGTAGGGGGAAGTGGAGCATTCCTAGTAATGATTAATGGCTTGTGAAAGCCATGTAAGTTTGTATGCTGGTCCTATTACATGAAGGCCCCATTTCTAACAACAGTCAAGGTGCTATTCATAGTACAAAGCGTGCATATGAACGGGTGGCTTGAGTAAGAGCGTGTAACTCCAATATAAGCCCGTAGTCCAGGCAAAATTATTAAAAAAAAAATAGAACACTTGGTGACATGCTTAGCAACAAAGGCTTATGTCTACGCGCAGCTGTGCATACGTGTTACTATTTTTAGGTACTGGCGGTAAATTCCGCCCGGTTTGGAATTTTACATGGTTACACGCTCTTACTCTAGCTGCCCGTTCTTATGCGCTCTTGGTAGTACATACTACACAGTTGCTAGTCCAATGACGATCTTTTCTCTTTCCTAATTAGGCTGTTCCTGAGATGACAGAGAAACTATAAGGCTTCATGTTTATTTATTATAGAAATAAGTTCACTATTCTGTGATTATTAATGTACAGGTATATTAATAACTAATCCCAAAATTAACAATGTCTGCTGTGTGCTCCTTAGCTAGTGATTTTCTTTCTACCAGACTAAAATTTTTGCGTGTGGCCCTGCGACCCTGTTGCGTCAGCCACTAATTGGTGATGCAATAATTGTAGTGTCCAGTTCCTATTTCGCCAGGATCCCAGGGCGCGCGCGAAAAAAAATTGGTCTGGGGACGAGACTAGGTTTGGAGGGCGTGTTCTGGCAAGCGTTTGCGTATCGTACGCATAAGGTTCATAAGGGAAATGGTCCGTCCATGGTTAGCGGAGAGATAGTTGCACTCGCTGCCAAAGGACAAGACAGGACACAGCGATCTGTGGGCATCGCATCCGAAAGAATTTGCCCGTGAGTGGCCTCGTTCCTAGGCCGGGCTAGTCTCGTGCCCAGACCATGTTGTCCAGACTCCGTTCGGAAATAGTTCTCGATTTTTCTGTGTCACTAATAACACTATAAAAGCAGCCAAGAGAAAAGAGAAGAGCGTTTGTTAGAGAGTTTACGACAAGGCTAGGTGGGCTGGGCTTAAACCAAATGGCGTTTTTTCGCGCTGTGAGATTTCTTGTGGACGTCCGTCTTGGCAGTAATCCGTCAAACGTCCGTCCATGGCAAGCGGAGAGAGGACTCCACTCTGGCGTAGTTGCGCTTGCTACCAAAACATTCAATCAACCTAAAAGTGGCAATGAGATGCCTAGATCGGGGGGCATAGCGACCATGATGAGGTTACCCCTACAAGAAGGCAAACCGGAAGGCCTAGATGCTTGTTTCGTGGGGATCCCTATGGACCACGGGTGTTCCAATCATTCAGGCACCCGCCTTGGCCCGAGGGCAATACGTCAAGGGTCTATGCTGCTTCGGCCCATCAACTTCACAGGCGCATCGCCTTTTGAGTCGCTGAACGTCGCTGAAATTGGAGACGTACCCATCAACACCTTCAACCTTCACAAGACGTTGGAGATCATCACAAACTTTTACCAAAAAATTCTGAAAGCAAACTGCATTCCACTGACGTTGGGAGGTGATCACACACTGACCCTGCCCATCCTGAGAGTATTCAAAGAGAGATACGGACCAGTTGGTCTCATCCAGGTGGACGCTCACACAGACTTGTATGACACCATGTTTGGAGAGAAGATTGCACATGGCACTCCGTTTAGAAGAGCTCTAGAGGAAGGGCTCATCAGTCCAAAGCACATGGTGCAGATTGGGCTGAGAGGAGGGTTATACAACCCAGAGGAGATCCAAGATATATTTGAGTGGGCAAGAAACTTGGTGAGGAAATAAAATACTGTAGGGGAAGGTCAACTCCCTGGATAATCTTAACATTGGTTATAGATCTTATCCGCGTGCTCATTTTTGATTACATCATTCACTTCCGGATGGCAAAAGCGCACGAATGTCCATTAGCTGCTGTGTACGGGTGTATGCGAAGAGGCGTGAAGGGAAGTAGCGTTCGGTTCTTTTGATTCTCCGAGGCCCCAGACTTGATAAGAGTGTAGGAAAAAGCTATCAAACGACAGAAATGGTAGGCGAAAGCTTATAGTAAGTTGTGGAAATCAGTTTATTACTGCTACTACCCAAGGTAGCTACAGCTTGTAAAAGCGTTTGAATGGTTTATCTACTCGGTAGTGAGCTAGGATCGCTTCTGCGTCATGGGAATCCGTACTGTTCTCTTTGCCTTTTGCCATTGTTCACAACAATCTGGCTGTAAAACAGAGCGCCCTTCCCTCCTTTTGCAATTTGCCATCCGGAAGTTAATGACATAATCTCAAAATTATCGTTCGTGGATAAGGTCTATACGGGTATATAGTGGATTTCAATTGCATTTGAATCTTCTGTGTTCCATGTGGTTTCCACATTAGCTACTGTACTGAGCAAGTTCTGTGAGATCCTGTTTGGAACACAGAGGATTTGATATCTGCTGTATTTGGCTGTCAATAATTGCTATAGTATTGCCAGAATGATTCCTCTGATGACCACACGTCTTGGGATACCTTATGGGGGAAAAATGCATGACTTAATAATGAGGAAGCTTGTAATCTAAGTCAAGTATTTGTTTGTAATACAGGTAATTAGCTGGCATGTGGGAGCCTAGTCTTGTAGCCAGACCCCACCCTCTCAGGAAGAAAAGTGGTCTGGTGGACCAAGTCAAATATGGGGGCTAGTGTGCACTTTTGCGACTCATAATCTCATTGGTCCTTGTGAACGTCCGCTGGGCATGATAGTGCTGGGAACCCACACAAGGTTGCTTGTCAAGTCCTTGAATAAATTAGTGATGATGTAGTTTTTCAGTGCCTGGACAAAAGGATGAATGTTTTGACATATCAAGTGTTGCTATTGAGTCTGAGCACCCAACAAACTTAATTATGTATCAATGGCCTTGGTATTCACAGGGTGTTCGGATGATATTTGCTGATCAATGCTGGCACAAATCAATGACACCTCTCATGGAATCAATTCGAGAACAGATGGGGAATATACCTGTGTATCTTACCTTCGACATTGATGGTATCGACTTAACAGCTTGTCCTGGAACCGGTAAATGTAACTTACAAACTTCCTGATACAGTTGCATGGTAAATGGGTTATTGGGTGTTCTCTGTGTGAAATTTTGCAGGCACAATAATGAATACTCCGCTGATGCTAGTGAAATTTGTACACTCAGCATTTAAACCACATAGCTTATACTTTGTTGACCTATATAAAAGCCACCCCTGCTTCTTGTGACATTGCATATTGATGCACATCAATAAATTAACGTAGCCTCGTCCCCACGCCCCACCCAAAAATCTGGAAAGGGGCCTGGTGTTACTTGCAAAAATTCTCGTATGTGCTGTGTCAGCAGTCTTCGTTTGGAGTAGAGGAATCACGTTCGTCCATTACCAATCACTAAATTCTTGACACGTGAAAGTAGTAGACTCGTTCCAAGACCATTTGAAAATGGGAACGGGGCAAGCAGACTTTTTATAAACCTCGGATTTCAGAAACTTGGAGCGTAGTTACGCTTGCTAGGCTACTGCTCTTGCCTCACAGGATTTTCTGTAGTCGCTCTGTAGCAAGATCTGTTCATCTACTCTGTAATGCCATCGTCAACAGTAGCTGGCTACCACGTGATCAAGTAAGGCACGTACATAATATGCTGACCCAGCACATACGGGAAAGTTTGCAAGTGACACCAGGCCCCTTTCCCGATTTTTGGGTGGGGCCTGGGGACGAGGCTAAAATTAACGCGGAGTTTGCCAACATGCGCCTCACGTGCATGCGCCTCACGTGCATGCGCCACGCATACGTGCGTCATCGCGCAGCTAGCTCGCTCAGGTCATATCAGTGCGCGCGCAGCTGAGCGCGAGCGCATGAGAGTGAGCTGCATGCGCGCGCTGCGTGGTGACAATGTGATTTGCACGCACACTCAATTTTTGCGCGCTTTGCATGCACTGCGCGCTGCACTGTGGTGTGCGCGCGCGCATTGATGATCGACGCGACGCGATGTGCGCGGTCGATCACGGCATGGCACGGGTAATGCTTGGATGTGCGGATCAATGGTCATAAGTAGTGTAAGTGTATTATCACGAGTAATTGCCAAGCGGGAAGCGAGGCAAATAATCGTGCAGTGTGTCGAATCTCGGGTTTGTCTAGCCTATAAACGCTCAGGTATGCATGCAATCTACAGTGGCGCGCGCGCGCGTATATAGGCAGCGGCGCGCGTGCGTGATCGCGGGAAGGCTCTGCAAAGTTTATGATACAGAATGACAAAGACTAGATTCCAAATTGTGTCCAAAACTTTGATAAACAATGATGCGCCTTATCCTACAAGCCACACCCTTTGCGAAACCAAGCCTATCTGCGTCTATGAAGGGTTTGAAAAAAGTCAGCTAAGTACACAATTTGAGGTCTAATCTTTGTCATTCTGTATCTGACACTTTGCATGTATCCCTTTCTACATGGAAATAATTTAATGCCGCCCTCGAATAGTAGCTGTGTTATGTGATCGAAGAAATACGGTGTCCCTTTCCACACGGAGATAATCAATTTGAATTGCTTGACTATAGTGCACAATGCAAAGCTATGTATACTCACGTATCAAAGATTAAATCTCTGTTCTGTATAGATTACAGAAACGTTTCCAATCCACATAATATAAGTAGTAGTATCATATGTCTAACTCACGCTAATGTATGGGAGTCAATGGGGAAGCCTTGCAGCTGCACGCAGTTTATAAAAAGCCGTATTTTTTACTACAAGTCACGCGAGAATCCGTATCAGTACTGCAAGTCACGCGAGAATCTGTATCAGGTACTACAAGTCACGTGCGCTGCGTCTGAACGTGCAATGAAATCAAAGGTTCATACGATAAAATCATTATCACCATAGTACCAAGCTATACTGGAAAAAATATCACTCGTTTGTTGCCGTTGGCATTGTTACTCGTGCTGCGCACTCGTAACAATACAGACGGCAACAAACTCGTGATATTTTCCGGTATAGCTTCGTACTATGGTGATAATTATATAGTATATTATCCAGATCCATGGATCAATCAATACAACGATGTGTATGCGCATGTGCTATGTATGGGTTGATGTTGCATCATCAATGCTGGGTGGGCCATGGTGGGGCCAGGGGCGAGGCTGCATCGTTCACAGGCCTTGGCTAGCCTCGTTCACAGGCCCCGTCAAAAAAATCGGAAAAGGGGCCTGGTAGCACTTTGTGTATTTTCTGTCGCTAATGCAAACACGTGCTATGGTAGGACACGCCTACTTCAACCGTTGATGTCAGCTGACTATCATGCAAATGTGTGCAAGATGAAGCAAGAGCGAGTTGAACAAGCGAGGCTGTAGTATGTTATCTTCCATGTTTATCTATCCAGCTCGGATGCACACTGTCTATACACAAATTCTGACAGATTGTCTCAGTTGATTGGGACCCCAGCCAGTGCCGACAGACGATTGGGGAGTTTGTCTCAATAACCCACATGGGTGAAAGGTAAATGGTCGACAGAGAATACACGGAAATGCTACCAGGCCCCTTTCCCGATGGGGCCTGGGAACGAGGCTAGGGTTGATGTTGCATCATCAATGCTGGGTGGGCCATGGAGCCGGGGGCAAGGCTGCATCGTTCACAGGCCTTGGCTGCTTCCAGTATTGCGTCCAGTAAGCAGGGAAAGACCTTGGAAGATCTCATCATGTGTAGTGATGTCAGGTAGCATCAGATAGAAAGAACATTGTGCCGTTTAAATTTCACACAGATCATGCCCCATGTGACCCATACTCATTATAAGTATCTTTCTGCTCTGCTGAGATCTCCACAGAAGCTACCCATCTCCTTGTCCTCCAACATGGTGACTGTTTTGTGTAAATATTTACCGTACAAGAGGCATCAGTCCGGCAGTGCATGCACCATGTTTTTGCTATTACAGTGCTCATGTTGAACTAGACAAAACTTGCAGGAATGCTGAAATTACTAGAGAGTTGTTGTCATGTATGCACAGGAACTCCGGAAGTCGGTGGTCTGACTCCAGTTCAGGCCATTGAGATAGTTCGTGGTTGCAGAGGACTAAACCTCGTTGGAGCTGACTGTGTAGAGGTGAGTTTCTGTCACTGATCTTAATCATTATACAACTTAACAAAACCTGCTTTCACTATCTGTGAAAGTTGTTTACTGTAATTGTGTTGTTAAATATAACATACAAAGTCAAAAAACAAAGAAATGACTGCTGTGGACAATGCACAATTTTTTCTGTGCTTGCTTTAAACTGGGTATTAAATGGTTCTTTTTGCAGGTGAATCCGCTGTATGATCAGCCCGGAACAACAGCCACCATGGCTGCTAACCTTCTATTTGAGATGTTGTGTGTACTGCCTGGAGTAAAGTACTATAAATTACGATAGGGCTGCAAACTTTCACTGTACTGCCTGGAGTAAAATAGGGCTGCAAACTTTCACTGTACTGCCTGGAGTAAAGTATTATAATTAAAGTAGGGCTACATACAAACTTTCACTCAAGTGAAATGTACAAACTTCCACTGATTGAAGAGTTTTTTTTATTCATAAAAAATTGACACCCCAAGATGCAAGAAAAGAATATTAGCCACTGCCAGGCCAGAAGAAGCAAGACATCCAATCAGAGTGCACATTTGTTCATGCTGGATTGCTAGGCTCCCTGTTCATACCTCCTCCTTGTGCACACATATTTTTCCTCTCCTCCCCCCCCCCCCCCCCCCTCCCCTTTTCCTCCTCCCTCACCCTTGCACACATGCTTTTCCTCTCCCATCCCTATAACACACCCTCCCCGAGCCTCGTTTCCAGGCCTTCCTACCATCCAGTTTTTTTTTAACCATTTATAGTACTAGTACTATAAGTGATAAAAATAAAAAAAAACTGGACAGGTTTTAAGTTGTAACTTTTGGGGTTTCGATTATTTTTCTAGGCCTTTCTTGTGATCACTTACAGTATGTAAGTGATCACAGACTGGGTGATGGGAAGGCCTGGAACAAGGCTAACCCCCCCCCCTCCCCATATAATACATGTTCCCCTCCCTCTTCTCTGATTTTATTTGTTTAATCTTGACTTGTATGTATGCTCACAACACGCTGCTTTCCAAAAAAAAAAAGTCTGCTCGCTAAGCTGTGCATGCCTACTCAAAAAGACTCGCTCAGTATTGCACGTGTCACTCTTTGCCAGTGAGTAGCCTCGTTTCCAGACCATTCTGTAGAAAAAAAGTCCCCCCTAATTGACG
This sequence comes from Agelas oroides, assembly GCA_949130485.1. Classification (NCBI taxonomy): domain Eukaryota; kingdom Metazoa; phylum Porifera; class Demospongiae; order Agelasida; family Agelasidae; genus Agelas; species Agelas oroides. Next base: position 6,340,040 of record OX422198.1, read on the forward strand.
TAGCTGTGTGTTTTCGATCACCTGCAGTATGAAATCCAAAAAACGTGGATGGTGGTGAAGACCTGGGAACGAGGCTACCATTGATGCGCGCTTGCTCGCGTTGTCTGCTTCATTTTACGGTAAAGGTGCTCTCTGTGTATGTGAAGTAAGTTGTGGGGCGACTTGCTGACGCCCGCCCCACAATGAATTTTACTTTGTTTATGATGCCGTTTAGGGGATGTCCCGGGGGAACTCCCACCCGCTTCTGTCTTCAGTACGACACTGTGAATTTATATACCGACCATGGGAGCAGAAGAGAGCCGGCAACAGTACGCAGCTCCGCCTCGCGATCGTCAACTGGTGCCATCGAGACCTAGCAGTAGTGGAGAGGGTGCCCAAGTTTTGCGAGTACGAGCGGAACGACGTGAGGTACAAACGGGAGGAACACGACTTGAGGCTGAGCGAATTTGTGTACAAGGAGTGACCATCGGCCAGCAAGGACACCAAATTTCCCAGATAGAAAGAGTACATATCCGGTTTAGTTCCAGCGAAGCGACGGTGTCGAACGCGCTCCAATGGCGCTCACCAATGTTGTCTCTCCTCGACTCAGATGATGATTCGGATGACGGGGACAAATGTAGTTACGAAAGTCACGGTCCGGGCCATTTCCACCAGCAGTGGTACAAATGCCGCACATGTTGGGGAGGAGAATCGCAGTTTGGTTGCTGTGAACACTGCGCCGAAACGTGTCATCGTGGTCACGAGTTAATAAACGATGGACTGATGCACGCGGAATGTGACTGTGGACAGAATAGGCATCAGCAGGCAGTCTGTACCTGGCATGTAACTCGTCAGAATTACGTTATGCAGCCTTTCTATCGTTGCTACGACTGTTTCAGCGGTGGCACGGAAGGGGTGTGCTACCAGTGCGTGCGAAGATGCCACCGCGGACACAACACACTCTTCGCAGGTACCATGCGGGCATTCTGTGATTGCGGCCTCACCTGCTGCCGTGTCAAGTGTTCTATTCCATCCCCACGTTAGTAGCCTCAGGCTGTTAAAGTCACTGAGTGAATGTTTTTCTGGAATGGTCTAGGCGCCATGATTCTGTGTACAGTAGTTATGTAGCACAGACAACAGCAGTGTGTTTCAACAATCACAAGGGTGTTGTTGAATTTTTCGTCTTCATTTTTTTTTTTTTGTTGAATAATTCTTTTACTTAGGCTCAAGTGAGTCGGGCCTGGCATGCCACTTGTACAAGTTTGGGTGGTAATCTTTTCTACCAGTGAGGTAGCTATATTTCAGGAACTGCATGAGTCAATGTTGAGTGGCAGTCAGTTAAGTACGCAAGTGCACTTAGTGCATATTGTGATATCCTGTAGCTTGTGCACATAGGTAAGTTAAAGTGTGGTAAGTTGTAAGGCCATAGTCCTTGTTCATAGCTTCCAGATTTTGTGAAAACGTGAGCCTTTTCTCATTGTATAATCCTGTACACTTTGTGAAACAAGACGTATATACTTTCAATGGCTTCTCAGTTGGCTCCTGCATAAATGAAGAAGGTTACATGTATCTGTTACCAACTTGAGTTTGGAAAATAACTTGGCCAACAGTTTGACTGAATGCTCCAGTCGTCATCAGGGCAAAAGTGAAGAAGGTGGTGGTTCTCCCATGCATGGTCCACTACAGCTGATTTCTCTGTCATCCCCTTCTCGCAGGCGTCCTGGTGTTCCTTCAATCTCGTCTCCAGTCTCTGTCTGGTCTCTCCTATGTGGACCTGGTCACAGCTGCAGGGGAAACGATATACCACATAGGATTGTTTACCTCAAGGTAATGTATCAGCATTGAGCGAAGAGTCTGCCTGGACTTAAAGACTACTCTGATGTTTGAACTCCCTGCCAACCCACCTGATGTCCTCACTCATCCCGGCCATGGAGGGTATCGCCACCAGCGGTCCCTTCTCCTGTCACTCATCGTGACTGCTGCTGTCTGCTGTTTCCTGTGTGGGGTGGGACAGAAGTATTTGCAAATGAAGTTGGCAGGATAACCATTCTGCTTGAGGACTTGTGCAAGGTGGTCAACTTCCTTCTAAAGGTTGTCCTGCGTGCTGACAATCCCCCTGGCCCTGTCATGGAGATGTCTCACCACACCTCTCTTCACATGGGTTAGATGATGGGACTCAAAGTGGAGATACCGGTCTGTGTGAGTGGGCTTCCTGTAGACAGAGATGTCCAAGCTGCCATCCTCTCTTCTCCTGAGTAGCGTGTCAAGGAAGGGGAGTGTCCCATCTTCCTGCTCCACAGTGAACTTAATGGTCAGCCCTGACCCTGTTGAGATGTCGGAGGAATTATTCGATGCATGGAGCCCTTCCTGAGGATGCAAAAAAGTGTTATCAATATACCTCTTCCACAGCCTGGGTCTGGTCAGTGCCGTCTCCAGTGCCAGCTCCTCAAACAACTCCATGTAGAGGTTGGCCACCACAGCCGAGACTGGGGAGCCCATCGCTGCACCTCCTGCTCATAGAGAAGTTTCCTCCATAGCTGAAGTAGGTGAACCTTGGTTACGGTAGCGCTGTGGTCCATTCCTCCCTAATCCTCTCACGGATGCCAGAGACTACTTCACCTACAGGAACATTGGTGAAGAGGGAGGAGACATCAAAACTGCACATCTTGCTGGACTAAGGAGTTCTTGACATGGAAGTTAGTATGTCCTGCTAGAGGGTATGTGAGGGACGTGATGTGCTTGGATAGTTGATATTAAGGTAATCCAAGGGTGCATTGAGCCGCTGCACCCTTGGGTGGTCCTATGCATGAAACAGTGCATGGGTCTGAATGGGACTTAGGCAGGTCTGCTGGTAGAATCACTTCAACCGTCAGCCCCCCTCAGCGTTGTCCTCTGGTCCCTCGTCTTGGGGATCCCTCGCACTCATCCTCACAAGTGATCAGCATCCTCTGGTGACAAGTCTCCTGGCTCCATTGCAACCATGGTATTGGTGAGGGGGAGCTTGGAGAGAGCAGGTGTATATATAACTACAACCATTTATTAAATTGCCTGCATGACTGCTACACATACTGTGCATGAAACACTCGACTGGGAAGTGGGCTGCAGAGTGGGTTGGTGGCTACACTTGAGTTGTAGGCCTGAAATATGCTGCAGTGTGCAACATTGACCCACACGTACCCCTCTCTGAAACATTTTAGTAATGTGAAATCACTGAACTGAAACTAAACACTGTAGCCAGTTTGAATTGAATCTTAATGTAATCTATAGCCAGAAACTAAAGGTCTAAACATCATACACTTCATTTTGTGAGGCTGTGACACTGTCTTCATTGCCTGCAACTACAACCAGTATTCTTACTCATGTCCCACATTCCCCCTCAATACTAGCAATTTAGAAGATGCATGATCCTCAAGTCTTATCCGTCATCATCCTACCGTAGTGGTAAGTTTCTATAGAACATTGTGTATGTGACAGTGAGGCCGGGGAAGGCAGCTGGGCACTTGAATTATGATCTTAAGTTCCATAAACTGCATGCATGGTCTAATCCAAACTGGAATGAAAAATTGAACCTCACATTTAATTCTTCGTATGTACTACTACACAATATCACTTATTAGTTATCAATACGCTTGCATTCAGTACAGTTTATATGCAAAGACTAGTTAAGTCTTCATCAATGAAGTCTGGCTGCTCATGACTGCCACTCATAAGCACAGAAGCTTGGGTGGAGAGGCTCTGCAGGGATACCACGGCTGGAGAGGAACAATGGAACACAGCTGTAGTGACAAGCCCAGCTGTTTATATCATGGGTGCTTTCAGTGGCTCAATGCACCCTCAATGATACACTCTCACCTGACCATCCGGCACCTCATGTTATTCAGCCGTGTTTCAGCGTCATTGATGTCTGTGACTGACTTGTCACTCCAAAGACGCTCACCCGGTGCACTGGCACGAGGCCACATCCTTGAGAGAAGGTTCGTGGAGTCGACATACTCCCCCCAGATGCAAGCTTCCCCTCCTACCACGAGGGAGGACTGAGTTGCACTCCCTGTAAGGAGGTACATGTAAAGTGGGGAGAAAGGTTGTAAGGATGGAGGAAAGCAGAAGCAGCTTACCATTGAAGTTTTGTGGGTCACATTGGTAATACTGTAGGAGAAATGAAATCATTTTTAGCTTAGCTAACCCTCCCCCATTTACTGTGCACTCTACCACCTACCTTTTGCCAGTCTTCTCCATAGCTGATTTCATTGAGGTACCAGCAAGCCGATAAGATTGTCTTCAGACCTGCATTTGTAATTTTGAACACCTCAGCTGGCCAGTTACTACCTCCCTTCCAGACATCAATAACTGTGTCTGGGAGAACCTTGGGGGGGGGGGGGGGAGGGAGAGGAGGAGGAG